>CP092863.1:102283509-102692375 GCA_030710605.1 Cordylochernes scorpioides | reverse complement strand
AGTCGAGCTAAATGTTGTCCATATGGTTGACTTAAATGAATCAGGTCTTTTGATTTCTTTTTATAATAAATTAAAACACTATGATTATATCCTTTATCCTTTGATCGAGATGTTTTATTGATTTCCTACAGTATACACTCAAGAACAAAACTTGAGGAAATGGAAAGTCTTTGATTTCACAGGTCTTTTCTGTTTATTATTATTATTATTTTTTTTTTTGAGGAAAACAGAGGCAGTTGTGTTCAGACATGGTTTTCTAGTGTGTCTTCAAAAAAACTCACTGTAATATGTGTGTTACATAGTGACGGTGACTGTGTGTTTTTCTTTGCATTTATATTCAATGGAAAACATGTATAGTTTTATAAGGGCTATTCCATAGTTTAATGTGAACTAGATTATAGCATTCTCCAACATAATTGGTTATAGTTCTTTAAAATAAGACACATTTCTAGGATTTTTTTTCCAACGTTTTGACAGAGATCTTTATATTTTCGTCATAAAAAAATATATATAAAAAATAAGACAATATTGACTTAAGAAATATATGAGGGCATGTGTAACGCCTTGCTAAAATGTTTTATTTTTATTTATCCTACACATAGACAAAAATTTTGTCAAAAGTCAAAAATATAAAAAACCTCTTCAGTCAAAGTATATTTTGATGCGTCAGCGCGCCATCTGTTATAAGAAATTGAAACTATTCTAGATTTTAACATAAAAGCAATAGAAATTTGTTTAATTGTAAAAAGAATCGTACGCATCTAAAATATTTTTATTTTATTATTAATTATACTTTATTTTAAGTATCTTTGAATGTCTACTGACAACTTCTATCTTCAAGTAAAATGGTTATATCTTAACTAAGGTAATAATCACTATAAGGAAATCGTCTTGAGAAACAAACAAACAAACAACAAAGGTTTAAAAATAAAAAAATAAATGGAAAACAAAACTATAATTTTTACTAGGCTTTATAGAATTGACGCAAATTATTTTGAAAACGATTCAGAAATGAATTCTCAATTACAAACGAACTTTATGGACAACTTTCAGCTCGACGGTGGCGCTCAAGTGGCAGAAATTGGAACTAAAATTAATTTAATACATAGTTAAAATTGAATTTACGTTATTATTAAACCGTTTAAATTAGTTAACGTGTGTGATATTAATAATAATAAATAATTATAAAAAGTTATTCTTTTTTAAAGTTTCACTTTACGCAAAGAGGATAAGAATATAAGTAAGCCAATTTTAGTTCCAACTTTGGCCACTCGAGCGCCACAGTCGAGCTGATATGTTGTCCATAAAGCTGACATAAAATGAATCTTGTCTTTTGATTTCTTTTTCTATTAAAATAAAACTACAGTGAGATCCTTTATAAATGTTATATAAAAACTTCTATTTAATTTTTAAAATTATAATTTATATTATAAACTACTCTGCAAAGTCTACCACAAGATATCGCGGCTTTCCCTATATAAACCTATAGTTGTTGTTTTACTTTTGGCCGGCTCAAATCTTTTTGTAGATATGTAAATACGTAATCTTTTATTTTCTTCTTCAAGCCTAATGTAAGGTGGTACTTTCACAATTTATGTTTTTTTATATTCCTCAAGTCTTAAATTCTTATTTAAACTATTTTTATTAATATTACCAGCAATATAAATACTCATGTATAGTAAAATAAAGCAACAGAAAATATTTTTTGCAATATATATATATCAAACTTTTATAAATATATAATTTCTCTGTTAAATCGACATGTTTTATTAATTTCCTAGATTATACACTCATTGAATATAACTTACTAGCCGAATGACCCGGGCAACGCCCGGGGTTTACCCGATTAAATGCTTTTATTCAAATACTATTCGTTACAATTATAAATTGGCGCCGTGGATGTCATTCCTGCATAATATATAAAAGAGTTTTAAAAATTGTAAAAAAAAAAAAAATGCATCGGCCGGGAATCGAACCCGGGCCGCCCGGTGGTTATCGGTGGTTCAGTGGCAGAATGCTCGCCTGCCACGCGGGCGCCCCGGGTTCGATTCCCGGCCGATGCATTTTTTTTTACAATTTTTAGAACTCATTTATATTGTTGTGTGTCAACAAGCAACCGACCGGAAATACACGTGACCGTTACAAAATTATCTTAAATTTTGTTTATTTTATTATTTATCAGAGAAACGGCACCACAGAGATAACAGGTACAAGTTGTATTTGACCACGGACCACCGTTTTCGCGGAATGCTAACAAATACAACGTGCCAGTTATCGTTGGACCTTCGTGCTATTTATTTATGTTTTTTCTTTTTATCCTTGCCCGGCGAACGGAAGATGTCTTGTACCAGATCTAACCCTCCCAACGGCTATACCGCAGAGAATCGGACCTCAACAACCCTCCAGAACCGGACCACAAGCCCAGCCCTGGAACGGGCCATGGTGACCATAGCCCACCAGGACAATGTACTGCAACCTACCAATAAAATTGAGTTTTATATCCCCACTTCAGCCTCATCACATGGTGGAGAGCAGTGTCGGCCCAGCACCTCAAGCAGCGAACATAAATATCGGCTACGGAGAGACGCCGTGTTTCAACCCGGAGGAGGAAGACATTGAGGGACCGAGTCTAAGATAAGAGGGGGGGGTGGTGTTGTGTGTCAACAAGCAACCGACCGGAAATACACGTGACCGTTACAAAATTATCTTAAATTTTGTTTATTTTATTATTTATCAGAGAAACGGCACCACAGAGATAACAGGTACGAGTTGTATTTGACCACGGACCGCCGTTTTCGCGGAATGCTTACAAATACAACGTGCCAGTTATCGTTTGACCTTCGTGCTATTTATTTATTTATTTATTTATTTATTCCTTGCCCGGCGAACGAAAGATGTCTTGTACCAGATCTAACCCTCCCAACGGCTATACCGCAGAGAATCGGACCTCAACAACCCTCCAGAACCGGACCACAAGCCCAGCCCTGGAACGGGCCATGGTGACCATAGCCCACCAGGACAATGTACTGCAACCTACCAATAAATTGAGTTTTATATCCCCACTTCAGCCTCATCAATATATTAAAGTTTATAATACATTATAATGTGTTTTATGAGTTTTAAAAATTGTAAAAAAAAATGCATTGGCCGGGAATCGAACCCGGGGTGCCCGCGTGGCAGGCGAGCATTCTACCACTGAACCAAAAGCAAATGGTGACAGAATTAAGAACGCATGACGCTGATAACTGTATATATTAATGGACCAACTTTCAGCTCGATGGTGGCGCTCAAGTGGCAGAAATTGGAACTAAAAATGACTTAATAGTTAAATTTGAATTTACATATATATACTGTTTAATAATAAATACTTATATATTAATATAAAATAACGAATAATTATAAAAAGTGTTTCTATTTAAATGTTTCACATTACGCAAAGGAGATAAAAATTTAGCCAAGCCAATTTTAGTTCCAAATTTTGCCACTCGAGCGCCACAGTCGAGCTGATATGTTGTCCTTAAAGCTGACCTAAATGAATCTTTTCTTTTGATTTATTTTTTCTATTAAAACTACCATTATATCCTTTATATATCCAACTATTTTATAAATATAGAATTTCTCTGTTAAGATCAAAAGCCCGAAACGCGTTCATGGATAGCTTTTCTTGATTTATCAAGAAAATGGTTTGGCCAAATATCAGGGAAATGGCTAAATTTTTGTTCCACTAGATGGCGCTCTGCCATATAAAAAGTTCAAGTGAACATGGTCAGGACATTTCTATTTTTATTTTAATATTAAAATAAACACACACACAAACAAAACTAGACGCCATTACAGGTGGTAGCTTCTCAGTTTGCCAAAGCTGGTGTTGTGGCTTTGTCACCGACCTGAGTCTGCTAGATTGCGGCGACGGTCAATAGATGGCGTATTTATATATAAGCGTAGGGCGCCTTTACCGTCAAAATAGACGTCACAACTAGACGTCATCTATTGACCCTCACCACAAACTAGTCGATTCAGATCGGTGACAAAACCCCAACACCAGCTTTGACAAACTGAGAAGAGTCCACCTATAATGGCGTCTAGTTTTGACATTTATTTTGAATGTAGAGGCGCCTTATGTTTTATAGATCAAATTTTACTCCCGGATAATTCCCTCCCTACTGTATGACAAGATCGACTCCGCGTGGGGATCCTCGCGCCAGTGGGTTCACTGACGGTGGGTTCGCCACGAGTTCTTGAAAATCTTGGGTCTTCGCTTTGTGTGTGCGCGATTGGAAACGTCCTTGCCGAGCGCGTCATGGATAATCAAGGAGTACACACAGTAGTAACATCCCCCCGCCTTCGAGGGCTTCCCCGTGTCAACCTCGTACCTCAGAGGTCCTTGATTCGTCGGCAGATTCAGTGAGTACTGGAAACTAAGGGTACGAGGGCCAAAGTCCTATTGGAGCGTAGGACAGGTTTAACCAAGTCCAAACTAAAGGACAGCAACCTGGCCATGAAACTCTCGTAGACGCCTATGGGCTGATTGGTCGACCCCATTGAGCAAGATCATAAAGGCTGCGCGAGTGGCCAAACCAAATGGTGGCTCGGTGCATGGAGAATGCACCAGTTCCTAACTGGCTGGGAAACTGGATGTCAGGGGTGCAGCTTCGGCAGCAGGCGTTAAAGCAATACTAGCTTAGGTAGCCATTCCATCCTACGATGTATGACAAGCTAACCAAGAGGCCAAGATCCCAGGGTAAAGTTAGGAAAAGATGGATGGACTCCAACTGTGTGGGGATGTGAGGGGAACAGGACGGTGTGGGGGAGAGTCTGGTGACATCAGCGGTGACAGAAGTTGTCTCCGTGAGTGTGATAATGTGGATTGACCAGGAAGACAAGGAGTCTTGTGGCGGACAATGAAGACATCTACTGGATATATAATCCACTTAAAACCCTTGTAATAAAGTATATCGTACCAAGCTGTATCCACAACAAATCGATAATGTTCTCTTAAAAACCTTGTTCATAAACAACGACGGTTATAAAGCATCGTAACAATATAATAATGGGAGAGAACCACCTTTGTTACATCTATATATGTATATATATATCTGTTAATAAAAATAAATTCTTTGCTATAATACATGCTCTAATATTTATTAAAAGAATATATGTAAATAAAATTTCGTGTAAACAAAAAGAGTGTAATTTATATTAATAAAAAATAGACATATATATATATTATATTTAAAAAAGATGTGTCGTGGTTGAATCTTGAAAGTATGATTACTAAAAATAGTTTTGATAAGAGATTGTTTTAATTGAGCTTTAAGATTATATAATAAACATAATTTGGTAAAAGCACTGCCTGGCTTAAGGCGAGTAGAATAAGGAAAACAAAATATTATTTACATAATGTACAAAGGTTTTAGCCGGCCATTGGGATAAAACAACAACGAGTTTTTATAGGGGAAGAGTGACCTCTGGCGGTCGATATAACAGAGTATTTAGATCTATGAAATATAAATTTAAATAGAATAATATTTTAATATAACATTTCCCCCCTGTGAAGAAAATAATATGGGTACAGAGAAAATTGAAAAAATATAGTTAAAAAAAGATAACATGATGATAAAGAGAATAAAGTGAGAGGTGATATTCCATGATCATATTGGCTTGTTGTGAGCCAATAGATTGGAAAAGACATGAGAAAAATGATATGTGCAATAATTATAAAATGTTGGCTGATAAAGAGTAGAAATGTGGCAAAGAGAAAAAAATATAAATTGGTGTTCCATCATCGTATTGGCTTATGGTGAACCAATAGATAGGGAAGATAAATGAGAAAATTGACACATTATAAGAATGAAGAAAGAAAATAAAATGCATGATTATTAAAAGTTAGAAATAAAAGGATGATATCCCTTGATCATATTGGCTTGTTGTGAGCCAATAGATTGGGAAAAACATGAGATAATGATACACATATTGTTGCACCAGGCTGCGGCTTGGCAGACTCTTCAGCCTTGATTCTCTCCTGTGCTGGGTCTTGCATCTTACCAGAGCGTGTTTCAACCATCCTACAAATTTATAAAAGGGAATAATGAGATAAGTCTACTTTTAGTAGCCTCCAGAATACTTTATTTATTTTTTCACATCAAAGAGAGCAGTGAAGTCACACGTGTACCTAAATACAAATAATGACAATCTAAATAATCTGTGTTTTAAATAAATATCATAGAATATTTTATATAAAAATAAATAAATATATAATTTAAATTTCAAATATATTAAAAATAATATAAGAAATACGCCATTAATCATGATGTAACACCTCCCCCTCTCCAGAGGTCGTCACGTCCTCGTGAGTTACCTCATCAATTCTCTCAAAATAGGGTTTAAGTCTTGAGACATGGACAATCAATGGGTCTTGGCCAGGATTATCTTTTGGCTCAATTAAGTAATTTACGTTAGACAGCTTCTTTAATATTCTATATGGGCCAAAATATTTTCTCAGTAGTTTCTCACACTTTCCTATTTTCCTAATTGGTGTCCAAACTGCTACTAATTCTCCTGGTTCGTAGCTTCTTTCCATGTGTTTCTTGTCATAGTTCTTTTTCATTCTTTCTTGAGTCTTTATTGTGTTGTTAATAACTAATTTTCTTGTTCTGTTTATTTTGTCTAAGTGATGTTTTATGTATTCATCATAATCATCTTTGTCAATGTCCACCGAGATATTCCTGTCGTCCAAAAGAGACGTGGGTTCTCTTCCAAACATCATGAAAAAGGGAGAATATCCTGTGGTTTCCTGAATTGTAGTATTGTAAGCGTGAGTGATGAATGGGAGTATCTCGTCCCAATTTTTCTGATCAGTGTTCACATACATACTGAGCATATTGATCAATGTTCTATTTAACCGCTCTGTCAATCCATTAGTCTGGGGATGATAGCTCGTTGTGAAGCAATGTTTAATCTTGCACGTTTTCATCACCTCTTTCATTAAATTACTGGTAAATTGAGAGCCTCTGTCACTAATAAGATATTGTGGGGCTCCGTGCCGAAGAAAAATATCCTCTACTAGAAATTTAGAAACTTCTTTCACTGTTGCTTCCGAGACTGCTCTTGTTTCTGCATATCTAGTGTAGTAGTCCGACAGCACGATTATCCATTTTTTCCTGTTTTTCGTAGATGGTAGTGGACCAACAAAGTCAATTCCAATTCTTTCGAAAGGAAAGTTGGCTGGGGGAATAGGCTGTAGTAGTCCAGAAGGTAATTGGCTTGAGCCTTTCCTACTTTGGCAAAGGTGACACGTCTTAACGAATTCTGAGACATCCTTTAGCATGGATGGCCAAAAGTATTTACTCTTTATTCGGTACATGGTTCTGGCGACGCCCAGATGGCCATTCGACATATGATTGTGATATTCTTTCATAATTTCTCTCTTTTTATTCTCTGGAACCACAAGCAACCACGCCCTGCCTTCAGGGTTCGGGTTTTTCTTAAAGAGGCATCCATCTTCTTCTTTAAAGTTTTGCGCAATTGATCGCCTGCTTCCATTAAGGTTTTTCTTAACACTTTCGATAAATTTATCCTCTTCGTCTGTTATTTGATTTAAAAATAGCCTTTCAAAATCCTCATCCCAATCAGTTTCTGGTAAGGGCCCCCTAGATAAGCCATCTGCGTCCAGATGTTTCTTTCCCGATTTATGTATTATATCGAAGTCATATTCTTGAATTTTCAATGCCCATCTTGCCAATCGACCTGTTGGATCCTTCAAGTTTTTGAGCCAGCATAAGGCGTGATGGTCTGTTACTATTTTAAAGTGTCTTCCATAAAGGTAGGGTCGTAATTTTGACATTGACCAGACAACGGCCAGACATTCTTTTTCAGTGGTTGAATAATTTTGCTCCGCTTTACTTAGGGTACGACTCAAATATGAGATCACCTTCTCTCCACCACCAATGTCTTGGACAAGTGTTGCACCTATGCCGATGTTGGACGCATCAGTATGAACATAAGTAGGTGCATTTGGATTGAAGTGACCTAAAATTGGTGGACTTAATAGTGCTGTTTTTAGGGTTTGAAACGCTTCCTCTTGTCTTTCTGTCCAGGTAAATGATACACTTTTTTTATAAGGTTGGTCAAAGGGTCAGCAATTTTTGAAAAGTCTTTGATAAATTTTCTATAATATGAACACATTCCCAAAAAGGATTGTACTTCTTTGACCTTTTTGGGCCGAGGAAAATTTCTGACAGCTTTGATGTTATGTTCCGCGGGTTTTATACCATGTTTGCTCGTTATATAGCCGAGAATCTCCAATTCTTCAAAAGCAAATCGGCATTTTTTGTCGTTTAACCTTAAATTAGATTCACGAAAACATCTAAAAACAGCTTCAAGTCTTTTGAGGTGCGTTGGAAAATCCGGGCTATATATGATAACATCATCCAGATAACACAAACAAATTTGCCATCTCAGATTTCCAAGCATATTCTCCATATTTCTCTCAAAGGTAGCAGGCGCGTTACAAAGTCCAAAAGGCATCACGTTGAATTCATATAATCCATGCGCTGTAGTGAAAGCTGTTTTCTCTTTGTCTCTTTCTTCGACTTCAACTTGCCAATATCCAGATCTGAGGTCTATTGCTGAGAAGTGTGTAGATCCTTGGAGAGTATCCATAACTTCGTCTATTCTAGGGATCGGATAGACATCTTTTACTGTGACATTATTCAGTTTTCTGTAGTCCACACAAAATCTGTATTTACCATCTCGCTTCTTGACCAATATAACTGGAAAAGACCAGGGGCTAGAAGATGGCCTAATTATGCCTTCTGTAAGCATCTCGTCAATTTGCTCTTTTATAATATCTCGTTCTTTAGCACTTACCCGGTAAGGCTTGTGTTTAATTGGCTTCGCGTCTTCTGTGTCTATCCGATGTTTTGCCAAATTGGTTCTCCCTAATCTCGATGAAAAAAGATCTCCATACCTTTCTAAAACTTGTTTTAACTCCTTCTGTTCCTTTGGTGAAAGATTTTCGTTTATTTGGAATCTAGGTTCTTCGTTCTTTTCTACCTCTCTTTCTCGACTCACATTTATTTTCGCTGGACTACTTCCAAAAGCCAATGTTTGGTTTTTCATTATTTTTAACGGTCGAGGATACGGATTAGTTATCCAGATGTGTGTTTCCCTATTTATAACATTGATCAAGCTTCTTGCTAGACGAAGTCCATTTGTTTGAAACATTTTGCTGCTCTCTTCGATAATATATTCTCCATCCTCTGTTTCTACCAATGCCTTGATCAATTTCATGGAACATTCCGGTACAATGGAATCCTTGGCACTCTTTATTTTCAACCTTTCAAAATTGATTTCGTCATGATTATTCGTCAAATCATATTTTATAGTTTCTTGCTTACAATCTATTTTTGCGTTCATTTTCTTAAGGAAATCTCTCCCAAGAATTAATGTCCGTAAATGCGTTTTCAATATCACAAAGTTGTGTGATAATGTTTCGTCATCAATTTTTATATTTAAAAATATACTTCCTACCATGTCCAATTTTTTTCCATCGGGTCCTGCACAAATTTTTGCGAGTTTACTTATACCATGGCCTGTATCGAGGGCCGTTCTGAGGTCGACCACTGAGAGGTCAGCACCTGTATCAACCAAAGCTTCAAAAGTCCCTATCTTGTCCACATTAATTTTTAATTTGTATCTAGGGTCCAACTTCTTGATTCCGTTTATGGTCGACTTGCTTTGATTGACAGATTCAGGCGCGACGCTTAGTTTAAATCTTCCAACACGGAATATCTATTCCGGGTAGGAATATTTGTCTGTGTGCTATGACATACATCAGCATAAAGCCGAGGTCCTGATTTCTCTGATATTTCATTCATTTGGCATTTTTCTTCGACCTTCTCTTGGGTATCTGCTGGATCCTCTTCTAGGATTCTTATAAACTTGACCCTACAATAACGGGCCACGTGCCCTGGCTTGTTACATTTAAAGCAGATTGGTCTTCCATCTTCCGTCCTATTTTTGCTCACTTCTTGGCTTTTATTGTAAATGTTTCTCTGAAGGTTTGGTTTCGGCACAAAGTTAGGATTATAAGGACGTCTAGGGGTAGAGGGCTGGGGAAAGTTGTTTCGATACTGTCTGGGGGTAGGAGGGGAGTCGTTCTTGTAATTATTGGAAACAGGGGCTTGGGGCCTGGAAGTGGTCTGGTAGTTTCGTGCGGCAGTCGGCGGCACGTACCTCGATTGTTGTTGGGGTCTAGAATAGCGTGGACCGTTATATAGGTTTCTGGATTTCTCCACACGTTCCCGATACTTCTTTTCAAAAGAATCCATTTTCTTGCACACGACAAGAAGGTCATTGGTCGTTTTAGGAGGGTTCAGGTAGAGCGCGAATGAGTACTCTTTTTTCAGTCCTCCAATAACATGTTCAATTTTTGTTTCTTCTTCCATTGCGGGGTCAACCTTGTTGCACAACACTAGAATGTCTTCCGCGAACCTGATTGCTGGTTCATTCCAGTGTTGCATTCTGTTGAGCTTCATTTTAAGTTCTTCTTTATTCGCGTCCAAAGAAAAATCCTGAATGAGGCGGATTTTAATATTTTCCCAGCTCGTGAAACTAGCTTTGTGTAAATTCAACCAGGTTTTAGCGCTTCCCGTCATGTTCATGGCGGCATAACGAGAGATAATGTAGTCTGCCCAATGGTACAAGAAGCCAATTTCTTCAAGAGATTCAATCCATGGGCGAGGGTCTTCCGTTCCATCATACTTGGGGATGTCGATGTTGGGATTCAGGACAACTGGGTCGGAACTAGCATCTCTACCAATTGTTGCACCAGGCTGCGGCTTGGCAGACTCTTCAGCCTTGATTCTCTCCTGTGCTGGGTCTTGCATCTTACCAGAGCGTGTTTCAACCATCCTACAAATTTATAAAAGGGAATAATGAGATAAGTCTACTTTTAGTAGCCTCCAGAATACTTTATTTATTTTTTCACATCAAAGAGAGCAGTGAAGTCACACGTGTACCTAAATACAAATAATGACAATCTAAATAATCTGTGTTTTAAATGAATATCATAGAATATTTTATATAAAAATAAATAAATATATAATTTAAATTTCAAATATATTAAAAATAATATAAGAAATACGCCATTAATCATGATGTAACAATATATTATTAATGAGGAATAAAAATAAAATGCAGAATTATTAAAAGGAATATGAATATAAAATATAAATGATAGCATTGAAAATAAACAATATAAAAATAATTGAATGGGTAAAGGATAGGTGGCAACATTAATACATTGGGTGATTATAGAAAAAAAAGGCATTTGTGAAAACAAAGAATGAACATGTAAAGATAAAAGTAATGGTAAGAATAAAGAATGATCATTTGTGAAAAGCAAGAAGTTGGGACAAAGTTTATGTACAAAAAGCAAATGTGAAAACAAGGAATGAAGATGTAAAGATAGTTGAAATTAATAGTAAGAATAAAGAATGGGCATTGAAAAAAAGAATCAAGGTGAACAAAAACAAAATTTAAAATTTACATATGTTGGCCTCGCTAAATTCACATATTAGTTAGGTACGCTTTCAGATATTACATATGAAATAAGTAATGGGGTAAAAATGAAAATTTCTAAAATAATAACATTAAGTAAGAAGATTAAATAAGAAAAATATCAAAATATTAAAAGTTTGGGAATTTCAGATATATAAGATAGAAATGTGAAGTATAAGGTATTGTGGTCATTAACGAAAATATATAATGGAAAATATGATCGACAAAGATTAATTTTTATTAAAGATTGAATATGTGAGAAATATATGATATTTTGTTGTTGTTGTGTTCCCGGCCGACTGTTTTACATATGGTATTAAAAAATGATAGTTATAAATGGTTTAGCTTAAAATGCAAAGGTGTAAATGTAAAAATATGGAATGAGAAAGAAACATTATATTTAGGTACAAATTATGCACAAAGCAAAATAAGGCGTAAAAGGATTAAAAGGTGTTGTGCAAATTAAAGGTCAAAAACAGCTATGGCAAAATTGATATTTGAAATTGATTTAACGAAAAGGGAAATAACTATAAACAAGCGACTGAAAACTATTTAGAAGCATGGGTGAAAATTACAAGTTAAAAAAAGGTAAACTGCGCAAAATGTTTAATACAAAGTACCTTGAAATGGATGATTCTGGCTGGAGTTAATATCCGGGAGATGACTGGCGTTGAGCGGAAGGTGTGATGGCTGGAGATGAAAGGGAGAAGGCTACTTGAAACTTCTGGATATGTTTTCTGGTTGCGCTGGAGCGGATGGCGATGACTTGTTGAAGTTATGGTTGTTTGTTGAGAAGGCTATGGTTGTTTGTGGAGAATGCTATGTTTTATTGTGGAGAATGCTATGTTTTCTTGTGGAGATGACTATGTTTTCTTGTGGATAATGCTATGTTTGTTTGAAGATGGCTATGTTTGTTTGGAGATGGCTATGTTTGTTTGGAGATGGCTATGTTTGTTTGGAGATGGCTATGTTTGTTTGGAGATGGCTATGTTTTATTGTAGTGGGCTATGTTTGCTTGGAGATGAATATGTTTAATTGTAGTGTGGGCTATGTTTGGAGATTGGTATGTTTGATTGTAGTGTGCTATGTTTGATTGGGGATGACTATGTTTGTTTGTGGAGGCTATGTTTTCTTGGAGATGTGTATGTTTGATTGTAGAAGGCTATGTTTGATTGGGGATGTCTATGTTCGTTTAAAATGGCTATGTTTGTTTGGAGATGGCTATGTTTGCTTGGAGATGGCTATGTTTGCTTGGAGATGGCTATGTTTGTTTGGAGAAGGCTATATTTGTTTGGAGATAGCTATGTTTGTTTTGAGATGGCTATGTTTGTTTGGAGAAGGTTATGTTTGCTTGGGAAGAAGGTTATGTTTGATTGGGGATGGCCATGTTCGTTTAAGATGGCTATGTTTGATTGTAGTAGGCTTTGTTTGATTTGCATAATTGAAAATAAGCTATGTTTGTTTTCGATGTCTTTTGTTGATTGGGGATGATTATTGTTAATTGTAGATGGATATTGTTGATTGTATATATATAGACTATGATTGATTGAGATAGGTTATTCTTGGTTGCTTGTAGGTGACTATTTTTCGCTGGAGAAGGCTATTTTGGATTGTAGTAATTTGCATATTTGAATTTGAAAAATTTTGCTTTTGTCATTAAAAAAAAGAACAGGTAAATATCCTGTCGACTTATTATTATATTTAAAAAAGATAAGATTTCTGTTGTTTTTTGATCATGTTGAGGATTATGGTAATGGAAATGCAGTCGTGGTTGAATCTTGAAAGTATGATTATAAAAAATAGTTTTGATAAGATATTGTTTTAATTGAGCTTTAAGATTATATAATAAACATAATTTGGTAAAAGCACTGCCTGGCTTTAGGCGAGTAGAATAAGTAAACAAAATATTATTTACATAATGTACAAAGGTTTTAGCTGGCCATTGGGATAAAACAACAACTAGTTTTTTATAGGGGAAGAGTGACCTCTGGCGGTCGATATAACAGAGTATTTGGATCTATGAAATATAAATTTAAATATAATAATATTTTAATATAACATATATATACTTAATGATATTTAAAATAGAGCAATTCATTTTTGATATATTTAGATAATAAAAAAGCCTATATACGAGTATGCAGGGCTGTGATTTTGTTTATTTTTTCAAATTCATTTTTAACTGTAATATTGTTGCATCATGGCTAATGAACCTATTTTATTTTAATTTGTAATATTTTTTTCATATATTTTAAATTCAAAATTATATTTTATATTTTATTATTTTATTAAACAGAATATATGTATTATAAACAGAATATATGTATTATAGAATCATTATTCGTATTTAGGTAAACTGTGTGACTTCACTGCTCTCTTTGATGTGAAAAATAAATAGATTATTCTGGAGGCTACTTAAAGTAGAGTTATCTCATTATTCCCTTATACAAAATTGTAGGATGGTTGAAACACGCTCTGGTAAGATGCAAGACCCAGCACGGTAGAGAATCAAGGCTGAAGAGTCTGCCAAGCCGCAACCTGGTGCAACAATTGGTAGAGATGCTAGTTCCGACCCAGTTGTCCTTAATCCCAACATCGACATCCCCAAGTATGATGGAACAGAAGACCCTCGCCCATGGATTGAATCTCTTGAAGAAATTGGCTTCCTGTACCATTGGGCAGACTACATTATCTCCCGTTATGCTGCCATGAATATGATTGGTAGCGCCAAAACCTGGCTGAACCTACACAAGATAAGTTTCACCAGCTGGGAAAATTTCAAGAGCCGCCTAATTGAGGATTTTGCCTCAGACACCAACAAAGAAGAAATGAGGATGAGATTAAACAGGATGCAACAGTGGAATGAACCTGCAATCAGGTTCGCAGAAGATATCCTTGTACTTTGCAACAAGGTCGACCACCAAATGGAAGAAGAGACTAAAATAAACTGGGTGCCCTTCACCTAAACCCTCCTAAAAATACCAATGAACTTCTTGAAATTTGTAAAAAGCTGGATTTGTTCGAAAATAATTACCAAGAACGTGTGGAAAAATCAAAAGCTCTTTATAATGGACCACGCTCTCCTCGTCCCCATCATCAAGAGCAATGGAAGAACGCTCCGTCGTTCAGAAGACCATACCAGGACACCTCCAAGCCCCAGGCCCCCGCTCCGAGGTACTACCAGAACACCTCCAAGCCCCAGGCCCCCACTCCGAGGTACTACCAGAACAAGCCTCTGCCCCAGGTATCTGCCCCTAGACGATCTTACACTCCCAATCCTGAGCCAAAACCGGTTTACCCAAGTAAAACATACAATAAGAGTCGAAATTAAAACAGGAATAGGACAGAAGACGGGAGACCAATATATTTCAAGTGTAACAAGCCAGGACACGTAGCGCGGTGTTGCAGAGTCAGGTTTGTAAGAATTGTGGAAGAGGACCCCATAATTACACAAGACAAGGTCGAGGAAGAAATCCGAATGGATAATGGAACTGAGAAGTCGAGACCTCTGCTCTACGCTGACGTAAGTAATAGCACGTACTCTGGTATCCCTACAAGGAATAGATATGCCGCATTAGAAGATTTAAACTAAGCATCGCGCCTGAGTCCGTCAATCAAAGCAAGTCGACCATAAATGGAATTAAAAAGTTGGACCCCAAATATAAAATGAACATTAACGTGGATAGAATCGGTATCTGCGAAGCTTTGATTGATACAGGCGCCGATCTTTCAGTGGTCGACCTTAGTACAGCTCTTAACACAGGTCTTGAAATAATAAATCCTGATAAAATGTGCTCCGGACCCGATGGCAAAGAATTAGATATCGTAGGAAATATTATTTTAAATATAAAATTTGATGACAAAACAATTACTAATAAATTTGTGATAATGAGAACACATTTGCGAATATTTATACTTGGACGAGATTTTCTTAAGAAAATGAATGCAAAAATTGATTGTCAGCGTGAAATAATCAAACATGACTTGACAGAAAATCGTGACGTAATCAAATATCAACAGAAGAAAATAAAAAGTGCAAAGGATGCCATTATACCAGAACTTTCTATTAAATTGATTAATGCATTTGTAGAAGCAGAGGATGGCGAATACATCATCGAGGAGAACCATAAAATGTTTCAAACAAATGGACTTCGACTAGCGAGAAGCTTAATAAATGTTGTGAATAAGGAAACATAAATCTGGATAACAAACCCTTACCCTCGACCATTAAAAATATTAAAAACCCAAACATTGTGCTTTGGAAGCCAGCCAGCCGAAGTGAATCTTATAGAAGAAAGTGAACAAAAATAGCATGAAGAACCCCAATTTCAGATAAACGAAAATTTATCATATAGGGAAAAAGAGCAATTGAAACAAGTTTTGGAAAAGTACGCGGATTTGTTTTCGTCGGGATTAGGAAGATCCAACTTAGCGAAACATCGGATTGATACAGAAGGCGCGAAACCGATCAAACACAAGCCGTATAGGGTGAGCGCGAAAGAGCGAGAAATCATAAAAGAGCAAATTGATGAAATGCTCAGAGACGGCATAATTAGACCATCCTCGAGCCCATGGTCCTTCCCTGTAATCTTGGTCAAGAAGCGAGATGGTAAGTACAGATTTTGCGTTGACTACAGAAAATTGAATGATGTAAGGATGTTTACCCAATTCCCAGAATTGATGAAGTATTGGATACACTTCAAGGATCCAAATACTTTTCAGCAATTGACCTTAAATCAGGATATTGGCAAGTTAAGGTTGAGGAGAAAGATAAAGAAAAGACAGCCTTCACTACAGCACATGGCCTATATGAGTTCAACGTAATGTCCTTTGGTCTATGCAATGCCCCTGCTACATTTGAGAGGAACATGGAAAATATGCTTGGTAATCTTAGATGACAAATTTGCTTATGTTATCTAGATGACGTAATCATTTATAGCTCGGATTTTTCAACACATCTCAAAAGAATAGAAGCTGTTTTAAGATGTTTTCGCGAGGCTAATTTAAAATTGAACAACAAAAAATGCCAATTTGCTTTCGAAGAACTGGAGATTCTAGGCCATATAACTAATCAACATGGTATAAAACCAGCGGAGCATAATATCAAGGCTATTAGAGATTTTCCTCGGCCCAAAAAGATAAAAGATGTTCAATCATTTTTAGGAATGTGCTCATATTATAGAAAATTTATCAAAGGTTTTTCAAAAATTGCCGATCCATTAACCAGTCTTATAAAAAAAGAATGTACCTTTTACCTGGACAGAAAATCAAGAAAAAGCATTTCAAACCCTTAAATTAGCATTGATAAATCCCCCAATCTTAGGGCACTTTGATCCGAATGCAATTACTTACATTCATACTGACGCATCTAACATCGGCCTGGGTGCAACATTAGTCCAAAAGTTCGGCGATAAAGAAAAGGTGATCTCATATTTAAGTCGAACACTGAGCAAAATTATTCGACTACCGAAAAAGAATGTCTAGCTGTTGTGTGGTCAATGTCCAAGTTACGACCCTACCTATATGGAAGGCACTTCAAAATCGTAACTGATCATCACGCACTATGCTGGCTTAAGAATCTGAAAGATCCGACCGGCCGATTAGCACGATGGGCACTGAAGATTCAGGAATATAATTTCGAAATTATACACAAATCGGGTAAAAAACATCTGGACGCTGATGGTCTATCTAGAGGACCCTTACCGGAAAACGAATGGGACGAAGATTATGAAAGACTATTTCTGAATCAAATAATAGACGAAAAGGATGATTTTATTGAGAATATTAAGGAGAACCTTAGTGCAAACAAGCGTTCAATTACACAGAACTTCAAAGAAGAAAATGGGTGTCTCTACAAGAAAAATCCAAATCGTGAAGGTAGGGCATGGTTGCTGGTAGTGCCAAAGAAGAGAAGGAAGGAAATCATGAGTGAATACCAGTAAAGACGTGCCACCTTTGCCAAAGTCGGAAAGGTTCAAATCACTTGCCTTCTGGACTTTTACAACCTATTCCCCCAGCTAACTACCCTTTTGAAAGAATCGGAATTGACTTTGTTGGCCCCTTGCCATCAACGAAAAGAAGAAGGAAGTGGATAATTGTGTTGACTGATTATTATACCAAGTATGCTGAAACAAAGGCAGTATCAGAAGCAACCGTGAAAGAAGTCTCTACATTTTTAATCGAACATATTATTTTACGTCACGGGGCCCCAAGATTTATTATTATCGATAGAGGTTTACAATTCACTAGCAATTTGATGAAGCAGGTAATGGAAATGTGCAAAGTTAAACACTGCTTTCACAACGAGCTAACACCCCCAGACTAACGGAACGGCTAAATAGAACTTTAATCAATATGATCAGCATGTATGTGAATACGGATCAGAAGAACTGGGACGAAATCCTCCCTTTTATCACCCACGCGTAAAATACCACGATTCAAGAAACCACAGGCTACTCTCCATTTTTCCTGTTGTTTGGAAGGGAACCCATGTCCCTCTTAGACGACGAGAATATCCCAACGGACAGTAACATGGACGATTACGACGAATATATAGAAAACTACTTAGATAAAATAGCAAGGACGAGACAGGTAGTTATCAACAACACAGAGAAGACTCAGGAAAGAATGAAAAGAAACTATGACAAAAAAAAAACACAATGAAAAAATCTATGAACCAGTACATTTAGTGGCAGTTTGGACACCAGTCAGGAAAATCGGAAAATGTGAAAAACTATTGAGAAAATATTTTGCCCCATATCGAATATTAAAGAAGCTGCCTAACGTAAATTACTTAATTGAGCCGAAAGATAATCCTGGCCAAGACCCATTGATTGTCCATGTCTAAAGACTCAAACCCTATTTTGAGAGAATTGATGAGGTAACTCACGAGGACGTGACGACCTCTGGAGAAGGGAAGTGTTGCATCATGGCTAATGAACCTATTTTATTTTAATTTGTAATATTATTTTTCATATATTTTAAATTCAAAATTATATTTTATATTTAAATTATTTTATTAAACAGAATATATGTATTATAAACAGAATATATGTATTATAAACAGAATATATGTATTATAAACAGAATATATGTATTATAGAATCATCATTTGTATTTAGGTAAACTGTGTGACTTCACTGTTCTCTTTGATGTGAAAAATAAATAGATTATTCTGGAGGCTACTTAAAGTAGAGTTATCTCATTATTCCCTTATACAAAATTGTAGGATGGTTGAAACACGCTCTGGTAAGATGCAAGACCCAGCACAGGAGAGAATCAAGGCTGAAGAGTCTGCCAAGCCGCAACCTGGTGCAACAATATAATGATGCTATGTGGCGCTGAGTATCTATATATATAAAAATGAATGTATGTCTGTTTGTCCTTTATGCCTGACCAAACCACTCATTGGATCGCCATGAAACTTTGGGAAGTTATTTAGTATAGTACTGGGAAGGTTTCTAGCAAATAAAATTTTTAAAATAACTTTTCGCCTAGATATAATCAAGATAAATATTCTAATTCATCTGTTATAATTCAACAAACTGCTCTAAATATTATCATGATGATACGATGATTTTGTAATGTAGAAAATTAGGAAAGACAAAATTCAGGATGACATGGCAATTTATTTGAGACAAGAATAATGATACAATTCCAAGGCAAGATACTATTCCTTTAACTTCCAATTACGGAGGGAACCAATTAATAATGATTTTATTCAACTTATCGAGTATTTTTCAAGGGACCGGGAAAAAATGTTCACTTTATCGAGAGATTCGTTAGACAAACCTTTACTCTGGTAAAATCCGGGCGAAGCCGGGAATATCCATTTCGTAGCTACACCGTCTCTCCAAGAGGCAGTCTCTTATTAAAGGTCTATTAGAGATTCTTTAATAGCAATTAGAATCTTCAATGAGAGACCACCAACAGGAGAAACAAGTTGATTCATGTTTTTAGGTGGTCTTTCTTAAGAGACTCTATTTACATATTTAAAATATGAAAAAATTAAAATATTTTAAAATTAAAATATTTTAAAATCAACATTTTCTTACTGTTACGTTTAATTACTGTTAATATATATATATATATACATATATCTATTATATATAAAAATGAATGTATGTCTGTTTGTTTGTCCTTTATGCCTGACCAAACCACTCATTGGATCGCCATGAAACTTTGGGAAGTTATTTAGTATAGTACTGGGAAGGTTTCTAGCAAATAAAATTTTTGAAATAACTTTTCGCCTAGAAATAATCAAGATAAATATTCTAATTTATCTGTTATAATTCAACAATCTGCTCTAAATATTATCATGATGATACGATGATTTTGTAATGTAGAAAATTAGGAAAGACAAAATTCAGGATGACACGGTAATTTATTTGAGACAAGAATAATGATACAATTCCAAGGCAAGATACTATTTATTTAACTTCCAATTACCGAGGGAACCAATTAATATTGATTTTATTCAACTTATCGAGTATTTTTTCAAGGGACCGGGAAAAAATGTTCACTTTATCGAGAGATTCGTTAAACAAACCTTTACTCGGGTAAAACCCGGGCGAAGCCGGGTACATCCATACAAGAATAATGATACAATTCCAAGGCAAGATACTATTCCTTTAACTTCCAATTACCGAGGGAACCAATTAATATTGATTTTATTCAACTTATCGAGTATTTTTCAAGGGACCGGGAAAAAATGTTCACTTTATCGAGATATTCGTTAAACAAACCTTTACTCGGGTAAAACCCGGGCGAAGCCGGGTACATCCATACAAGAATAATGATACAATTCCAAGGCAAGATACTATTCCTTTAACTTCCAATTACCGAGGGAACCAATTAATATTGATTTTATTCAACTTATCGAGTATTTTTCAAGGGACCGGGAAAAAAATGTTCACTTTATCGAGAGATTCGTTAGACAAACTTTTACTCGGGTAAAACCCGGGCGAAGCCGGGCGGGTCCGCTAGTTATATATAAAAATGAATGTATGTCTGTTTGTTTGTCCTTTATGCCTGACCAAACCACTCATTGGATCGCCATGAAACTTTGGGAAGTTATTTAGTATAGTACTGGGAAGGTTTCTAGCAAATAAAATTTTTGAAATAACTTTTCGCCTAGAAATAATCAAGATAAATATTCTAATTTATCTGTTATAATTCAACAATCTGCTCTAAATATTATCATGATGATACGATGATTTTGTAATGTAGAAAATTAGGAAAGACAAAATTCAGGATGACACGGCAATTTATTTGAGACAAGAATAATGATACAATTCAAAGGCAAGATACTATTCCTTTAACTTCCAATTACCGAGGGAACCAATTAATATTGATTTTATTCAACTTATCGAGTATTTTTTCAAGGGACCGGGAAAAAATGTTCACTTTATCGAGAGATTCGTTAAACAAACCTTTACTCGGGTAAAACCCGGGCGAAGCCGGGTACATCCATACAAGAATAATGATACAATTCCAAGGCAAGATACTATTCCTTTAACTTCCAATTACCGAGGGAACCAATTAATATTGATTTTATTCAACTTATCGAGTATTTTTCAAGGGACCGGGAAAAAATGTTCACTTTATCGAGATATTCGTTAAACAAACCTTTACTCGGGTAAAACCCGGGCGAAGCCGGGTACATCCATACAAGAATAATGATACAATTCCAAGGCAAGATACTATTCCTTTAACTTCCAATTACCGAGGGAACCAATTAATATTGATTTTATTCAACTTATCGAGTATTTTTCAAGGGACCGGGAAAAAAATGTTCACTTTATCGAGAGATTCGTTAGACAAACTTTTACTCGGGTAAAACCCGGGCGAAGCCGGGCGGGTCCGCTAGTGTTTATATAAAATGTAATGCCTTGAAAAAGGTTGGCGTTCAGTCATCCGAAATATTGGAAAATAAATATTTTATTCAATCCAATATATTATTATCTTTTTATTATATATTGCCTTTTTATTATCTAAAAATATATATACCTTTTTAATTTATATAAACGTGCTTAAAATCTTTATATGATATTAAAGATAAAATTGTGAAAAACGCGTTTATAAAAAACAACAAATAATATCTTATAATATATTTATTTTCGTTGAAGAGCGATTAACGCTTGAAAGCTTGTAATTTAGAATAAAAAAACATCTCATTGTTAGAAAATATTTGTAGTTTTTTAAAATAATTTTATAAATGAGAAAAACGTATGTATATATTAAGATATATATAGGTTAAATGACAAAAAAAAAGTCGGTGGACGAGTGGGTAACACACTCGATTCCCGACAGTCATGAACCGGGATTGTATCCCGCGTTAACACATTTTGTTTAATATGTTAATAACCTTCACATATTATACATTGTTTCAATTATATAAACTAGGTTGTTCTTGTTGAGCGGTACCTAATGAGGTGATTTTGGGAAAGGTTAAATCATTAAAATTGTTGGATATTATTTTCAAATTTAATTTTTTATTCATTTATTTATTATATTCTGTGAATTAATGATCTGTGTGGTGTCAAATATGTATATACACGGCTCATAGAGCCATTATTGCTCAAGACTATTTAGCCAAACACTCTGTATCTGTCTTGCCGCATCCTCCTTACTCTCTTGATATCGCCCCATGTGATTTCTTCTTCTTTCCAAAACCTAAAATGACGTTAAAAGGTAGGCGCTTTTCATCGTCATCAGAAGTAATTGAAAATACGACAGTGGAGCTAAACAAGCTTAGAAAAATTGACTTTGAACTAGCATTTCAACAGCTTTTGTCACGCTGGAAAAGATGTGTAGATAACCAAGGCTCCTATTTTGAAAATTTTGATGTTTAAATTACTATACTATGAATAAATAATTAATTTTAAAAAATTCGGGAACTTTTTTATCCTACCTTGTATGTGTGTTTAAGCTAATATGGATTAGAGAAGAGAGGAGATATAGGTGTACGTTGATAAATATAATGTCTTAATGCGTCTTAAGGTATCCATTCGTTATATATATATGCCGCGTTGTTGCTTTGTATTAATTTATGTCTAACTTGTCTTTATTGTTTGCGGAAGAGCATTGCTCGATGTAAATATTTATATGTAATTCTACTGTCCTAAAAACTTATGTCCATAGTTTGCTTGAATACCATTTCTAAGATTCCACCATTCAGTGTAGCATATAAAAACAGAATGATTCAATACAGTATTAGAGCTCTAAATAAAGCGGTCTGGTAGATTAAATTGGCGAAACCGCTGGGAGGGTTCACAACTGATGAGCCAAGCCCTCCCAATATTTTTCATCGCAGTAATGATAGTGTAAGTTCTATTTATTTGTGAAAAGAAACAATCGCGTCTTAATGTTTTCATTCGTTATATATAGATGATTTAGCATTAAGAAATAAATAATGTTAGAGATGTGTATATATTTTCCCAGTAGGGGGGGGGGGGGGGGCTAAATTAGATAATATAGAAATACATTATAATACATTAGCGCGCCATCTGTTATCAAAATTCGAAACTATTATAGACGCGTATGATTCTTTTAAAAATAAAACAATTTCTACTGCCCTTACTTCAATGGGAAAATTTATTCAGTAAGGGCAGTAGAAATTGTTTTATTTCCGAAAGAATCATACGCGTCTATAATGTTCATTATTTAGTTTGTGGCAACCCACTGAAGACGCTGAGAACTATTTCAGAAAAGAAAAATATAGCAATAATTTCTACAGATCAATTGTAAATAGATTCATACACAAAAGAGGTCGTGAGGAAAGTTTTAGAACAGATGTGTAAATAAATCCCTTTTCAAACAAAGGCTCACGTGCACATGGGAAAAGGGAGAAAAAAAATACTGTTTTATTTTGTTGTTGTATGGCGAATCAATACATGGCAGTGGGCCCTAATAAAAGCATTTTTGTTATATTTAGTTTGTGCCATTAATAAAGAAAATCTTTATTTAAAAAATATTGTAATAATTGTGATACATCCAACAAAAATTGACTTATAATATAGCTGAAATATATTTACAGACGTGGAATAGGGAGTGTTTGAGACATAAACTGGAATTTTTCCAGCCATTTTCCATGTTCTAAGCAAACATTTATTTTGAAGGGCCACACAAAATAATGGCCATGTTTAGGAGGCCATGGGGGAGACGAAATAAAATTACGACCAGGTCAAATAGTCAAACTGGAAAAGTCAAATAAAAGGAATTTCTTTGCTTTCCACTTTGTAACAACTTTATTAGTGATGCTCAAATTCTTTTTTAAACTTCTGATAATATCGATTTTTTAAATATTAGTTTCCTTCAAATAATTCTGTGTTCATGTTATTGATTAATATTTGAAATCATGATTTTTCTGTATATTTTATATTAATATTTAAAAAATAAAATAAAATCTGTATCTCGTAATTCTATTTATCAATATATAGAATGATTTAGGATGTTTTTATCTCATTTTAAGTATCAAAATTATTTTGTTTGTAAGTATTTTCAAACAAATAACTCATATATAAATTCACATATAAAAATGATGAGATTTCTTAAAATGAATAGGGATATTTGGAATATATTGCCTATGTGACAATAAAAATGTTTTGGAATATTGTATATACATTCATGGACAAAACTTTAAAAAGTTGTATCTTTTAGCATGTATATCGGGATTCAGACAATAATTCTGAAAGATACATTCATGGACAAAACTTAAGGAAGTTGTACCTTTCAGCATGTTTATCGAGATTAAGACAATAACTCTGAAAGATACACTCAAGGACAAAACTTGAGGAAGTTGTACCCTTTAGCATGTATATCGGGATTCAAACAATAACTCTGAAAGATACACTCATGGACAAAACTTGAGGAAGTTGTACCCCTTGGCATATATATCGGGATTCAGACAATAACTCTGAAAGATACACTCATAGACAAAACTTGAGGAGTTGTACCTTTTAGCATGTATATCGGGATTCAGACATTAACTCTGAAAGATACACTCATAGACAAAACTTGAGGAAGTTGTACCTTTTAGCATGTATATCGGGATTCAGACAATAACTCTGAAAGATACACTCATGGACAAAACTTAAGGAAGTTGTACCTCTCAGCATGTATATCGAGATTCAGACAATAACTTTGAAATATATTACAGTGACCTTTAATGAAGGCACACGAGATAACCAAGTGTGAACAAAATTTCCCTGTCTCTTTAAAAATATATACGACTGGCGACATCAAAGACTTTTCACTTCCTTCCTTTAGTCCTGTCCATGAGAAAAATGTAAATTCGATAATAAAGGTAAATATTCTCAAAAATTGGTTGAAATAATTTGAAAATAAAATGTATGAAAAAAAAATATATATAGGTAATATAAACTTATCTTGCTCATTATATTCCTCTTTTTTTCATTATTTTTAGTTATAAATATATTAATGTGAAAAATAATAGAAAAAAATAAAAAGGTCATGTGTTGATATTAAAAATAAAAAAGGCATATCCTAACCAGGAGCATATGTTATTTTTAGATGGCAGAGCGCCAACGACGAGGCCCAACAGCTCGAAACGCGTTACTGGTTGGCTTTCCTTGATTTATCAATAACTAGCTGAATTACCCGGGCAACGCCCGAGTTTTACCCGATTAAATGTTTTTATTCAAATACTATTCGTTACAATTATAAATTGGCGCCGTGGGTGTCACTCTTGTGTCCCGCTCCAAACTTTGTGTCTGATAAGCGATATTTTTATAGAGAGATGATCTGGCTTTGTGTCTTCTGCTCGAATGGATGTTTTTCTGTAAGAAATTTGTCCCTGCATACTAAAAATAAACTGGCTTCACCCGTGGTCTCTGCTTTTTGGAATTTTTCCCGATATGATTTTGTATCTGATAATCAAATATGATACAGAAATATTGTCATCATCATTTTTAAACTAGAAAACAACTATTTATGCCCAGTACCTGTCAATTTCTATTTTTCTTGGCTAAAAATCCGATTAATATTTTTTCCAGAGTTTTCTCTACGTCCTGTTAAAACACGTTTTACATGTACATTAGGTCAACTGATATTATCTCCCATCTTCACCGCTAGAGGCGCTGCTTGCGAGCGAAAGGGCGAATTTGCAACCCAATTTGCAAATAACTCGAAGAATATTCGGGATAGAGACCTGATATTTTCACTATAAGTTTTTCCAGATTCTTATCTATATACTGTTAATATTTCAGTCAGATTAGTTACGTATTGTGGACGTGTATAGCCGACATAGGAACAAACCCACATACATACATACACTGACTTTTATATATATATATATAGGGATTCGGATCGGCAATATATCATGGAACCAGTTAAATCAACGTTTTGTTCGTTAAACTATAAGGCGCTCTGCCATCTAAAATTATCATGCGACGATCAGGATGTATTTTTTGCTTTTAATAGCAATACCTGATATTTAAAAATATTTTTTCTTATTTTTTCATATAAATTAATATGTCGTCGCGGAAAGACTCCGCCACCGATAGACTGCGAGAGGTCTTTCCCACACAGTGGGCAGGTCGATGTGATGGCTGGTGCTACCCACCTCAAGACCAATATGGTACTTGTAGATGGTTGCTACTGCTGTTATCCTCATTGCCTCAGGATGGAGGCCGACACCGAACAGCCAGGCCTTCAGATCCAGGGGCTCTTCGCAGGAGGCGAACATCTCCCGGAGCAGGGGTCGCACGGCTCGGCAACTCCAATATCTGTGGGTCAGCGACTCGTCGCTGGACCCACAGGCGGCACAGTTGGCACGCCTCGAGACAGGATGGTCAGGGTGGGGTAGAGTGTGGAGGGCCAGCCGTAGGGCGACATCTGCGTCGTGTCTTGAGGAGCAGTTGTAACCCAGGTCGGCCAAAGGTATGGAGCAGGGAACTTCCACGGTGGGGGTCCAAAGCCAAGCCAGCTCTCAAAAAAGATGCTCCTATATCCGTGCCGAGTCCTGTGACCGGCGCGCGCTCTAATTAGTGAAGTGGATATTGGGCATCACCAATCCAGGTATGACGATGGTCTCCGCCTCTTGTTCCACAGAATAACTGGAGCAAGCCTTTTCCTGCAGTAAAAGCTGTCAGAAGGCCTCTAGTTGGCGCGCGTTCAGCGCGTTAGGGAGCGGCATCAACGGAGAAATCCCCGACAGTCGCCTGTAGCCAGCAGGTCTGGCGGCCACAGGAGCATGTTGTCGTCTCGAAGACGCAGCGAAATTAGGCTGGCCATGTACATAACATGGTGGTTCAGCTCGAAGACACTGGACACGGCTTCCCATAGGCTCACCTGTCTTCTCTTCAATGGTGAAAGCCAGACTACATAACACAACATAAAATACCATCAACATCAAAATATTATAGTAGTAAATATACATATATATAGTATAATATTTTAAAAAAGACATATCTTATCGTGCAAGTGAAAGTTGTTGATGGCTGGCGTCATCTTTCGGAATAAATATCAACGATTCGTTGATTTTTAATTATTACAGAATTAGTTCAATCAGCAACTTTTAGTTACACGAAAAGGAGATGTCTTTTTCTTCTTAATTTATCTACCTTAGCCCAAGACAATTTCACATTTGTACTTTTTCTCTACATAGTAGAATATTGGCAAAATAAATCTTTTATTAAATCCAATATATGCCGTTTTATTATCTAATGAATTAAATATGGATTGCTCTATTTTCAAAACGATTTTAACCAGTTTTGGTACCGACGCGCATCGCCTAGCAAACAATATAAAGATGTAATGCCTCGATAAAGGTTGGCATTCAGCCAGCCGAAATATTGGCAAAATAAATCTTTTATTAAATCCAATATATGCCTTTTTATTATCTAATAGTATAATATATCCTTCCAAAACGTGGTATATATTGTAGCGGATGTATGTAAGTTTTTCTTTTATAGCTATTTTTAATGTAAAGGAAATAAATAATCAAGAATGTATGTCTCGTTAGTTTTTATTTTTAACCAACGTCTCATGTTAATCTGCAAGACGCAGGTTATCATCATCATTGATTTGTTGTTGTCACTTTTCGGCGTTTCGCAAAAGAACAAAAAAAAGCTGTATCAGACTTTACTAAGAGAATAAAGATTTGATATCTAAGTAAAACGTTTATGGAGATGAGTATCTTTTATTCTGGTCTTCTTAAGCTTTCGGGCTTGTCCGCCCTTCTACAGGAGAAACTTATACAATATAACGAGAAAATATAACGCCGCTTGATGCTAAAGAATCATAATAGTTTTAGCATCAAGCGGCGTTATATTTTCTCGTTATATTGTATAAGTTTCTCCTGTAGAAGGGCGGACAAGCCCGAAAGCTTGAGAAGACCAGAATAAAAGATACTCATCTCCATAAACGTTTTACTTAGATATCAGATATCTAAAGGAGATTTAAATTTATTCATCAGAATAAAGATTTGCTAAAAATTAAAAGTGTACTACGATGCTGCATTTGGCGACGAGGATATAAGAGTAAGTACCCTCGAATTTTGAAGTAAATATTTTTAGAAATTATCTTTGATTTTTTGCATATAATTGAAAGTTATTTTTAAAAGACTAAAATTGCAAAGTTTTAGGATGCAAATTAAAAAAAAAAGTGAAATAAAATGGCTAGTTACCAATTTAAGGAATATAATGAAGAAACTGAAACTTTTGAAACGTTTTATGAACGATTGGAACAGTTTCTAATATTGGAGGAGGCAGGGGATGAGAAGAAAAAGGCTTATCTCCTAACCCTCATGGGAAGTAAAACCTATGGTGTTTTGAAGAATTTGTGCAGTCCTATTCTACCTAAAAATAAAACTTTTGATAACCTAATAGATATCTTGAAAAGGCACTTCTCTCCAAAGCGCTCAATTGTAGTAGAGAGGTTCATTTTTTTTAAAAGAATGCAATTAAAGGAAGAAAGCATCTCGGATTACTTGGTGGAAATTAAGCGTTTGGCTTCCTCATGCAACTTTGGAAATTTTCTGGAGGATTCTTTACGTGATAAAATGGTTTGTGGGTTATATAATGCCAAAATACAAAATAGAATTTTGTCGGAGGGTGACATTTCTTTAGCTAAAGTAATTGAGATAGCATTATCTATGGAAGCGGCTGAGAAAAATACAAAATTATTCCATTTGGAGCAGGGTGAAGATTGTGTAGATAAGTTGAGGATTGAACGCAAGGTTGAATCAAATTTCCAGAATGGCAAATGTAAACATTGTGGTAAACCGCACAAAGAACCATGTAGATTTAAGGAGGCGATATGCTTTAAGTGTAATAAAAAAGGACACATTGCCTCAATATGTTGGAGCAGTAGAAGAAATCTAAGGCAACATCAGAATCAGCCGGGAAATATACATCAGATAGGAGACCAAGAAGAGAAGGAAGAGTATGTCCAGAAAATTATAAGCGTGACGATACCTGAGTATAAAATTAATTTTGCCTCAAGTGACCCTCCCTATCTGATGGAGTTAAAAGTAGAAGGAAACTTTATTAAATTTGAAATGGATACGGGTAGTGGTCTAACACTGATATCAGAAAAGGATTTTAAAAATAGTCTTCAACACTTGAAATTGGAAAAAGCGAGTATTATTGTAAGAACTTATGATGGTACCGTGGTACCCATTCTGGGTAAAATCAATGTCAAAGTGGAGTGTCAAGATATTACTTACAAACTTAGAGCGTTGGTGGTGAAAGGAGAAAAGAGGGCGTTGATGGGAAGAGAATGGATAAATAAATTGAAATTGGGCTGTTTCGCGGTAAAACATATGCCTGTGGAAATTACCATTGAGGAAATTTTGAAGGAAAATCAAGCCTTATTTGTGGAGACAACTGAACCAATAAAAGGTTTCACATTTTCAGTAAACATGTGTGATGTGAATCCAATTTTCCATATGGCTCGTCCGGTGCCTTTCGCCATTAGGCCAGCAGTTACTGAAGCATTAAACAAAATGGTGGCTAAGGGTTATCTATGTGAGGTGGCGAGCAGTAAATGGGCCACTCCAGTGGTTGTAGTGCCGAAGAAAAATAAAGAGATCAGAATTTGCTGCGACTTCAAGGTAACTCTAAATAAATATTTGGACACTGCGGCCTATCCCCTTCCCACACAGCAAGATTTATTCTCCACATTGGCCAAGGGAAAATACTTTTCTAAATTGGACTTGAGGAACGCTTATCTGCAATTAGAGGTGGACCCAGGCACCCGACCGTTACTAACGATAAATACTCATAAAGGGCTGTTCAGGTTTAAGAGAATGCCATTTGGATTGGCAAATGCGCCCAGGTATTTTCAATCTGTAATGGATAGGGTTTTGTCGGGTATAGGAGGCGTAATTTGTTATATTGATGATGTCCTTATAGCCACAGCATCAATTGAAGAACATCTGGCGTTGTCGAAGACTATATTTGCTCGCTTGGCGAAGTATAATATCAAACTAAAGAAAGAAAAATGCCTATTTTTGCAAAAAGAAATTGAATATTTAGGACATCTTTTCACGGGAGAGGGCATCAGACCTTTAGATCATAAGGTACAAGCAATACAGAAGGCCAAAACGCCTACGAATATCTCTGAATTAAGGTCATTTCTGGGTTTAGTTAACTTTTATGGGAAGTTCATACCCAATTTGCCAGAGCTTTTGAAGCCTCTTCATGAGCTTCTTCACAAAAAACGTCCTTGGGTTTGGACAGAGGAATGTGGAGAGGCCATTGACAAGTGCAAGAACAGCATTACCTCTGAGAGGGTGCTAGTCCCATATGATACGACTTTGCCATTGTATTTGGCCACTGATGCATCGCAGATTGGAGTGGGCGCTGTGTTGTCACATATTATAGACTCACGGACTTTATCGGAAGCAGAACAAAATTATTCTCAGATTGAGAAGGAGGCTCTAGCCATTATATATGGAGTTACCAAGTTTCATCAATTTATTTATGGAAGAAAATTTATTCTTATTACAGACCATAAGCCATTGGTGACCATTTTGGGCTCAAGATCAGGAATCCCTACCCTATCTACTTCAAGATTGCAGCGTTGGGCGCTTATTTTGTCAGCTTATACTTACGATATTAAATTTCGAAGAACTCAAGACCATGGGAATGTAGATCTTCTGTCACGTTTTCCTGTGGGCTGTGAAGAAATTCCAAGATTAAATAATGTCTATGCTTTATCCTTTGTGGAAGAATTGCCGATCACAGCAGAGGAAATTGCCACGGAAACTGAAAAAGACGAAGTGCTCTCATTGGCCAAATTTTATACTCAGCAAGGCTGGCCTGAAAAGGTGGCTGATCACCTCAGACCTTATTTTCAAAGGAAGCTTGAGCTAACTGTAGATGGGGAGTGTTTGGTTTGGGGAATGAGAGTTGTCATTCCACCATCTCTCAGAATAAAAATGTTGAACTGTCTTCATGAGACTCATTCCGGTATGAACAAAATGAAGGCTGTAGCAAGATCACATTTTTGGTGGCCAAATCTAGATACCCAAATCGAGTTTTTGGTAAATAAGTGCAGAAGCTGTCAGCAATCCCAGGATGGGCCAAATAAAGGAAAATGGCAACTCTGGAAATGGTCAACCAGACCTTGGCAAAGAATTCACATTGATTTTGCAAATAAGGAAAACATTAATTTATTAATAGTAGTAGATAGTCATTCAAAGTGGATCGAAGCCATCCCAATGAGAGAGACCACCACACGCAAAACCATTGAGCAACTACGGCGACTTTTTTCTTCCTATGGGTTACCGGAGGAACTTGTATCTGATAATGGACCTCAGTTTACTGGGAGTGAAATGAAAGGTTTTCTGGAAGGAAATGGAATTAAACAAACATTAATCCCGGCGTACCACCCGCAAAGTAATGGCTTGGCTGAAAGAGCGGTTAGAACAATTAAGACTGCCCTGGATAAAAATAAAAGGAAAATTGGGGACACACACACCATTCAAGACACCTTGTCAAAAGTTCTTCTGGCATATCGAAGCACCCCGCATGTGATAACGGGAAAGACTCCATCAGAGCTCTTTATTGGGCGTGCGCTTCGAACCAGAGTGTCGTTGATACATCCCAGCTTGGCATCTAGAGTTAGGGACCAGCAAGCCAGGCAAATGAGGTATGATCGGCGAACCCATTTGGAAGAATTCCAGATAGATGATTTGGTGTGGTGTAAAAACTTTAGAGGTGGTGATAAATGGATCCCAGGAAAAATTGTGGGCAAGAAGGGAACTAGAGTCTACACCATTTTGATCCACGGACAGGTAAAGGCCTATCACAGGGATCAAATTAGAAAAAGGTGGAGGAATGGTGAGGAAGATGAGAGTGGAGATGGAGAGCGTCAACCCGAGCACTCAAGAGGAGCAGGTCCCAGTGCCATAATCTCGGAGGTTGTACGAGACAGAGGTTATATGGAGTCGATGTCGCCAGGACTAACTAGCCAGCGGTCGGATCAAGATTCAGAGGTTCAGAGTGATACAGACGATGGAAAGTCATTGGAGCCTCTTCGCTCGCTGGACCCCGAGGCCTTGAAAGAGGAGGGTCCTGTCCTAAGGCGGAACCCACCTCGAGCGAGGAGACCTCCTGTGAGATTTGAAGAGAGAAGATGGTGATATATAGCTAGCAATAAATATGTATATATATATATATGTTTCTATGAAAATGTTAATCTGCAAGACGCAGGTTATCATCATCATTGATTTGTTGTTGTCACTTTTCGGCGTTTCGCAAAAGAACAAAAAAAAGCTGTATCAGACTTTACTAAGAGAATAAAGATTTGCTAAAAAATAAAAGTGTACTAAGATGCTGCAGTCTCATTTTTACATAAGGTCGTCATGTAAACAATGCTAAGTGATGATGATTATTGGAATAATATTCTATGAAAAATTAAATATGAGAATAATTATTTTGAGATTTTTACAGCACGTATCATTTACCCCCGCTTTGATGCATTTATTCACGGAGAATAAATGACTTTAATTGAGAGATGTGAGCCTTTATAGGATCTCCTGTGGGATTTCTTGGTGGGTTGTCTTGATCCGTTGTAGAGAGTTCGTAAGTCACTTTAGACAATCTTCTCAAAACTTGGAATGGTTCTTCGTATTTGGGAGCTGTTTTAATTAGCCTCGGATCATTGTAGGGAATTCTTTTAAGAACGAGATCCCCAACTTTAAATTCAATGTCGGGATGCCTTGAATCATGTCTTCTTTTAGAAATATCACGATGATGTTGAGTTCTTTTTATAGCCAGTTTTCTAGCATCTCTACCGAGGTTGAGGGGTTATCAGCAAATTGTGGCTGCACATTGTAACCAAAAAGTAGAAAAGATAGCGGAAAACCTGTTACGTCATGAGGGGTGTTGTTGTAGTCAGTAATGACCTTGGGCAAAAGTGTGCTCCATTTCACTTTCGGTTTATCAAGCAAGGCCGCTCTTAACTTGGTCATGATTGTTCCGTTAACCTTTTCGCACATTCCCTTACTCTGGGGGTGGTATGGTGTGGTGAAAGTTTGTTTGATGTTATGAACTTTCAAACACCTTTTGAATTCCTTGGAATTAAAGTTCTTTCCGTTGTCAGTGATAATATGTTTTATGGGTAGCGAGACTTGAAGGATTCTGTTGAAACATTGTAGCGTTGCTTGAGCTGTGCTTTTCAGCTGATGTTCCCATAACTATTGTATCTGCACTTATTACTTGAGCTGGTTGTAATTCTGTGTCTGGAATTATTAGTTGTCCTAGAGTTGGTTGGTTAGATGATTTGATCAGTTGACATGTTTTGCATGATCTCACATAAGATTTAATTTCCTGTACCATGTCTGACCACCAAAATAAAGGAACTATTAGTTTGACTGTCTTGTTCATGGATGGGTGACTCATGTTATCATGATATTCCTTCAGAATATGTTCTTTAAAAGAAGCAGGCACCACAGCCCTGAGTAGTCCTCTCTTCTTGACCATCACTGTGTTTTGATGATCTTGAGGGTCTTCAATGAAGCTGAGATCTGCCTGTCTTTGATGTTGTTGTAGCTCGAAAATGGAAATACTTAGTACTGGGGCTCTTGATAATGCATCTACATGAGTCAGTTTGTTTCCAGATCTGTGTGTGATTGTAAAGGTTTTAGTTGATAAATTGACTAGCCACCTGAAAAATTTAGATTTTGGATTTTTGAGATTGAGCAGCCACTGTAAGGCTGAGTGATCCGTAATAACTTGGAAGGGCTTGTTTTCCAGATACACCTCAAAATAATCTATTGCTTGGATGACAGCATAGCATTTCAGTTCATAAGCTGAGTAGTTCTGTTGGTGTTTAAGAAGCTTTTTGGAATAGTATGATATTACATGTTCTGTTGAATCAATTTCTTGACTTAGTATTCCTGCTATTCCAATTGCTGATGCGTCTGTATATAGTTTGCAAGATACTTCTGGGTTGTAAGTGGTAAGAATTGGTTCTGATGTTAAAGCTGCTTTTAATTCTATAAAGGATTTATCAACTTGAGGTGTCCACGAGAATAATTTATTTTTCTGTGTCAGGTTTGTAAGAGGGGTGGCAATCTCTGCAAATCTTGGAATGAATTTCCGGTAGAAATTTGCCAAGCCAATGAATCTTCTGATTCATTTAACTGTTGTTGGTTGCGGAAAGTCTTGAACAGCTTTGATTTTATCAGGATCAGGTTTTACTTTATTGTGACCAATGGTATGGCCTAAGTATTTGACCTCTGACTGTGCAAATGAGCATTTGTTGAACTTAAGCTTGATGTTGTATTCAAGCAATTTTTCAAATACCTGCTTTATCAGGTTCATATGCTGGGAAATGGATGAGGAATAAATGATGATATCATCTTGGAAAACACATACTCCTTTCCACAAAAGAGTTCCTATCACTTGCTGGATGATTTTCTGAAATCTTGATGCTGCATTTTTGAGTCCAAAGGGCATAACCAAAAATTCATAATGTCCATCATTGGTGACAAAGGCTGTTTTGGGAACTGACTCAGGGTGCATTTGAACATGCCAGTATCCCCAAGCCACATCTAGTGTGAAATACTTTGCTCCATGAAGTCTATCAAAAATATCTTGCAAAAGTGGTAAGGGTTGTTTATCATCAATTGTAATTTTATTGAGTTCCCTGTAGTCTACACAAAGTCTATTGGTCCCAACTTTTTTTTTTTTTTGCACTAAAACAACTGGAAAAGACCATGGGGAGGATGACTCTTTAATTAATCCTTTCTTAATCATTTCTTTGACTTGTTCGGAAATTTTCTCATATTCAGAGATGGGTCTTCTATATCGTCTTAAACTTATAGGCAAATGTTCTTTGGTGACTATATTGTGCTGAATGGAGATTCTTCCTATATCTGTTTGATGTTGACTGAAAATTTGCTAATTTTGCTGTAATAATTTATTCAATTCTTCCTGGTTAGATTTTTGCAAATGATTAAAGGTTGTGCAAACAAGTGCCATTTCTGCTGATTGCTTAGTGTACACTGTTTTATCTTTAGTGTCAACAATAAGTTCAAAGTCTTCTGCAATATCCAAGCCAATGAGTAGCTGGAATTTTAAATTAGGTATTACATGAAGTTTGACCTTTCTAGTTTTATTATGAATTTGCAAATTTACATGAACATATCCCAAAGTTTTGGTTAATGAGTTAGTTTGTTGAATTTGCATGGGAGAATCTATTAAAGGATGTAAATGCAAACTTTTTATTAAACTGACTTATTAAAGATATGGTAGCACCTGTGTCCATGAAGGCTTGTAAAGGATGTTTGTTAACACAAATTTTAAAGTCTATCTATTTATAAGGAGGATTATTAGTTGATAAGCAAGCTACTTTGTTTGTTTCATTACTTGTGGTTGATTCGGTGACTGTTGCGTTGAATTGTTTTGGTTGTGTATTTTTAGATGATCTCTCTGTTTTATAATTTGGGTCATAATCAGGACATTCATTCAACCAATGTTTCACTTTAATTCTTTTCTTCATGCAAATTGGGCAGAAAAATGGGCAATTTGAAGCTGATCTTTCCTGTTGAGATAGAGTGCATACTTTTGGTTTAAACAAATTTCTTAGCTTACTTTGTTGCCTGTTTTGCTCAACAGAAAGTGCAACTTGTATCCATTTGGTTGGATCAGCAGATTGTGCTGCTGCAAACACATCCCTCCAACTCAAAGGTAGCCCATCTGTTAGTAGCTGTATTTTCTCTTCCCTTTTCAAGGATGTTTGATTCAGTAAGTCCATTTTTTTTTTAGAATAAGTCTCCACAGTTTCACTTGCAAGAAGCTTTCTGCCAGATGCTAATACAATGGGACTATATGTGTAAGGCTTGAATCTGGCATTAAGTTTATCTTTAACAGTTTCCCATTTTTTTATATGTGCATTTGTAAGAATTTCATCAGCAAAAAATTCTAAGGCTTCATCTGCTAAATAGTAGATAAGATTGTGTATTTTTTCTTCATCGTTTGCTTTTAAATTTTCTACTTCATACAACTTAATCCAACTTTCAATCTTTATATTATTCTTACTGCCAGAATATTTTTCAAATCTATGTATATTTGCCATTATAAAAATAAAGATGTTTCTAAATGAGTTATTTAAATTTGAAATATATAATCTTTTGATTAAAAATTTACCTTTTTAATTTTCTTTCGACTCCTTTCGACTGCGCCAAGTATGTAGCGGATGTACGTAAGTTTTTCTTTTATAGCTATTTTTAATGTAAAGGAAATAAATAATCAAGAATGTATGTCTCGTTAGTTTTTATTTTTAACCAACGTCTCATTTTTACATAAGGTCGTCATGTAAACAATGCTAAGTGATGATGATTATTGGAATAATATTCTATGAAAAATTAAATATGAGAATAATAATTTTGAGATTTTTACAGCACGTATCAATATACTGATACATCTATATATATAAAAATCAATGTTTGTATGTTTGTTTGTTTGTTAGTTTGTATGTCCGTAATACAAATTCGCAGTAGTACACTAATTCAAACCAAAATTTCCATACATAGGTAAAATGTAAGAGAATCAGAGGCTGGATCTCAGAAAGTATTGTTTAATTAACAATAATATTATATTAAGATGACAAGGAACAAAAAGAGTCACAAAAGGCAAGCGCAGTAGCAGGAAGAAAACCAAAACTTAAACTACAGGTATAGACAGTGTGGCGCCAGGTCACGTGATGTCTGGTAGGAAGGTGTCGTTGCCAGGCAACGGCCGATGTGCGAAGTTACTCTCCAACACTCCCACCTAACAAGCACTTTGTTGTTTCAAACAGTCCAAGTTGGCTTCTTAGTCTTCTATACCTTTCTGGAGGTAGAGCTTTCGTAAATATGTCCGCAGCTTGATCATTGGAGCAGGCATAAAGAAGGTCAATTGCATGTTTTTGAAATTGATCTCTGATAAAGTGATACGAAATATCAATATGTTTAGTTCTTTTGTGTATTCTGGGTTGTAAACAAGTCTTATGCAGCTTTGATTGTCTCAAAAAATTGTTGTAGGCTTTACTTGTTCTTGATGTAGCTCGCGTAGAAGTTGTTTCAGCCAAATTGCTTCTTTCGTTGCTTTGGAAGCCGCAATATATTCAGATTCTGTTGTTGACAGAGAAACACAATTCTGTTTTTGACTGCACCAAGAAATAGGTCCATTATTCAACATGAACACATATCCGGTGGTTGATTTTCTTGTGTCTAGGTCTCCAGCAAAATCAGCATCGGAAAACCCTATCAGAGATGTAGTGCAGGAACTCCCACCAAAACAAATACCGATGTTTTTCGTAGCTTTTAAGTATCCAAATATTTTCTTTACTGCGGTCCAATGTGAAGGTCCTGGATTGTTCATAAATTGGCTAACCCTGCTGACTGCGGTCTAGGTCTAGGTCTAGTTCCAGTCATGAGGTACATTAAACTACCAATTGTCTGTCTGTATGGAATCTTGTTCATTTCTTCAATTTCCTGATTATCCTTTGGGCACATCTCTTTTGTTAGTTTTGAGTAAGGATCAGAAGGTACAGATTGTAACTTAATTTCAAGAAGGTTGTAATGTTCAAGTGTTCTTTCAATGTATGAGGCTTGATGTAGAAATAACATTTTAGTTGTTCTATCTCGATATATTTGTTGGCCAAGGAAATAATCGGCAGTAAAAGTTTTTATTTCAAAATTGGAATTTAAGTACTGTACTATGTCATCTAAATGTTGTTTATTTACACTGCAGATTAACCAATCATCAACATATATTGCAAGTAATATGTAAGCCTGTTTACATTTCATTGTATAGACACATGAATCTGATATGCTAGGTTTGAGATCAAAATTAATTAAAAACTCATGAAATTTCTTGTTCCACATTCTGGGGGATTGCTTAAGACCATAGATGCTTTTCTGAAGAGAGCAAACATGATTTGGAAAATCTGGGTTTTCATAACCTTGGGGTTGTTCCATGTAAATTTCTTCTTCCAAATCACCATTCAAGAAGGCAAATTTTACATCTAATTGAATCATTTCCATATCAAGTGATGCACAAAGTGATAAGATTGTTCTAATTGAATCGAATTTTACTACTGGAGAAAAGGTTTCACCATAATCAAGTCCTGATTTTTGTGAATAACCTTTCGCAACTAGTCTAGCCTTAAACATTTTATTTGATCCATCTGCATTTTTCTTTATTTTGTATACCCACTTGCACGCAATAGATTTTCTGTCTGATGGTAGTGTCACATAAGTCCATGTTTGATTTTTCATCAAGGAATTGAATTCATCGTCCATAGCTAGTTTCCACGTTTTTTAGTTTTGTCCTACAATTGCATCTTCATAGTTCAATGGTTCTTGGTCATGGACATAACAAGCATATGAAATAGCTCTTGTACAGTTGGTTGATGATTGTTCCTTTTCTCTGATTCTATTCCTGAGAGGGTATCGACATGATTCTTCTGGTTTGGAACTGCTATTTGTGCTGTCAACACTTTCTTCACTATATAAAGTTACCTGCTCTTGTTGGTTATCCTGAATATTTTCTGATGTATTAGCTTCAGTAAATATTACATCTCTGCTTATGATAATTTTTCTAGCAATAGGATCCCACATTCTATAATTTTTGTTAGTTTCAGTAAATCCAACAAAAAATGTACGAATACTCTTTTTGTCTAATTTCTTTCTGTTATCTTTTGGTATTGCACATAAGCGTCACATCCAAAAGTTTTCAAATGTAAGATGGAGGGTTTTCTCTTGTACCATATTTCATAAGGTGTAGAATTTCCCAATACTTTTGTAGTACATCTATTTAAGAGATAGACTGCTGTGTTTACGGCTTCAGCCCACAGTTCAAGCGGCATTTTTCTTCCGTGTAACAAGCATCTAGCTGATTCAACTATTGTTCTGTTATCTCTTTCAGAAATTCCATTCTGTTCTTGGGTATATGGAGCAGTGAGTTCATGAACAATTCCTAGAAATTTTAGATAATCAGAAAAATTCTTATTTAAGAATTCTGTGCCATTATCTGTTCTGAATCTTTTTATTTTATTTCCAGTGTCAGTCCTAACTATTTTTACAAATTAATTATATTTCTCATTTTTCTTGAAAAAAGATACTTCAGCCAGTATAAATCTTTTTATTACCTCGACGTTTCGACAAAAAGCTTTTGTCCCCGTCAGGAGCAAACAAAAATTAAAACATATAGCAAGGCGTTAAAAATTATTCTAAGGCTCTAAGGGCGTTCTCACGCGATATTCGAAATTTTGTACAACATCTGAAGCACGAGTCAAAAATAAGTATCTTTTTTCAAGAAATATGAATGCCGGCCAGGCAGCCTCTATCTTCACGATTATATTTCTCAAGTACTTCTGATTTATGCCTAATGAAGTAGGCCACTCTAAATCTTGAAACATCATCCTTGAATGATACAAAATATAATGATCCACCTGGTGATCTTTTACTCATTGGTCCACAAACATCTGAATAGATCATCTCTCCTGGATAGGTCGAATTTGGACTTGTTGACGCGCGAAAACCTTTCTATTTTGTTTTCCATAGATGCATGCTTCACATAGTAAAGAATCAGGCTTTTCTCTAATTTTAATGTTTTCTTCAAAAACATTATTTTAAAACATTTGGGTTAATTTTATAGGATTTACATGACCCATTCTTTGATGCCATATATCTAGACTTAACTGAGCAACATGAGTTTGTGAAGATTGCTTTGCTTTAATAAAAATTCTATAAATATTTGAATTGTCCTTTATTCCAGTAACTAGCAATTTCGAATTTTTTGTCAATTTTATCTGATTTCCTTTACAAATTAGCGTCAAACCATGTTTTGTTGCAGTAGATATTGAAAAAAGATTGGTCTCCAATTCAGGTATATAGAGAACATCCAAAAGAGTTGCATTAATTTCCTGACTATCAACATAAGAGAGAATATCAATATTTCCCTTACCTTTTGCATAGATCTTCTTTCCATCTCCAAGGCACACAGGATGAACACCTTCTGGTATTTATTCGAACGTAGAGAACCATTCTCTTCTGAAAGTCATGTGATCCGTTGCTCTAGAATCTGCAATCTAGGAATCCTTTGTTTCATAGAGGAAGGCACTTGTCTCAGCTGAAAAAGCACAGCTATCATCTCTGGCTGAAGAACTTGGCTGTTGTCCTTTTTGTTCTTCCTTTCTTTTATAGCATTCTTTCCACCAATGTCCCAATGTGTGTTCTTCTTTTTATTTTTAATGGATTGTTGATGCTGCTGTTGTTTGTTGGAAGCTGTTGAATTTCTGTTGAACTTTGAAAAAGTCATCAAGGCATTATCTGGTTTAAAATTTCCTGAAGAATCCCAATGATCCTGTGAGCTTTTTTCTTTCAGTAATCTTGCCGTCAAGTTTTCTAGAGTCTTTTCTTCTGATGAAACTGAATCCCACGCTGTTATGAAATTCTTGTATTTATCAGGCAAGCTGCAAATTATCTTTGTAATTAGGGCAACATCAGAGATTGGCTCACCTAGATCTTTCATTTGTTGTGCCTGAGTTTCAACTTTGGAAATGTGAGAAGCAATGTTATCATTTGGATTCATTTTATATTCGAAAATTCTTTGTTGCAGCAAATATTTGTTTGTTTCAGATTTCAGTTCATATATTGTTGATAATTTCTTCCACATTTCTGCTGAAGTCTGGCAATTAACAATCTGTTGAAGATATTCAAACTCTAGAGCAGTAGTGATCAGCATTTTGGATTTTGCATCTTTCTTTTTCCATTCATAGAATTTTGCAATATCCTCTATTTCAGGTTTAACTTCAGAGCCATCAGTTATACTGAGAAGATCTTTAGCTTCTAGAATAATCTTCATTTGAAATTTCCATAGATGAAAATTATCGCCGTTGAAATTTTGAATTTGTGGAAGTTCAGTTGTCATCTTGAGCAAGCAAACGAATTTCAGCTTATATAAACAAAAATATTTGATACCAACCAAGCTCTGCTGCCATGTAAGAGAATCAGAGGCTGGATCTCAGAAAGTATTGTTTAATTAACAATAATATTATATTAAGATGGCAAGGAACAAAAAGAGTCACAAAAGGCAAGCGCAGTAGCAGGAAGAAAACCAAAACTTAAACTACAGGTATAGACAGTGTGGCGCCAGGTCACGTGATGTCTGGTAGGAAGGTGTCGTTGCCAGGCAACGGCCGATGTGCGAAGTTACTCTCCAACATAAAAAAATACGGGCAGACGATAGGCTATTTTATAAAATATATAAATCAATGATTAAAACTATATATTCAAATTATTCTACTTAGCTCACGAACAGCGCCCTCTATCAAGTGGATAGTTTTATTTCAGTAAATTTTGATTGAATTATGCTGATGCAAACAAATAGATAATGCTAATAACAAACAATTTAAAAAAAAAACGTATCTAAATATATATCACTCGGGTAGATATGCACACGGGTCAATCCCGGGGCGAAGCCCGGGTCACCCGGCTAGTATTTACATAAAACAATGGTCTTCTGCACAAAATTCCTACAAGGCCATTTAACCTAACTTATAATCACAGTAAATTTCGTACTTAATGGTTTCATTTATTATATATAGATGGCGCGTTGTGTTAACCTGGGTTTGATTTGTGTTAGTTATTTGTTTAGAATCTTCCTGCTTGTTCACCGGACTTGTCCCCTATTGAACATGTGTAGAACCAGCCGAGACAAGAGTTACTGCAGTGCAACAATATCTCGTATGTGTAATTTTCTGTATCCGCAAAAGTTGGCATATCTTCAACAAAAAAATTAAACTATATTTTACCCCTATTTTCTCAAAAAAATATTTTTTTTCTACTCTCTTTATTGCATTGACTAAATAATGGAAGTACCTGGTTCATTAGTGGTGAACCCTCCCAGCGGTTTCTCCAGTTCAAATTCCATAACAAAGATGGGGCTCTGATGTATTATATTAATATCTTCCAATAGACAACATCTAGGTCTCTTTGACATTCTGACCATATTTCTATAGGTATCTCAGGAATTGAATATCAGGCATATCTTTATCATATTTTGGTACATGAATGTCATATTCCCGCAACTCTAAGTTGTATTCTAATATGAAAATCGGCCCCACCAATTTACCAACTTGAATATCTTTTGGTCCAATTCGACTGAATCCATAACTCCTCATGTAGGATTCTTATAAATGTTAGCCTCCTCTGTACTGATGAAGGCCATAGCCCGAAACCATGGTAATCTAGCTGGCCTTTAGTTTGAATTGGCCAAAACTGGTGTTGTTGGGCTTTTTTTTTCTCATCACCCTAGCGTTTCTTACTGGAGTGATAAGTAAAAAATGCATTGTTCTCATGCATGTAATAAGGGAGGGTTGCTTATTTTGAATTATATATGAAACTATAAATGGAAATTTTGCCAGGAAGAAATTGATCTATAAAATAAAAGTCGCCTCTACAGTCAAAACAGACGTTAAAACTAAGCACCATCTATTGATCATCTCCACAAACTAGCGGACTCAGGTTGGTGACAAAGCCACAACACCAGCTTTGGTGAAGTGTCCACTTAGAGACCATGGTTTCGGGCTAATGGCTAAATTGACGAAGGCCATTAGCCCGAAACTATGGTCTCTAGGTGGACACTTCTCTAGTCCGCTAGTTTGCGGATACGGTCAATATATTGCGCTTAGTTTTAACGTCTGTTTTGACGGTAGAGACAACTCTTAATTTTATATATAATATTATACAATTTTTGTACCGTTATACTTTTATATATACTGACATATAAATATATATATCAAAATCTATATATTAAATATAAAACTTCTATTAATCAATATAAAAAAGAATATATATATATATATATATATATAGTGTAGAAACTATATAACAAAATTATAACAGTGATTCTAATTTTAAAAAATTTAAGGAGCAAACTGATAATAATGATAACTTATATCAGTTAGATTTGATTAGATTAGCAAGCTAAATCTAAATTAATTATAATAATAAATAGTTATTTAATTTTATAGTCCAGTTTTGTATTAAAATTATCTTCACTATTATGATCATTTAAATACAAATTATAAAATTTGTAAAATGTTATTAATTTGTAGATAGAGAGAGAAAAAAAAAAAAAAAATTCTTTACTTCTTTTACATCCTCAAGTTAATTATATATTTATAATTAATAACAATAAAAAAAATTAACAAAGTAACGTCTATTACATCGGCTTTTACACGTCATTCAGACATACTCTAATCCTATATATAGAATAATCGAAGAGATAATATATATAATAGTTAGAAAAAAGAGAGAAAGACAGAACCATGCACTTTTAATCAAACTAATAATAAGGGAACAAAAAAAAAAGAGTTTTATAAAGAAGGTAGATAAGATTGTTAGTATATATATATATATTTTTTTATGATTTTATATTTTATCCTTTTTTTTTTTTTTTAAGATTTTTAAAGGTTTTTTTATTTTATAATATGATTATAAATAGTTGTATTTAGTAATATATCTATAGTATGAATTAACAATGTTAATTCATACTATAGATATATTACTAAATACAACTATTTATAATCATATTATAAAATAAAAAAACCTTTAAAAATCTTTAAAAAAAAAAAAAAGGATAAAATATAAAATCATAAAAAAATATATATATATATACTAACAATCTTATCTACCTTCTTTATAAAACTCTTTTTTTTTTGTTCCCTTATTATTAGTTTGATTAAAAGTGCATGGTTCTGTCTTTCTCTCTTTTTTCTAACTATTATATATATTATCTCTTCGATTATTCTATATATAGGATTAGAGTATGTCTGAATGACGTGTAAAAGCCGATGTAATAGACGTTACTTTGTTAATTTTTTTTATTGTTATTAATTATAAATATATAATTAACTTGAGGATGTAAAAGAAGTAAAGAATTTTTTTTTTTTTTTCTCTCTCTATCTACAAATTAATAACATTTTACAAATTTTATAATTTGTATTTAAATGATCATAATAGTGAAGATAATTTTAATACAAAACTGGACTATAAAATTAAAAACTATTTATTATTATAATATATATATATATATATATAATGAATCAAAAACAAAATATATCCCTAAAACAGAAATGTCTATAAAGCAAACTTTTCTATCACAATAGCAGAATGTAAAAACTATCTTCTTTTAGACTTACAAACAATTTTTTGGTCAAAGATAAAGGAAAACAAAAGGGACTCATCACAAGACTTTATCCGCTAATAAACTGGAATTCTCAGGAGAGGTTTCTTTAAGAGTAAGAATTTACAAGGGTTAAGAAAACTCTAGAGTAAATAGAAATATATGAAATATAATACCCTTATACTTTTTGTCTTGAATAGATGTGGAAATAATTGTTTATTGCTTTGTTTTATTAGTATTTTAGTTTATTAGTATTTTATTTAATAATATTTACTCTATTATATATTATTTATTTTAATTATATATCTTCATTGTCTAATTATATATACAGTTAAACCTGTCTATAGCGCCCCCTTTTGGGACTCATTAAAATAAGGTGTTATAGACAGGTCACTTTTAATGTAAAATGTTTACATTTTAATGTTTCAAATCGGGCGCTATAGAGAGGAAGGCGCTATTTAGAGGAGGCGCTATAGACAGGTTTAACTGTATATATATTTAATTAAAAAGGCATATATTGGATCAAAATATCATTTATTTCACCAATATTTCAGTTGGCTGAACGCCAACCTTTTTGAAGGTATTATAACATAATAATGTGTGTCAACAACAAACTCAGCGCCACATAACGTCAATAGAATTGAGTTTTAAAATATTTTTTGCCAATATTCAATGTGACGTTATGTGGCGCCGAATTTGTAGCATCCTCTCATTGATTCTCTTAGCCATGAGAAAATTTGCTATAGGTAATAGATGATTATTTTCTTATATTATGATTCATATTTCCGTTCATCATTACTCTTCACAATTCAGTAAATACGAGGCGAAGTAACAACACCAGGCTAATTAAGCGACCAATTAGCTTTCTGCATTTTTTTAAAAAAGTTGCTTGCGTACCTTTTTTGAAATATCTTTTTATACGAGTGTTACTTTTTTTTACAAAAGTATTGAGTATTGAGAGAGAAACTTATATTACTAAGATACGGTAAGTGTACACAATGAAATAATAAAAAAAAAACTTTACAAAATTAGCGTTACTGTATGTAAATAATGGCTTTCGTATTTTTATTAATTTTTGTTCTGGCCTTTGTGCTTTTTTTATCTCTTTAAAAAATCGTTTCAAATGAAGTCGTAGTCATTAGCAAACACATATGTTTGCCTAATATTTCCATGTGATCTTTTATTTTTTTACAGAAAAATATTTACATGCCAGTATTTTGGATTAATTTTTTTTATAAACCCATTTTTTCTTATTGAGAAGATGGGCATCGCAGTCACTCACTCAACTCAGGCAATTTCAAGGATTAATGCGCTGGGGCAGGTACCTCGGGGGTTAGGTGGAAAAGTTGCCATCTATTTAAATTATTTTGATTTTTAAACAACTAAATGGATTGCAAAAAATAATTAAATCAAATACCTGAACACTAATACAATTTTTGCCATCACACACACTTTTTGCCTATGGTTTATGTGTTTCTCCTGTATTGCTATTCTATGACACTTCTGCTATTTATTATTGATGTACTTTAAGAATGAAGGCAATTGCACTCGGGGGAATTCTCGGGCGAAGCCGGGTCATTCATCTATTATATATACATTCCATAAACATCTACCATATGTTTAGTATAATATTAATAATAAATATAGCTATGTAAAATATATAATTTACTATATATATATGTAAATTTATTATCTGCATAAAAGAAAATAAATATTATAATTACATCCATTATTACAATATTTATTTTATAAACGGATCATTATTGGAATATTCGAAGATGAGTAAAAAGTCTTCTGAAACGAATATATATCGTCAACTGCTTGGAGATGATGATGATGATAATGGACCAAACGATGATGATCGCTATGATAGCGATGGCACTATAATCTCCAGTTCAAGTAAAAATGATAATTATGATTCAGATGAAAATATTCCTATACTAACAGAGTACAAGCCATTAATTAATATGGAAAAGAGCGTTAATCTCCTATCATCAGAGAATAATTCAGAAAATCCAATTATTTGTACAGTTGATGATATTAATGATATTCGAAATCGAACTGTTGAAGAGTTTTTGGAGAGTCTGAGATTATCACACCCCGAATTTGTATTTTCTGAAGAGACATCTTCAGGACAAGCTTTAGAAACATCTAAAGAAAATATTTCGGATTCAAGAATTCTTAAAAAACATAATCCAACTCAAGTTTCGAAGGTTGATTTATTCAAGAAAAACACTTCTAAAAAAGAACAGAATCCCAATCAAGTTTCGAAGGTTGATTTATCCAAGAAAAACCCTTCTAAAAAGGAAAACAATCCCAATAAAGTTTCGAAGGTTGATTTATCCAAGAAAAACACTTCTAAAAAGGAACAGAATCTCAATCAAGTTTCGAAGGTTGATTTATCCACGAAAAACACTTCTAAAAAGGAAAACAATCCCATTCAAGTTTCGAAGGTTGATTTATCCAAGAAAAACACTTCTAAAAAGAAACAGAAAGAAGACGAGATTGATGCTATATACAAACCAATCGAGGACACTTTAAGACAAGCTTTAGAAACAACTAAAGAACATGATAGTTCATCTTCAAGAAACCGTAAAAAACAGAATCCAAATAGAGTGTCAAACCTTGATTTATCTAAGAGAAAAACTCCTAAAAAGAAACAGAAGAAGAATTTGAAGGACGTTATAATAAACAATACTGAAACTAACCCAAATAATATATCTAATACCTCTCAAAAGCGTCAACATTCACCAGAAAAACAGAAACAAAAACAGAAAAAACATAAAAATTAGAAAATATAATAATTATTTAAATCTCTCAATAGATTCAGCTTTATCATTCTAATAAGCTATGCAAACAAGTTGAATATGTAAATATTTATAAATGTGATTGATCTTACTCTAAATGTGTTTTCAAATTCGTTTTAAAATCATTATACCTTTTTAGTAATGTTGGTTTTGTAATAGTTATCTAAAATTAAAATATTAGCGCGCATTTTTTTTATAATTATTTAAAACTTTTCTGTAAAATCTTTCTAGAGTTTTATATGCTAAAAACACCTAAGATATATTTGAAGATATTTTGTTTAAAAGTAGATATGGAAAATTTTGCTCTGTCTTTAATTATAAAATTTATCGATATTTACAATTCCAGTTCACCATTTAGTTTCGAATTTGGATAACATAAATTAGATTTCATGAAATGTTTTTAAATGTTTATAATAAAAGAGTTATGTTTTTTGTATGCTTTAGCACTTAATGTTTCTTATTATTTAAATCTTTAAATCATATCATTCAGAATTTACTGCGATGAGAGAAAATATTGTAAATGCATTAATGAAATATGATGAAAATAATGAAAATAAATTGGCTTTTTCATGGTGAACCCACAGAACTTTCGCTGAATTAATCTCTTTAATAAAATCAATGAAGCATCCAGGGCTGAGTTTTTTGTATAATTATATTACTCTAGCTTTCGGGCTAACATGCCCTTCCAAAGTAGTAACTATAGGAGTACAACTTCTAGTTAGTTCTATAGTTAGTTAGGAGATGTACTCCTAGTTGCTTGTTGAAGGGCATGTTGGCCCGAAAGCTAGTGAAATAAAATTATACAAGAAGCTCAGTGTGCTAAATACTTTATTGATTTTATTAAAAGTCACAGGAATAAGGTTTATTCTAAATTGATCTCTAAACGCTTCTCTGAAGTTGATTTTTTTTATTTGAAGGTAAATGAGGGGATTTAGTAATTCTATTGACATAGGGTTTAGGTCTGAAGAAAGGTCTAGATGGAATGAAATTCATAAAAGTTCATTTGTTCGGTTATAATGTGGAGCCTCTAAAGAGAGAGCACTCTTCTCTCATTCAAGAAAAAACTTTAATTACAGCATTCTAAAGATTTTACTTCGTAGTTGATTTAATCAGAACATTGTCACCTTTGATTAAGATTTTAAATTGCCGTTCAGAAAGATGTTGGGTACTCTATCAATGTGCCATAATCTACTACGCCATAATTGATCACTCGGTAAAATGTGGAAGAACCTATTCTCTCATAGAACCCTGGATGTTACTCTTTGGAAGCATTCTGTTCCATACAGTCAACGTCCAGCTATGACGACCCCGACTTGTAGGCTGTTCCGCTGATAACCGACACACTCGCTTAGATGTTCATTTCACGGATCAATCAGCTCCGTGCAGTTCTGTCGTATTTGTCCTGTCCCGTTAACCCGTATTAGGCAAATTAAGGAAACCTGAGATTTGTCATCAGATCTAGCCATGTCCAAGCCTCTCACTGGAATATTTTAATTATTATTTCCTTGGGGGGGTTAGATAAGGCGTTCTTGTCTGCGCATCACAAACTGCAAGATAGATCTAACCCGGAATGCCCTTCGAAGGTATTACCCGGAAAGACATTGGAAGAAGCTTCTCAAGGACGTGTCATCCGCCAGAATACAGCGCGTTGGGCAAGCGAGGAGAGAGGCAGGGCCTACGAAAACCCTAACTTAAACGCCGACCCACCGCTAAGGAACCAAAAGGTCGGGTGGCCGAAAAAGGCAGCAACCCCCGATGAAGGGAAGGTTCAGGATTTGGTTTAGAGTTAGCGCGCGGTGGTCTAGGGCAAGGAACTCGGTGACCGACTCCAGATCTAAGAATCCGGAGAGGGTGCGGCGGGAGCCAGGGACGAGATGGAGAGGCTAGAGCTACGCGATGCTTTCTACCAGCCAGGAATAGGCGCTGAGGCTGCCACGCAGGGCGGCCTGAATAATCTTGAAAAAAGACAATCGTAGCTGAATCCCGATATCATTGAGCCCAAATCTTCTTAGAGATGGGCCTCGCCAGGACGATTCCGGGCAGATATGCAGTGCGCTCCCGCCACCCCCTGGGGATCTTGTAGATGGTGGAGTCGGTGGGCAGGTATCCATGGGGGCGGTGGACCAACGATGATATCACCAAAGAGTTCGGGGGTCTGGCCAGAGTGACCTGAAATATTCTACAAGTGTAGTGGGCCCACATCGCTATGGCATATCACCAAGAAGTTCGCGGGTCTGGCCAGACTGACCTGAAATATCCTACGAGTGTAATAGGCCCACCTCGCTATGGCATATCACCAAGGAGTTCGCGGGTCTGGCCAGACTGACCTGAAATATTCTACGAGTGTAGTGGGCCCACCTCAATATGGCATATCACCAAGGAGTTCGTGGGTCTGGCCAGACTGACTTGAAATATTCAACGAGTGTAGTGGACCCATTTCGCTATGGCATATCACCAAGGAGTTCGCGGGTCTGGCCAGCTGACCTGAAATATCCTACGAGTGTAGTGGGCCCACCTCGCTATGGCATATCACCAGGTAGTTCGCGGGTATGGCCAGACTGACCTGAAATATCCTACTAGTGTGTAGTGGGCCCACCTCGCTATGGCATATCACCAAGGAGTTCGCGGGTATGGCCAGACTGACCTGAAATATTCTACGAGTGTAGTGGGCCCACCTCGCTATGGCATATCACCAAGGAGTTCGCGGGTATGGCCAGACTGACCTGAAATATTCTACGAGTGTAGTGGGCTCACCTCGCTATGGCAGCCTCGATTAGAGCAAGGATCTGTTGTTCCTGAGAAGTTGACGTCGTTGGAGTTAATAAGTATCCCAACACTCTTAATTTTTCTGATGACCAGGATATGCCTAGCGTAGCGTTGGTGCATTCACGCCAGAGGTGCCGTATATAGGCTTTTTCTCTTTTCGAAGTTTACTCCTATCCTTATCAGTTGAAACTTATTTTATTCCGAAAAGAATCATACGCGTCAAAAACAGTATATATTTCTCATAACCGATGGCGAGGTAATGCATAATTTTGGATCCTTTTTGTTAAATCCTTAATGGTACCTAGGATTTACGAGAAAATGCCAGTAGGTAGCATATGATGATAGCTTCTCAATTGGTCTTACTTGTATACATATATGATGCGTAAAGAGACAAAATAGACGTTAAAACTAGACGCCATCTATTGACCGTCGCCGCAACTAGCGGCCTCAGGTCAGTGACAAAGCCACAACACCAGCTTTGGCAAACTGAAAAGCGTCCACCTAGAGACCATGGTTTCGGGCTAATGGTCCTCGTCAGCCTAGGGCGGACTTTATACCATGAAATATACACATATATGATGTGTGTGTGTTTGTTGTGATGATATGATGATTGTGAAGATTTTAAATAACAACAATCAACTGTTGCCAAGAAAGACAACATATAATCTCATCCAAATAGGTCAATAAAAAACACAAAATGGCGAATTTATTAATATGTAAATATATAACTAGCTATATATATAATTTTGGTGGGGAGGAATAGCACAAACATTACATACAAATACTACTGGCGAAACCGCTGGGAGGGTTCACCACTGATGAGCCAGGCCCTCCCATTAATTTTTCCATTGCAGTAAGGGCAGTAGAAATTGTTTTATTTTTAAAAGAATCATACACGTCTATAATACGAGTAGTTTCGTACTTTGACAAACATGTTTTCTATTAATCTTTTAATTCTTTTTTAACAATTTCTCAGATTATCTGCAAAGGTATAGAATTAGTAGTAAAAATCGACAAAAACTTTGTAAACCAATCAAAGAAATGCTTATAAATCTTTGAAATACTACATTAATAGACATATAAATCTACCCAATTTCTAATAACATATTCAGTCGTTAATTTTAATTAACAATTAATTTACAAAAATAGGGATTAAAACTATTTAAAATAATCTATTATAGAGCTAACAATCCATTACAAAAATATCGTAAAATAAATCTACAAACGGGTTTATTAGTATTATCGTGTGAAAAACAGATGTTACCGAATACGTGATGGCAATAAAGAACAGACGAATTGATTTGAATACAATTTGTTTTTACGAATAATATTATCGTTAAAATGTTATTTACAAATACATCTCAAACTAATTGAAAAATTTGCATACTCATTCTTCTCTTTATAATATTCAAATAAAATGTCGTTTTTTTCCTGAATTTTGTGTTTAAATCTTTTTATTGAAGGTGTTAGATACATTATTCATTTTATGGGGATATTTGAATTTATATTATGGATAGATTTATGTTTGTTATTATTATATAAGGTATAAATTCCTATTAGAGTTTGCCCATAAAAAACATAATCTCTAATAGGAATATTTATTTTATATACATATTGATATTTTACACTATCGATTTTACAAATGTGGTTGTTATTAGAGGTATTAATATTGTCGCGGAGATAAATAAAGCAATGGCAAATTTGTGGATAATTAATTTATTATAAAGGTGGGTTTTAGTTCTCCAATAAAATTATATACGAAAGTTGTTTATAGGGAGAACAACTTATCCCGATGTAAAGATAATAATAATGAGAGTCGTCAGCCACCGAGGCGTCCCGTTTTCCTTATTTGCATATAAGATTCCGAGAACCCCTCACACCTGTCCCCCCGGAGTCCAGTGATGATTGACAGGTGTCCCATGGAGCATCTTGTGACCGGAATTGCAGAGCTACTTGACAATATGATGCGTTAGCACGCCATCTGTTATAAAAATTTAAACTACAGAGGACTTATAGGAAACAAGTTTTATTATAAAATATTAAAAATTAACATCACATTTGAAATTTTTCAAATGTTCTCTTTGAAAGTCTTTTTGTGTATTTACAGAACGGCACCTGATTTTCCACGATAGCAGACACTTTCTGATCATGGTCATACTCAAAAGATCCCATTCTTCCTTTACCACTTTCCAGAGACCTTCAATTGTCCTAGGGTGTCTCTTTCCAAGTTTACTTTTAAGGCATCCAAAAATGCAAAAATCCATCGAGGCTAAATCAGGAGATTTTACAGGGGTTCTGTTATTTGGAATAGTGTTGATTCCTGTTCTTTGCCTTAGATCTTCCAAATAAGCTTGGGTTGAAGATGAGGTATGACTTGTGGCGTTATCATGGTGAAACCAGACTTTGTTGCTCTGTTTTCCATAGATAGAGGGAATATCATTCAAAAATATAGGTTCTAAAATGTTGTCTTGATTGTACTCCGAGTTTATTTTGGCATTTCTTTCAACTTTCTTATTTTTAATTTTCCTTCATATGATATACCGCATGCCACCAAAAATCCTTTGGGGTAACTTTCGGCACATTCCTTCAACCAAATTTGCCTAGATTTTTCCACCCTTTTTTGATAGTATATAGCTATTTTTTGTCGCAATCGGTTAAATATTCCCATGCTTCGTCATATGTAACAATAAATTTCCATCTATCAGCAGCCAAGACATTTTCATAAAAATATCTGCTGATAGTGTGTCGCTGACGAATATGGCTCTGAAACAATTTGTGAACCGCATGTTTTTTGTAGCTTTTAGGCCTAAATATTTATTTATTATTTTATTTATTGTTGACACTGATGTTCCTATTAATTTGGATATATCTCTTTGTGGCATAGGATTTTCTTTTGTAATATATTTTTTCACTTTTTTGACAGTTGCAGGAGTTCTCACAGATATAGGGTGATAATCTTTTGTCCATTTCTCCGTAGGTGCTTTGAATAAAAACTTGATATTTTTGTCGTGAATACTATTATAAATACCTTTTTTAGAAATGTTGATATCATCTTGTTATTTTTAATAACAAAAGAATTGTATTGCGTGTTAGAATTAGCTTAAGCCTTTTCGAATTCCACGTTGTTAATTTTCTAAAATAAAGTAATACAGTGGTACCTCGACATACGAGTTTAATTCGTTCCGCAACCTTGCTCGTATCTTGAATTACTCGTATCTCGAAGCAAATTTCCCCATACAAAACAATTGAACTACTATTAATCCGTTCCAACCTCCAAAATGTCACCCCAGTTATTTTTGTTACGTGGTTTTAAATAATAAAAACGTATTTATAAATATCAAATATTTATTGCACAAAAACAAAAAAGAGAATGTAAAGAAATAAATTAGATATCCTCACTGGTCTTTGCCTTTTTCGCTACATTTTTCTCGCTTTCACCTGTAGGCTGTTTAGAAAAAAACATGTCCAAGGAGGTTTGTTTCTTCCTCCCTCTCAGAATGTTCCGGAAATGAGTTAGGCAAGTGTCATTAAAAACGTCAGATGCACGACCTGTTGCAACTTTTTCTTGGTATTTTTTTCCACGAACTGTGAAACTCTCTCACACATTCCTAAGATCTCCTTTATCTCACTTGTAGAAATAACCTCCTCCTCTGACTCCTCAAAACCAATTACTTGCATAACCTCAGTATGCTGCTGTGACTGTAACTCTTGTATCTCTTCAGTCGTCAGTTCCTGGGTGTGCTCCTCGATGAGCTCGTTCACGTCTCTCTCTTCCACCTCTAAACCGATGGATTTCCCCAGAAATACAATCTCCTCCTCTACTGAAACACCGGGTTTCAATTCTTCATAGATCCTTCCAGCTACAGCTTCAGGCCACAGCTTTTTCCATTTCCAATACCGCTCCTCTTTTTAAAATTCTCAAACCAGCCCCGGCTGGCTTTAAATGACTCTTCCGATGCCTCGTCGATGGATGTCTGCGGGGTTTGCTTCAGCAAATCTCCGTAGATCGCTCTTGCCTTCTCACAAATGATGGTCTGCGTCAAGGTATATCCTTGGAGCTGATTTTCTGTCACCCACACCATCAGCAGTTTCTCCATATTTTCATGAAGGTTCGCAGCTTGTAAATTGTCGTAAGGCCCTTAGCCGGCGTTACACTCTTTATCGACTCCTTCCGTTTAAGCACAGAACATATCATGGACGTACTACGGCCATACTGCCTCGACAAGTCAACAACTCGAACACCTTGCTCATGTTTTTCTATAATTTCACGTTTTAATTCAATACTCATCATCTTTTTCTAAGCACTTGACTTTTTACAAACTTTCTTCCGATCCATTGTTATAAAAATAAATGAACTAAAACTGAAAATGTAAACGCAACACAAACGCGAACGCAAAACACAACTTATCCCAGCGGAAGCACGCTGCTAACTGATCGTGATAGCGCGACTGCGTGTTACTACCTGTTGTGTTTTAACTTTAAAAGCACACAAAAATATAATAAACTTGAATTTGTTTATTCAAGTCTCAAAAAACAAAGCTTTGCATATAGAACAAATAATAATGAAGAAGAAGAAAGAAACATTTTAGGAAAAGCAAAAACAAAACAAAAGTACTGGTCAAAAAGAAACATTTAAAATCACAGATTAATATATTCAACACTACCGACCCGAACTCGTATCTCGAATTTCGCTCGTAACTGAAAGCAAAAAATCACTTGCTCGTCGGCTCGTATCTCGAAAAACTCGTATGTTGGGGCGCTCGTATGTCGAGGTACCACTGTAGTTCCTTTTTTACACCGGGCGCTCGTTTCCTATAAGTGTGAACATCCTCTGTATTTCTAACGCGTATCATTTTTTATATTAAAACCATTTTCTATTGCCCTTACTGCAATAATGAAATATCGCCTAGCTCATCATTACAGCGGCATTGTAGATTAAACTGGTGAAACTGCTGGGAGGTTTCACCATTGATAAACCAGGTCTTCTCATCATTTTATAATTATAGTAAGGACAATAGAAAAATTGTCTCAATTCAAAAAGAAGCATACGCGTTAAAAATAGTTGATATTTCATATAAAGGTATATTCGCTTGATTAGTCAATAAATGAAAATAAAATATATGTTTTTAAAAAATGAATCTTTAAGAGAAAGAGCGGAAATCTTTTAACAATAAATTTAATTGAAAATAAAGAGCTATGGGAAAATAAGTATGGTTTAGTAATAATTCATTATCCTCCACTTCCGCCATTTCTATTTATTTTATGGGTCTTCTGCTTTGAAATTATAGAAATAAATACCTCCCCCACACTAACAACATTTCTAACAGTAAAATCTGTGTTAACCTAATTTTTATATGAATATCATTTGTACGCCCTTTTATATTTTCTTTACTATTTTTTCCTTCTAATTTTTAAATTATCAATTTTTATTTGATGCGCTTGGAATGTATTTTTGAAGAAAATCAACGATTAGTTTATTTATAATCCGATAGATGGCGCTAACCATCAGTAACTATCTGTATGACGATTAAGGAATGTTTATTTCTTAATTTATCCCCTGATTACAATATAAATTCACTCTTTATTCTATTTTTATAAAAAAAAATATAGATAGCTATTTCTTTTTTGTAAATATGAAATATTCAATAATATATTTACGAATTATATATATATATATATACTAGCCCAGGGGTGGCGAAACTGCGGCCTTTTCTTGCCCAAGTTGTGGCCTTTTCATAAATTCAAAATTATAATTTTTGTTTCGCAGTTTTCAATTACTTTCATTATTTTATTGAAAATATCTAATACGAATGTCATATATTATATAATATATATAATATAGTAAATGTAAGTATTTAAATTTCAAAAAGTAATTCAAGTGTCGTGCTAAAAATGAAGTACATAACTATACCACTATATCGGCAGCGCCGATTTGCGGTCAACACTAGTACTAAAACTAAACGTAACGTCGAGGCAACGTAATTGCCGGTGTGTAACTGTATCAACTTTACTAAATGGTTGTTTATTTTTTTAATAAGGTAAGTTGTGAGATAATACATATTACAAACATCGAACAATGTTTTCTATTGTATTGTAGTAAAATATGGGTATAATAATTTTAAAATTTAATAATTATGGCATTATTTAAATTATTTTATCAGTTGGACAATTATTAATATAATTCATTTTCTGAGAAAGTAAACTTATGTAAAAAAAATGTGGATTTTGATTTCAGTCCATTTCTCCCGTATTTTCAAAATACAATTTTATGTGCGGCATGGTCTTTTTATGTATAAATTTTCATAAATCTTTTAATTTTAGAATCATGTCTAAAAAACAAAAAAGGACTCTAAAGGACGAGAATCGATTATTTAATGAAGAATGGGAATTGCAATACTTCTTAATTAGTTCCAAAGATAAAATGGTTTGTTTGTTATGTAGTACAGTTATAACTACAATTAAAAAGTATAATGCTAATCAACATTACATGACTCATTCGAATCATAAATATGCAATTTTTGAAGGAGAAGCACGTAAAACTATATTACAACAACTTAAAAATGAAAAGCTTCACCGGCAACAAACTTTCAATAAGTTCTTTCAACAAAATAATATTGCCACTGAAGCAACATACAAAGTAGCGTACATTCTTGGAAAACAGGGAAAACCATTTAGCGACGTTGAAATGATAAGAGAATGTATTGTGGAAGTGGTCAAATGCTTACATCCAGAAAAAGTAGATAAATACAAACAATTACCTCTTTGAAGAGGAACCATCACCGAACGACAATACGAATTAGCTACAAATATAAAACAACAGTTCTGCAAGATTATTAAAGAAGAAAATATATATTTCTCCATAGCATTGGATGAAATCCACAGACAATACCGATTCAGCACAAGTTCTATTTTTTATTCGAGCTATTACTGAGGATTTTCGATGTTTTGAAGAGTTGCTTGCATTAGGAACACTTTCAGGCAGGACACGAGGAATAGACATCTTGGAGAACTTCAAAATAAAAATTTTCGAAGCAGGGTTAAATATAAATAATTTAGTAGGTGTGTGTACCGATGGTGCACCAGCCATGGTAGGAAAGCGAGAAGGTTTCATTTCGTTATTAAAAAAATAATATGCTAATTTAGAAAACTTGATTTTTCTTTTAATTGTATTTTGCACCAACAAAACCTATGTGCTAAGTCGGCTAGTTTGAACGATACTTTAGAAAAAATTATTGGTATTGTAAATTTTATTCGATCAAATTCAATGCGTCATCGTCAATTTCGAGATATAATAATGTCAGATAATGACACATTCAATGGAGACTTACCATATCATAGCAAAATACGTTGGTTATCAAGAGGACAAGTTTTGCTAAAAATATTCCCCCTGCGTCAACAAATAATTAAATTTTTTGAAGAAGAAAAAAAATATTGCGATTTATCAGATAAAGAATTTTGTAGAAATGCTGCCTTTTTATGTGACATGACAATGAAGCAAAATGAATTGAATTTAAACTTGCAGGGAAAAACTAAATATATATACGAAATGTGGCAAAAAATTCAAGCTTTTCGAAAAAAACTTTTATTCTTTAAATCTTTACTATGTCGATTAGAAATTTCTAAAGAACATTTCCCACAGTTATCGGAAATTATGAAGGAGCAAAATTATTCCCCTCAAAATTTGGATGAATATGTTTCTGTTCTGGATATATTAATTGAAGAATATAATATAAAAGGTTCTCAGATTTTGAAAAACATGTTCTCACACTTAAATTAACTTTCGAACCACACCTTGTTGATATCGACGTAGCGCCCAAAGTATATCAAAAGGAATTATTTGAGATAGGAGAAGATAATATCTTTAAATCACAATTCGATTCAAAAAAAGATCCTATTGGAATATGGAAGACTGCAGTTATTTATCCTCGTCTAAGACAACACGCACGAAGAATTCTTTCATGTTTTGGAAGTACATATTGCTGCGAGGCAACATTTTCATACATGACTCAAATTAAAACCCGCCTAAGAAGTCCAATAAGTGATGTTCATTTGGAAGATCAACTTAAATTACGTACCACGTCAATTGAACCAAATATTTCTTTTTTGTCATCCAATAAACAACCACAGAAATCCCATTAAATTTTCTGGATTGTAAAAATAAATTTCAAATATTTTGGAATTTATTAATTGTATTCATTTTGAAAAAAAATAAACTATTTAATTGCAAAGAAAATTATGTATTTTAATTTTGTATATAAATCCCTTTAATTAAATCGTACATATATATATATGTAGTATATTTTGAGCTAGTTAGATCACAACCTTCTTATAATAATTATAATAACCCCATATCTATATAAAATATGTATCGAACTTGTAACAAAGTGACAATAAAATAAAGATGTGGAGGTAGACGACGCGACAAAAGTCCAGACGACAAAGGCCAGACGTGATAAACAACCCAGACTAACAGGTGTTTATGCTAATGAGTTCATTCCCCCGTCAGCAGGTGGCCGAACACGTGGCCAGACATAATTAATAACCCAGCGCTTGACAGGTGGCGTGATTACGGGAACCAATCAGAACTCGTCAAGATCTGCCAGAGTCGAGTATATAAGGTCCCCCAAGATGGGACAAAGTTAGTAGTTTGTTAGTTGGTTTTCAGAGCGACGCCGTCATACGGTCGGGTTTCTCACCCCTATCCGCGATGTAGGGCATCCGTGACGCCCGTGGTCCGCTGCCTTCGTCCGTGGTCTACCTCTACCTTCCTGGAGTTACCATCTAGACCTGCCTCTGTCTCTTGCTGTCCCAGTGCGGGAATCCCACCACGCACCCACTACCACGACTGCCCAGTACATTCCACCTCGGGATTACTACAGAACCCGTTAAAGTCGACAGGATGACTGAGGACAGCAACATGCAGAGGATGACGGAGGCCGAAGACGACTACGTCGCGGATGCCCTCACCAACATGCAGCCCCGCTGCGACGACCTAATAAGCCGCCTAACAGACGCCATTCGGGGACTAGCCGTGCCTCGTGCGGAGGAAGCCCTCATCTCCTCTTTCGACGGATCCCACGCAACAAGCAGCCTTCTTCCATACAGCCATCTCCAGAGATCAACTCCAGCCAGCATCAACCATTTCAAGGTACTTTAAACTTTGTTTCTGACATTTTCCCCATAAATTTTATATTTTCACTTTAAGCATTTTAAAATCAATTATAACCTTTTTTATATCATTTTTATTCAATTTTTAAAACTTTCATACTCTCATTTATCACTTTATTTTAATCAAATTATAAATGTTAATTTATCATTTTCAATTTTAGTATTAAAAATATTCAATCACGCATTTTTGCCAATATATTAATCTTACATGCCTTTCTTAATTCACCTAAAATGGCATTATCCAAATACGCAACTTTTTCAATTTTACATAAAAAATCGTATTATATTTTAATTACTCGAATCATATTTTCTAAACTTATTTGTGTGTTTTTTTTAATACCTTATTTGTGACCATAGTATTAATAATTAAATTTATTACACTCTTTATTTTACTTGACCTATTACTATTTCAATTGATATTTCTCAATATTTAATAAATTCTCAACATTTAAAACTAGTCATAGATTTGTATTTTTATAAATATCAATTTTAAATCATCTCATCTCAAAATGTGCCTCCCATTTTTCCCACAATTACAAATACAACTATAAATATAATATGCGAAAACTAAATAACATACCATAAAATTTCCATATCCCATTGCATTTCATTCCTGCCTGTGTTAAATTGTTATTTACGTATTAAATACATTTTTATTTCGCACTTCTACATTGTTCACATCAATTTTAATTCCTCTCGCATATCCCATATCCCATTAACACATTTCGCATAATCATAACACATTTATTTATACAATAGTTAATTAATTAATTCTTTTATAGCCTACCTTTTCCCAATTATTCACACCCACGATTTCAATATTACAGATTAAATTTAATATCCTTCTAACAGCGGAACCTGCCAGATTAAGACGGATAGGAAAATTATATAAAATCACTTTTATAGCACATTTTTTTTCATAATGTTATAGGATAGTTTATAATTTTGTCAACCCGTTTAAAAATTAGGTCCCCACCATCTCTAAAAATCGATCCTGTACATGACACCATATGAGACGTCATCTTGGCCTACATTAAAGAACAATTAATTCCAGTCTTCATCCCAACGACAAACAAATCAAGGACGCACTGATCTCCCCCTAATTGTTTTTTCTACTTCGTCTCTTCCCTCCCTACTTCTAAAGGGGTGGAATGACCTTGTTACATCATTAGCATCCATCATTAGCAGAGATATTCCTTCCAACTCTGCCTTCCATACTTCACTCGCCTCTTGATCATTTTCCATTGGCCTTCTATGCCTTCGTTCTAACCACCCCTCGTCCATCGCAGAGTTCCTGTTTGCCGACTTTTTTTTTATTTGCACCCAGGTCGCCGTCCAAGCATTCTTTATTCCATTCTTTTTTCCCCAAACCCGGGTTCAATCAATCAATGGCAACAGTCGAGCCCTGTTTTCACAATCTACCTCCATCCTCTAACCTCTTCAACGGTTCCTGAGTCTCCTGCTCGTCAACATTTTTTAATTTTTATTTTTTAATGATCCATCGACCTGGTACACTCTTCCTCCCCATGTTAACTCCACACGGAGAGCTTGGGTAACCAGCGAGATTTTTTTTTCTCTAATGCTCGACCAAGACCATCACAGCACGATGCGCCCACTCATTTTTCGTTTAATTTTATTTTTCATCTGGTCGAGCTCAATCACCGACAGCAGCGCAGCTCTTGAGCCACCATCTCTTTTTAACCTCTCTCAGAAAAGATTTCTTTCCCATATTCTCCCATTAACTACCTCTCCTTCGATCTTCACGCTTTTTGCCCATCTGATCTAATGCTACTTACAGAACATCTTGACATTGCTGAACCCTGAAAACAATACTTCGCTTCTAAGCTCGTATTGCAGGGCAGGACTCCTGAGATGTCCTTTTCAGAAACCAATTCAGACCTTCTTCCTTTATTCCTCACTGCGTCACTACCTATCGCGAACCTTTTGCTTAAATCAATTTTCTTTTATATTTTAATTTTACTTTTATTACCTCTACTTCTCCTCCTTCCTGTATTACATCCCTGAAACTATGTTGTAAATACTCATGGCACCTTAAGTAACAAAAAACTGTAAATAGTATACCAACTTTCCTAAATATTTACTTTCGCTATTGTGTGTGTTTACTTTAAATTTATCCTTCCTATGTACTCCTCTTATATATTTTTTGTAGTTTTATAATATTATATCAGTGTGTCACCACTACTCCCCTTTATCTTTATTTTTATTCTAGAAACTATTTTGTGCCCCAATTTATTTCCCATTTAATAGGTTTGCTAGCTTTTCTCTCATCTTTTTGTAAATAGACTTACAGTTTTACTAGCTTTGTGGTGTTGGACTTTGTTTTTTAACTTACAGATGTAGATAAAATATTTCAATATTAATCGATAATATCATTTTGTTTATTAACCATCAACATTAATGCCATCAAATACCAATCAACCCTTTATATATTATTACCTTTAATATTTTTATTTTCTTTTTCATCATGTTTAGATTTAGAATGTTACAACTTCAACTATCTTAGGCACCATTTTAAAAACCTACACCTAACAATATTTATAATATTTCTTTAACAGATAAAACATTTATCATTTTATTTTTCTTTGTAGATTTCAAAATGTTATTTTTGACGCTTCCCTTACAACCTCTAACTCTATCCCATGAACCTTTCCTCCCAACTTTTTTTCAGCCATCAAGAGATTATTGTTCGTCAGCGATTTTCTTTTTTTTTGTTGATTAACTAACTAGAAGACCCTTCCTCGCCGTACATTTCCCAACAGTGAGCTCAGGAGACCCAATTAGTTTTTTTTCTCTCATCGTCCGGCTCATCATTTTTTTTTTTTTTCATTTTTCAACTTTTTCTTTTCACCACACAAGTTGGACACAATCAAAATTGACAGCAATAATTCTCTTACACCCACCTCTCCTTTTCCGCATCCTTCAAACCTCCAACCTTCCAAGGGATTCCAGTTCGCCGAACATTTTTGTTTTTTTTTCATTGATTAATCCGACTGGAACAATCCTTCCTCGCTATACCATTCCCGATAATGAGTTCAGGATATCCAGCGCGATATTTTTTTTTTTTTCTCATCGCCCGACGCATCATATCAATTCATCATTTTTTCAACTTTTCACTTTTTTTTCACAATTCAACCGGGCACAATCATTATGGACAACAGGGATCCCTCTTACCTCTACCTCTCCCCTTTACCTCCATCAATCTTCCCACCTCTTTCCACTGTCTGAGCTAATGATGCAGACGGAATATCTTAGGCCTTCTGTTAATGAAAACAAAGCCTCACTTAAACAAGTTCGCATTGCATTGCAGGATGCTTGGGATACTACTTTTGCAGAAACATGCTCAGATCCCCTTTTCCCTTTTTCTACCTTAGCGTCACATTATACGTTCAGTTAATAAACTAACTTAATTTTTTTTCCTCTCATCTTTTATGCAATAAGATATTATTTTCCTTGTACGATTCATTTTACCATATTTACCATTTTGTAATATATACTTCCTCTTAATCTTGTATCACTCATTTTGTGCGTTTTTATTTTTATGACCTTAATTTTATTGATACACCACCATTACAACATCTTTTTCCTTTTAACTTGTAGCTTAATAATAATTTTAAATAATTTGTATACAAATTATTTCTTTTATTTTTATATAATAGGTTTGTTAGGTTATCACTCATTACATGTCATTCCCCCAACCAAACCTTCATCACCGGGGACACATTCTGTAGTATATTTTGAGTTAGTTAGATCACAACCTTCTTATAATAATTATAATAACCCCATATCTATATAAAATATGTATCGAACTTGTAACAAAGTGACAATAAAATAAAGATGTGGAGGTAGACGACGCGACAAAAGTCCAGACGACAAAGGCCAGACGTGATAAACAACCCAGACTAACATGTGTTTAAGCTAATGAGTTCATTCCCCCGTCAGCAGGTGGCCGAACACGTGGCCAGACATAATTAATAACCCAGCGCTTGACAGGTGGCGTGATTACGGGAACCAATCAGAACTCGTCAACATCTGCCAGAGTCGAGTATATAAGGTCCCCCAAGATGGGACAAAGTTAGTAGTTGGTTAGTTGGTTTTCAGAGCGACGCCGTCATACGGTCGGGTTTCTCACCCCTATCCGCGATGTAGGGCATCCGTGACGCCCGTGGTCCGCTGCCTTCGTCCGTGGTCTACCTCTACCTTGCTGGAGTTACCATCTAGACCTGCCTCTGTCTCTTGCTGTCCCAGTGCGGGAATCCCACCACGCACCCACTACCACGACTGCCCAGTACATTCCACCTCGGGATTACTACATATATATATATATATGTCATAATATATGCTCTTCCAGGATTAATAAAACAAACCTAGAGTCAGCCAGAGAGGAATGGGTAGATAAAGGGAGTCACTTTAGACATCACGACATTCCAAAGGGGCGGCAAAAGAGGCCCGCCCGTCAACACCTGAGGACTATTTTGGGACAGATAGTCGGGGGGTGGTGACCACACAAGACGGTCGTTCAGGGGACATCGCTCGCTCTCCCTCTCTCTCTCGGATGGCTTCCAGATTCCTCTTCCAACTCGTCGTGTGATTATTTCTCTCCTCACCACATTATTACCACTATATTGTCACATTGAAAGTCGACAGGATCATATCACAGAAAGAGTCGACAGGATAAGATCTGGCCGGGAAGCAAATCCCTCATATACCGGAGTATGAAGAAACAAGAAGCCAAGCCACGATGATCGACCAAACCCAACTCAACTGTAACCACTCCTCTTCGAGCCCTCAACCCCTTCTTCGCCAACCTTTGAACCGTGATCCCGAAGAAGTATTCACCAACGACGGAGATAAAACTACCTCCCACTTCTCCCAGCACTAGATCTGCCCAAGAACGACCACCGTGCCAGGACAGGATACCTTCCTCCATCATGGACAAGACTCCGCCATATCCCTGCCACTGCTGTGATGTTCAACACTGGTACGCACAGTGTCACAGACAGAACTCTCCCGAAGCTCAATGAACTTACCTGCGCCCTTAACCAACATAACTCGTGAGTGTAATTGTTTTAACTCCTACCATTCATTCTTTAAATAAGTCATTCCTTGTAAATTGTCCCAATATTTACATAATTAGCTCCATTTTATTCTCTCCACGCCTATTAAAAATGATTTTAAGCTCCATACTATTTATCTAGATATTTGTAACTCATTTAATTAGTTACCTTACCAGTAGAATTTAACAATCGTCATTTTAATTAAATGATTTCTATTTTAACGTAACTCTTAAAAAAAATTGGAATTCTACCTATTAATGCTTTACGATTTTTACTATTAACAATAGATTTTTCATAATCAATTTATCTATAAAAATATGCCTCCAGCACCTAAACTTTTGTATACCTATTTGTATATGACCTCTCCTACTTGTAAGCAAGACTCACGAAAAATAATTTCTTTCCCAAAACGACTCAAAATTCACCCTGTAATTCAGGCGTCGAAGAATTCCAACCACCACGTGAGCCTTGCTTACAACCAACCCTTGGTGACTCTTATCTATCTTCCCCTTAATGCACCTCTCATTCTTTCAACTTTGTTAACCTTATACCAGCTCAGGACCTTTTATAGAATTATTGAGTAATCAATTATCGAACTTCTATATTGTCATTTCAAAATCCTAATCTACGCCCTTCATTTATGATAATATATTTCGTAGTTCATCTCTAGCATATCCACCGACCCACACCATCTAGCCAATGGTGTGTTCGTCACAGGATGCAGATTGACTAACTGCTAGATATTTATCAAACCCTTTTTGTTCGCACTTGAACAATCTGCATCGAGCGACACAGTTCGCCCCTTCTTCTCGCGCCACACGTTCGCCACACGGACCCTGTCTTCAAATCTATGTTTGTCCCTTGTCCAAACCAGCACGATATAACCTACATCCGATATTTCCCACGGAGGTACGTTAAACATCGTCGCTGATTCTGTCCGGTCCGTGATCATTTCGCGCAGACATGGGTTTTACGTTCAACCCACCGCGAAATCATCGCCTTGCACAAGCTCCCACGAAGGTTCAAACACCTCGTGTCCGAGCAGCTTGTCACTTGTAACGGACAACGCAGTCCTCGTCCCAATTATGGCACTGTGCGCGCATACTTTCCGCAAATTAAATATAAGTCCATTCGACTTCCTCACCTACACACGGGACTTTTCCCCTCGGACTCGCTACACAAGTAACTGCATAGATAAGGTAGAATGGCCCAGGGCAAGTTTCCCCTCGCCCTGTTCGTCAAGGTTCTAACATTGCATGTAGTTCTATATTTACCTCAGTCCTGAACTCACACAATTGCCAACCTCAATCTCATTTCTCGTACTCTACACTTATAGCATAGAAAGCCCATGACAAGTTTCCCCTTGCCATGTCCGCCTGAAAAATATCTTAAAGTGTAGAGTTCCCCAGTCTTAATTATCTTCAGAATTCCATCTTATGTATGTGACTCTTCTTCCCCTTGTTCACACTCCTCAATAACATTTCCCTTATAGTACATTAGATTTTGTTTTATATAGCCTTTTATAACCTTGATATTTTCAAAGATTTCCTTAAATGTCAAACTCTCCGGGGTTGTAAAACTGCTTGTAAATAATATTTACTTGTGTACTATACAATATTTTATTTACATAAAACTATGTCACCATTACCTTAACTAATTTCAACTGTAAAATTATTTTCTCTATTTCTGGCTTCTCCAGCTTTAAGTATACTCAAACCATGTTCAGCCTTCTTCAACGGGGGCCATATGTCATAATACAGGGTGTACCAGGTAAATTGGGAATTTCAACAATGGTATTTTAACTGAAATTTGTTGCAAGTAAAAATTAAAATATCGAATGAAATTTGACACAGTAGTAGATAAAAGGATATAGATTTTATTTATTCAATGTAGTTTCCATTATTAGCTACAACAGTCTCGAGGCGAGTGCGGAATGAAGCACAGGCCTTGGCGACGATGACCTTGTCCATTTGGGTCATCACCGTGTGAACTGCTTTCTTGACAGACTGGATGGTGGTATGAGGAGCTTTGTTGACATCTCTCTCAACAACGCCCCATACATAGTAGTCGAGGGGATTCCAATCTGGAGAATTAGGGGGCCAAATAGCAGGACCCCAGTGACTAGGGACGTTAAGTGTCAGCCACGATTGTGTCTTTTTTGCCTTATGGGCTGGAGCTGAGTCCTGTTGGAAGACATACTTCCTTCATGCGGCCACCATGTCCATCCAAGGCTTCACAACGGTCTCCAGAACATTGATGTAGGTGTCAGCGTTCATCCTAAGGCCCTTCTCAAAGAAATGGGGAGGCATGACATCACCTTCACTGCTGATAACGCCAAGGACCATTACGGAGGCAGGAAATTTCGTGTGCATCACGACAGGTATCTCTGAGGGGTCTTTACAGATCCAGCGATCATTCCTGGGATTTACCTTTTGGTCCACGTCAAAGTTCTTTTCGTCAGAGAAGAACCTTAGCATGCCAAAAGAGTCGTGTTTCAGGTTGTTGAGGAGGGCAGCAGCCTTTCCTTTTCTGTTATTCTTCATATTCTCAGTCAACAACTGACCTTTCCGAAGGGCATAAGACTTGAGACCAAGGTCCTCATGGATAGTTCTGACAATTGTCATAGAGCCAACGTCCATTTCCTTGGCTATGGCCCTCATGCTCTTCCCAGGGTTTCCATCAATCTTCTCCTTGACATTTTTGACAAATTCTTCGCCTCTTACCCTGTCCGATCGACGCGAGTGCTTTTTCCTTGTAGCTATCCCCTCTTTGTTACTGTCGGCCTCATCAAACTGCTTCTTGACACGATAAATAGTGGTTTTGGGCAACTTAAGAAAATCCACTATCTCTTTGGGGCTCCTTCCGGCGCGCAGAGCAACGATGATGACAGCTCGATTTTCAAATTCTCGGTTACTCTTCATCACAACACTGCGCACACATGTACTGTTGCATTTTACATGAATATGGCTACGTAATGAAAAAAAAACAAGTTTTTAATCTCAAGTAGTTTTTGTTTTATGGACTGTCAAAGTTAGTCCCAAATAACCTGGTACACCCTGTATATGCTCTTCCAGGATTAATAAAACAAACCTAGAGTCAGCCAGAGAGGGATGGGTAGCTAAAGGGAGTCACTTTAGACATCACGACATTCCAAAGGGACGATAAAAGGGGCCCGCCCTTCAACACCTGAGGACTATTTTGGGACAGATAGTCAGGGGGTGGTGACCACACAAGACGTTCGTTCAGGGGACATCGCTCGCTCTCCCTCTCTCTCTCGGATGGCTTCCAGATTCCTCTTCCAACTCGTCGTGTGATTATTTCTCTCCTCACCACATTATTACCACTATATTGTCACATTGAAAGTCGACAGGATCATATCACATATATATTGTTGCACCAGGTTGCGGCTTGGCAGACTCTTCAGCCTTGATTCTCTCCTGTGCTGGGTCTTGCATCTTACCAGAGCGTGTTTCAACCATCCTACAAATTTATAAAAGGGAATAATGAGATAAGTCTACTTTAAGTAACCTCCAGAATAATTTATTTATTTTCTCACATCAAAGAGAGCAGTGAAGTCACACGTGTACCTAAATACAAATGATGATAATCTAAATAATCTGTTTTAAATAAATATCATAGAATATTTTATATAAAAATAAATAAATATATAATTTAAATTTCAAATATATTAAAACTAATATAATAAATACGCCATTAATCATGATGTAACACTTCCCCCTCTCCAGAGGTCGTCACGTCCTCGTGATTGACCTCATCAATTCTTTCAAAATAGGGTTTGATTCTTGAGACATGGACAATCAATGGGTCTTGGCCAGGATTATCTTTTGGTTCAATTAAGTAATTTACGTTGGACAGCTTCTTTAATATTCTATATGGGCCAAAATATTTTCTCAGTAGTTTCTCACACTTTCCTATTTTCCTAATTGGTGTCCAAACTGCTACTAATTCTCCTGGTTCGTAGCTTCTTTCCATGTGTTTCTTGTCATAGTTCTTTTTCATTCTTTCTTGAGTCTTTATTGTGTTATTAATAAATAATTTTCTTGTTCTGTTTATTTTGTCTAAGTGATGTTCTATGTATTCATCATAATCATCCTTGTCAATGTCCACCGAGATATTCCTGTCGTCCAAAAGAGACGTGGGTTCTCTTCCAAACATCAGGAAAAAGGGAGAATATCCTGTGGTTTCCTGAATTGTAGTATTGTAAGCGTGAGTGATGAATGGGAGTAATTCGTCCCAATTCTTCTGATCAGTGTTCACATACATACTGAGCATATTGATCAATGTTCTATTTAACCGCTCTGTCAATCCATTAGTGTGGGGATGATAGCTCGTTGTGAAGCAATGTTTAATCTTACACGTTTTCATCATCTCTTTCATTAAATTACTGGTAAATTGAGAGCCTCTGTCACTAATAAGATATTGTGGGGCTCCGTGCCGGAGAAAAATATCCTCTACTAGAAATTTAGAAACTTCTTTCACTGTTGCTTCCGAGACTGCTCTTGTTTCTGCATATCTAGTGTAGTATTCCGTCAGCACGATTATCCATTTTTCCCTGTTTTTCGTAGATGGCAGTGGACCAACAAAGTCAATTCCAATTCTTTCGAAAGGAAAGTTGGCTGGGGGGATGGGCTGTAGTAGTCCAGAAGGTAATTGGTTTGAGCCTTTCCTACTTTGGCAAAGGTGACACGTCTTAACGAATTCTGAGACATCCTTTAGCATGGATGGCCAAAAGTATTTACTCTTTATTCGGTACATGGTTCTAGCGACGTCCAGATGGCCATTCGACATATGATTGTGATATTCTTTCATAATTTCTCTCTTTTTCTTCTCTGGAACCACAAGCAACCACGCCCTGCCTTCAGGGTTCGGGTTTTTCTTAAAGAGGCATCCATCTTCTTCTTTAAAGTTTTGCGCAATTGATCGCCTGCTTCCATTAAGGTTTTTCTTAACACTTTCGATAAATTTATCCTCTTCGTCTGTTATTTGATTTAAAAATAGCCTTTCAAAATCCTCATCCCAATCAGTTTCTGGTAAGGGTCCCCTAGATAAGCCATCGGCGTCCAGATGCTTCTTTCCTGATTTATGTATTATATCGAAGTCATATTCTTGAATTTTCAATGCCCATCTTGCCAATCGACCTGTTGGATCCTTCATGTTTTTGAGCCAGCATAAGGCGTGATGGTCTGTTACTATTTTAAAGTGTCTTCCATAAAGGTAGGGTCGTAATTTTGACATTGACCAGACAACGGCCAGACATTCTTTTTCAGTGGTTGAATAATTTTGCTCCGCTTTACTCAGGGTACGACTCAAATATGAGATCACCTTCTCTTCACCACCGATGTCTTGGACAAGAGTTGCACCTATGCCGATGTTGGACGCATCAGTATGAATATAAGTAGGCGCATTTGGATTGAAGTGCCCTAAGATTGGTGGACTTAATAGTGCTGTTTTTAGGGTTTGAAACGCTTCCTCTTGCCTTTCTGTCCAGGTAAATGATACACTTTTTTTAATAAGGTTGGTCAAAGGGTCAGCAATATTTGAGAAATCTTTGATAAATTTTCTATAATATGAGCACATTCCCAAAAATGATTGTACTTCTTTGACCTTTGTGGGCCGAGGAAAATTTCTGATAGCTTTGATGTTATGTTCCGCGGGTTTTATACCATGTTTGCTCGTTATATAGCCGAGAATCTCCAATTCTTCAAAAACAAATCGGCATTTTTTTGTCGTTTAATCTTAAATTAGATTCACGAAAACATCTAAAAACAGATTCGAGTCTTTTGAGGTGCGTTGGAAAAACCGGGCTATATATGATAACAACATCCAGATAACACAAACAAATTTGCCATTTCAGATTTCCAAGCATATTCTCCATATTTCTCTCAAAGGTAGCAGGCGCGTTACAAAGTCCAAAAGGCATCACGTTGAATTCATATAACCCATGTGCCGTAGTGAAAGCCGTCTTCTCTTTGTCTCTCTCTTCAATTTCGACTTGCCAATATCCCGATTTGAGATCTACTGCTGAGAAGTACTTGGATCCTTGGAGAGAATCCATTACATCATCAATTCTTGGGATTGGATAAACATCCTTCACTGTTACTTCATTTGATTTCCTGTAATCCACACAAAATCTGTATTTGCCATCTCGTTTTGACCAATATAACGGGAAAGGACCAGGGACTTGAAGATGGTCTAATTATTCCTTCTTCAAGCATCTCGTCTATTTGATCCTTTATGATGGTTCGTTCCTTAGCACTTACCCGGTAAGGCTTGTGCTTTATCGGTTTTGCGTCTTCTGTATGAATCTGATGTTTTGCCAAATTGATCCTGCCTAACCTCGATGAGAACAAATCAGTATTACTTGGCCAAAATTTGTTTTAACCTCTCTTGTTCTTTAAATGATAAATTTTTGTTTATTTGAAATTGTATTTCGTCATTTTCATTCTGCTTCTCTATATTCTCTATAAAATTTACTTCTGCAGGAGGACTTCCATAAGCCAATGTTTGGTCTTTCATGATTTTTAAAGGTCGAGGATAAGGGTTCGTTATCCAGATATGAGTTTTCTTATCCGTGACAGTAAGCAAACTTCTTGCCAATCGAAGACCATTTGTTTGAGGTTAATCAATTTAATAGATAGTTTAGGTATAACGGTATCTGTAGTGCTCTTTATTTTTTTAGGTCATAATTGCTTACGTCATGATTACTCATCAAATTATATTTTATCGTTTCTCGTTTACAATAAATTTTAGCATTCATTTTTTAAAGGAAATCTCGTCCAAGAATAAGAGTTCGTAGATGCGCGTCCATTACTACAAATTCGTGGGATAATTCAGTGTCATCAATTTTTAAATCTAAAATAATGCTACCTACCATATCTAATTTTTTCCCATCGGGTCCTGAACATGTTTTAGTGAGACTATTTATTTCACGGCCAGCAAAAAGTGCCGTCCTTAGGTCGACCACTGAAAGATCGGCGCCTGTATCAATCAAAGCTTCGCATAACCCTATCTTGTCCACATTAATATTAATTTTGTACCTAGGGTCCAACTTTCTAATTCCATTTATGGTCGACTTGCTTTGATTGAAGGAATCAGGCGCGACACTTAGTTTAAATCTTCCAACACGGAATATCTATTCCGTGTAGGAATATTCGTTTGTGTGTCATTACAAACATCCGCATAGAGGCGAGGCCGTGTATAATCTTTTCTTTCGTCCATTTGAAGATTTTCTTGACTCTTGTCTTGGGAAACTGAGGGGTCCTCTTCTACGATCCTCACAAACTTGACTCTGCAATACCGCGCTACGTGTCCTGGCTTGTTACACTTGAAACATATTGGTTTCCCGTCTTCTGTCCTATTCCTATTTGAATTTGGATTCTTATTGTATGTTTTACTTGGGTAGACCGGTTTTGGCTCAGGATTGGGAGTGTAAGATCGTCTAGGGGCAGAGGCTTGTTCTGGTAGTACCTCGGGGTGGGGGCCTGGGGCTTGGAGGTGTTCTGGTAGTACCTCGGAGCGGGGGCCTGGGGCTTGGAGGTGTTCTGATATGGTCTTCTGAACGACGTAGCATTCTTCCATTGCTCTTGATGATGGGGACGAGGAGAGCGTGGTCCAATATATAGAGCTCTTGATTTTTCTGCACGTTCTTGGTAATTCTTTTCGAACAAATCCAGCTTTTTACAAATTTCTAGAAGTTCATTGGCATTTTTAGGAGGGTTTAGGTGAAGGGCAAAAGAGTATTCTTTCTTTAACCCTCCAATAACCCAGTTTATTTTAGTCTCTTCTTCCATTTGGGGGTCGACCTTGTTGCACAGTACAAGGATATCCTCTGCGAACCTGATTGCAGGTTCATTCTACTGTTGCATCCTGTTTAGTCTCATCTTCATTTCTTCTTTGTTGGCGTCTGAGGCAAAATCCTCAATTAGGCGGCTCTTGAAATTTTCCCAGCTGGTGAAACTTATCTTGTGTAGGTTCAGCCAGGTTTTGGCGCTACCAATCATATTCATGGCAGCATAACGAGAGATAATGTAGTCTGCCCAATGGTACAGGAAGCCAATTTCTTCAAGAGATTCAATCCATGGACGAGGGTCTTCCGTTCCATCATACTTGGGGATGTCGATGTTGGGATTCAGGACAACTGGGTCGGAACTAGCATCTCTACCAATTGTTGCACCAGGTTGCGGCTTGGTAGACTCTTCAGCCTTGATTCTCTCCTGTGCTGGGTCTTGCATCTTACCAGAGCGTGTTTCAACCATCCTACAAATTTATAAAAGGGAATAATGAGATAAGTCTACTTTAAGTAACCTCCAGAATAATTTATTTATTTTCTCACATCAAAGAGAGCAGTGAAGTCACACGTGTACTTAAATACAAATGATGATAATCTAAATAATCTATTTTAAATAAATATCATAGAATATTTTATATAAAAATATATAAATATATAATTTAAATTTCAAATATATTAAAACTAATATAATAAATACGCCATTAATCATGATGTAACAATATATATGGATGCGGCCTTCTCAAAAAATGGTAAAATGAAAATTGGCCTTCTAATATAAAAAGGTTCGCCACCCCTGTACTAGCCGAATGACCTGGGCAAAGCCCAGGTTTTACCCGATTAAATGATTTTATTCAAATACTATTCGTTACAAATATAAATTGGCGCCGTGGATGTCATTCTTGTGAAGCGCCCTGCTCCAAAACCTTGATAGAGGGCGCTGTTCGTGAGCTAAGTAGAATAATTAGAATATATAGTTTTAATATTTAATTTATATATAATTTAAAATAGCCTATCGTTTTCCTCGTATTTCTTTTACCTATGTATGGAAATTTTGGTACTGTAAAAAAAAAAATTGCTTCAATAATATAAAAAAAAACACACACCCAGGCTAAGTTTCGAACCACGGTTGTGGAAATACGAAGCCGTACACCTAACCATTAAGCTACGCTTGGCATCATAAATATTCGCATGTGAAGCTATTTCAGGCCTTACATATTTCTAAAGACCTTTTTGAAATAGGTTTTTGAAACATGGAAATTATAATACTTCAAATAAATAGAAATAGAGTGAACACAAATAAAACATACCAAATATTTCGAATTAGAGCAGTTATTTTAAACGGCGAATTAGATCAGTTATACAGTATCTAAAAATGAAAATATATGAATCTTCAAATCGAGCGAGCGTCTATAAATATTTCGATTTAGATCAAGTATTCTAAACATATGTGTTATTAAGCGAACTATTATCAATAAAATATTGAGAAGATTTAGATTTTAAACGTATTTATAACCTTTATAACATTTTAGTACATGATAGCGGGCGCTGTTCGTGAGCTAAGTAGAATAATTTGAATATATAGTTTTAATAATTGATTTATATATTTTTTTAAAATAGCCTATCGTCTTCCCCGTATATTCTTACCTATGTATGGAAGTTTTGGTTTGAATTAGAGGACTACTGCGAATTTGTATACCGGACATACAAACAAACAAACATACAAACATTGATTTTTATATATATATATATATAATTGAAATATAATAATAAAATAGTATTTCTAACTTTACTGCTTTTACTGATGACATTCAAAATTAATTATAAACTTATTTAGAGTATACCTGTAACTTACGAGGGTTGTCCGTTAAATAAGTTCCACAGAGGTTTTTCGTACAGAAAAACAGGTTTATTTGCCCTGTACTATGCATTTTCGTAATTATCAGACTTTTTTTTCATTTTTCTACATATTCCCCGTTTCGTTCGACGCATTTTTGCATTCGGGACACCCACTCATGTAACCCACAGTCAAAGAACTCTGCCGCCTGGCCGCGTACAAAGCCTAAAACCGCTTCTTCCAACTCGTCATCGTCCTGGAATTGGGTTCCACCCAGGTTTTTTTTTTTCAACTCGGGGAAGAGATGGAAGTCACTAGTAGCTACGTCCGGGCTGCAAGGTGGATGTGACACCATTTCCCATCCAAATTCTTCGATGAGGGCGGTGGTTTGACGGGCGGTGTGCGGCCGAGCGTTGTCTTGGTGAAAACGCACCCTTTGGTTAACAGCCCTCTTATTCTGAATCGCGCGTCGAAGTTGTTTTAAGGTCTCACAGTACCGGTTGGAATGGATTGTTGTACCCCGACGCATAAAGTCGCATAAGAATAGGCCCTTTCGGTCCCAAAAGACGGTAGCCATAAGTTTCCCGGCAGAAAGCCGAGGTTTCGACAAAGAAGTTTGCTTTCACTGCTTGGATTGCTCCTTTATCTCCGGTGTGGTTTAGTGTACCCAGGTCTCATCACCAGTAACGATCGAATCCAAGAATTCCTCTCCGTTAGTTTCGTGGCAATCGAGAAATTTCTGGGCCGCTTCAGCCTGCTGCCGTTTATGGTCTTCAGCCAGAATTTTCGGAACCCATCTAACGCAGACCTTTGAATTCCTTAAATGTTCACCCAAAATCTTGTCGATGGTGGTTTTACTGACATCATGAACCAAATCGCAGAGCTTCCGCACAGTAACCCGTCGATCTTCAAGCATTGCCGCTTCGACTTTGGCAATGGTTTCGTCCGAAACCGATGGCCGTCCAGCACGCGGTTCATCATGGACGTCTGTTCGGCCGTTTTTAAATTCTCTGACCCATCTGCGCACCATCCCGGAACTCGTACATCCTTCTCCATACACTTGACAGAGTTCATTAGGAATGTCCTTCGCCGAATTCTTTTTTGCGGCCAAAAAGCGAATTACTGACCGTAATTCTCAGCTGGCGGGAGACACGAGGGAAAGCTCTATCACTAACGGCTGCTCAGCCAAGACTAAGCTTACCTGTGACGTGGCCTTGGTGTGAAATTGAGGGGGGAGAACAAGCTACAAGCCCGCACAGTCGGCTCGCGCCTAAAAGCGATCCTCATGACAGTGGTGCCCCGTGGAACTTATTTAACGGACAACCCTCGTATATTAAAATTAAACAATTTATCATTGTCCTTGCTGCAATGATAAAATACACTCGTAGACAAAACTTAAGGAAGTTGTACCTATAAGCATGTATATCGGGATTCAGACAATAAATCTGAAAGAAATTACAGTGACCTTTATTGTAGACACACGATATAACCAAGTTTGTACAAAATTGTCTCCGTCTCCTTGAAAAAAAAAAAACGAATGACGATATCAAAGACTTTCCACTTTGTTCATGAATGTAAATGAGTTTATTTTAAAGATACTTTCCACTTAATCAATTTGTTTTAATCTCAAATGATATTATACAATGAATTATGTATACTATTGTTAGATATCAATTAAATACCAAAGGATCCCTTCTAAAAGGTCCAGATAAAAATTGGAGTAAATAAATTTTTAAACCTATCTATTGGAGACATGCAGGAATAATTGAAGGTATTTCTGATAATTTAAAAGATATTAAGTACAGATTTAGACGATAAATGAGAAGTCTTTACAATATTTTTTTTTTAAGTTTAAAAAATATTACAACTAAATTTTTTAACAAAAAAAAAGTGCGAAACTTTAGAAATATCCCAATGTGGACAAGGGAATCTTCTAAAGAAGTGGTTTATGGGGTAGAGGAAAGTTTGTAGGTTTCAAACTTAGAAATCTATGTGGCATTGATGTTCCCATAGTAAATTTATACTATGGCAGCAAAACTTTTCCAACATGGAACATTTTATTAGATTTCTCTCTATAATATAAAACTTTAAATTTATTTATTGAATGTAATCTAACGTGTAGGGTGTACGACATTTATTGTATTCAAATATCATTTATTTACTGGGAGGTCGTTGGAAGGATGGTCTAAACTGTTGGTTTTCGACCGCTACGACTCGGGTTCTATTCCCACATTGGGCACTTTTTTCTGATTAAAAATAAAATGCTCCAATTGCCCCCGATTCTTGAAAAAGTCCAACCCTACTAGCAAGTGTAAGTAACCAAACGTAGCTCTGGTACACATTTGTAAATACAAATTCATTTATTATATTTTTAGTTTTCTGAAATTAAACCTTTATTAATGTACAATAATGTATTTATAAAGATAAAGGTCACGTCTCCCATCAAAATTGACGCGAATACTAGACGCCATCTATTGACCGTCTCCATAAACAAACGGACTCGGGTAGGTGACAAAGCAACAACACCAGCTTTGACTAACTGAGAAGCGTCTATCTTAAGACCATGGTTTCGGGCTAATAGCCCTCGTCAGTCCAGGCTGGACTTTATTCCATGAGATCTACAAGCGTTGTTACTAATGTTGAGGAAATTCATAGATTCTCCGGAAAAGAGAAAGAACCTTTATTACTTAAAGATATAAAACAATAAAAGAAGGACAAAATATATGTACATCAGCAGCTCACGCCGGCCTGCCCTATCCAATAACCACTAGCCAACTAACAAACTAACAAAGCTGTGATATATATGCAGATATGTCAATTAACATAGACAATACTAAAGTGCTATGCAAATCACAAGAGTATTCTATCGTAGAAATATCTGGAATTACAAATTTACTTGTAGTGAAAATAGAGCAATCCATGAATAAATCAATTAATTAAAAAGGCATATATTGGATCAAAATATCATTTATTTTACCAATATTTCAGTTGGCTGAACGCCAACCTTTATCAAGGTGTTATAACATATTTAATGTGTGATATATATATATATATATATGTTATAACACCTTGATAAAGGTTGGCATTTAGCCAACTAAGATATTGGTAAAATAAATGATATTTTGATCCCATATATGCCTTTTTAATTAAAGTTACTTGTATGTGTTGTCGCTGTTGGCTTGCGTCATGGTTACCGATTGTTGGCTTTTATTTATTAATAAAAAAAGGGTATTTGGCCAATTAGAGAAGGAATATTTAAAAATAAACGATTAGTTTATATTTATTCCAACAGATGGCGCATATCAGCAACCTTTAGTTGTACGATTTACCTTTCTCTTTTTTTATCCACCTAGTGTAAACAAAATTTTACTTTTATAATATTTTTCGTATGTATATAGTACAAAAAGCTTATTTTAGCTAAATATTGATATAAAACATTCTATTATTTTTAAAAATCCAATATTTCGTAAGGTTTTCGTCATTATTATTTCTTGTCATTTTAAAAATGGTTTGTTTAACCTCGCGATATGTTCCATGTTAGTGTTAGATAGTCGGGCTAAATACACCAACCACTTCACCAGCTTGAATACCTGTTTGGTAAATTCGACCGATTTTATAACTTCTTTCATAGGATGTTAGGAAATCGAAGCCGCCCCTGTACTGATGATGGCCAAAGCCCGAAACAATGGTGTAGAGGTTGTTGACTTTTTGCCTGAATTTGACAAAACTGGTGTTATGACGCATTCGTTATCATCACTAGTAAGGGTTTTTACTATGGTGATGCATGGTGACATCGCTTTGATGCATAATTAAAATGAGAGGTGCCTTTTTTGGAACATTAATATCCATGGGTAGACATGTAGTGCACTTACAGTAAAAGCAGTCGCCTATTTCTACCCACCATGATTATCATGGCCTGTACCACGTGTACTAGGGATAGTGTTACGCAAACTTTGACTTTAATCATCATCGATGCTACGTCACTACTATTACGACACACTTCCAACTTCTACCTTCAACCTTTCTGTTATGTTTATCGCTAGCTTGTTTTAACAATATATGTAATGGAACAAGTCGTTCCTTAAATAAATATATATTTGTTTTTTATCAAAAGGGATGTCCTCGTAACTACAACATACGTGAGTACAAAAACAACTAGAAATCCTTAAAAAGAAACATCGTATTTTGCTAAGCCTATATCAATATGGTGCAGAGCGTGGTTTGGACGCGCGAATTGGACTAACCGCCAATTGATCCATTTAAATCAAAAATAAATTAAATAATTGGACTAACCGCCAATTTAGAAAGAAAAAGTTGAATGAAAATGGATACATATAACATAGCAAAAATCGAACAGTTAACAGAAAACAACTATACAACGTGGTCCATGAAAATGGAAGCAATTCTAGATTCAAAAGATCTCTTCGAGGACGTAATTGTTAATGACGAGCCAGACTTTACAAAAAATAAACTAGAATATGATATTTAGAAGAAAAAGAATCGGGAAGCATACAGCCTAATAATATTGTCACTTTCGGATGACTTAACATTAATCTTTCGAGGCGATAAAAGGGCCAAAAGAATTTGGTACGACATAAAGAAAAGGTTTGAAGGATCTCTAGAAAATAAAAGGATAGACCTAATGTTGGATCTAGCCAAACTAAAATTGAACCCAAATGAAAATGTTAACATGTATATTGTACGAGCACAGAAACTGGCACAAGAGATCACCCAGCTAGGAAAGACTGTAACAGAAAGAGAACTTGTACGATACATTGTTGAAGGACTCACACCTAACTTTGACACGATCACAGCAGCACTGTCAATAAACAGAGGAATCTCCTTACCAGACTTGAGACAAACTCTACAGGATTTCGAGAAGAAAAGACAGGACAGAAGCAAAAATCAAGAAAATGCTTTCAGATCATCAGGCAACCAATTCAAAGAAAAGGCATGCTTCATTTGCAAAAGAAAAGGACATTTCAAGAAAGACTGTTGGTTCAACCCTAACAACAAAGGAAATCAAAATAATACAACAAACAAAAATAACATGGCCAGTACAAGGAACTACCATAAAGGACCAAAACAAAACAAAGACACGGCCAGATCAGCAATCCAAGAACGAATGGAGGAACCATCCCAACGAAGAAACCCCACTTCAGAATACGCACTACATGTAATCACAAGGGAGGAACGCCCGACAACTCAGGACGTATGGATAATTGATTCTGCGTGCACAAGCCACATGACTTCCCATGGTGAATGGATCGAGCACAAGACGGAGGAGAGAAGAAGCATACAAGTGGCGGAAGAAGGGAGACACATCGAATCTTCCTCATCAGGATCAATCCAAGCTACTGTACAAGGTAAGGACAAACTTAACAACGCGGTAACCCTGCATAATGTCCTCCATGTACCACACCTGAAAGGAAATCTAATGTCCATTCCAAGCGTGGTAAGAAGAGGGAACTCTGTTCTTTTGAATTCTGAAGGAGCATACATATACTCTTCTGATGACAAGCTAATAGGAACAGGCAACTTTGATGGTAACATGTACACATTGAACCTATCACGTTTATCTGAAGCAACACATGTCCCAAATGAACATTGCTTGATTTCAAAGGACAATTCTAGGACTGCATGGCACAGAAGGTTAGGACATCCTAGTGATAACAAATTAGACCTGATTTTGAAGAACAATCTTCTAAAAGGCTTGGACTCTATAAATGGTACCCTTGATCAATGTGATGCTTGGTCCTTGGGAAAAATGACCAAAGTACCCTATGTTCACACAGATAGCAATCAGGAAAGCTACCCCTTTGAAGCCATTTATGTCGATCTCTGTGGTCCAATGAGAATAAACTCCTTGGGCGGAAGTAAATATATTTCTTGACCATAGTAGATGGATTTTCTAGGAGAATATTTGTAGAATTTCTCAAAGATAAACTCTCAGCAGCAGAAGTTTTGAAGAAGTTTATTGTAAAGAGAGAAAACGAGCTAAACTCAAAACTAAAACGACTTAGAACAGATAACGGAACAGAATTTATCAATAAAAACCTTGAAGCCTTCATAGAATCCAAAGGAATTAAACATGAACTAACTACACCGTACACCCCAAGAAGCAATGGGAGAGTTGAAAGAGCTAACAGAACCCTATTAGACAAAGGCCGAACACTTCTGGCAGACTCCCAATTACCCCTACACTTCTGGGCAGAAGCTGTGAATACAGCTGCATATCTGTACAATCTAACTCCCACAACCAATGACCCAGACACTACCCTTATGGAAAAATGGAAAGGTAAAAATCCATCCGTCTCTCACATCATGATATTTGGTTGTAGAGTCTTCTATAAACTCGAGAATCATCAAAAACACAAACTAGAAGCTAAATCTAAGAGAGGAATATTTGTGGGCTATTCAAGATGCAGAAGAGCTTATCGAGTATTTGATATCACAGCGAGAGTCATTCTTGAAACCGCAGACATTCACTTCAGAGAGAACAATAATGTCATCTCGGAAGAAAAACAAAGTGATAATAATACGGACACTGACACATATTTCTTCATTCAGGAGGATGAACAACTGGACAATCATGTTCTATCAGATGTTGATATTGAAGAGCCAGCACCAGATACCATGATCAACAGACACACAGAGTCAAGTAGATCAGACAGACTACAAAGAACTCGAACAATACCTAAAAGATTTGATGACTACGTTCTGGCTACTACGAATGAAACCATTCCGAAAGACTATGATGAAGCCAACGCATGCGAAGACAAGAAACATTGGGAGAACGCAATGCTTGAGGAAATACAGAACATGTACTCGCATCAAGTATGAGAACTGGTACCTAGACCTGTAAACGCTAAAGTTGTCAAAAGTAAATGGGTGTTCAAAATATCTAAAGGCCAAGAAAACAAAAACAAAATTTACAAATCTAGACTTGTTGTAATGGGATACAACCAAATCCCAGGAAGAGATTACAACGAAAGTTTCAGCCCTATAATTAAAAATGCCACCCTCAGGACTATTTTGTCAATGGCAGCAACAAAAGATTCAGTCATTAAACTATTTGATGTGAAAGCAGCCTATCTAAATGGAAACATTGAAAACACAATATTCATGGAACAACCTGCTGGATTTGTTCAAGACAGAAACCAAGTTTGCAAACTCAACAAAAGTATTTACGGTCTACCTCAATCCGGAAGATCGTGGTATGAGAAATTCAGTCAAGTACTTCATGACTGTGGACTGAAAAAACTTAAATATGATCCATGCCTATTTAAATGGAAAAATGAAGACAAATACTTCTATATAGGGATATATGTTGATGACTTTATCACTGTCTCAGATTCTGAAGATACCTCAAACAGATTAATCAATAAATTGAGACATCACCTGGAAATAAAGGATGTAACATGTAAAGGCATGTTTTTGGGAATCAAGATCATACAAGACAAGGAGGGAATTTCGCTACAGCAAAGCCACTATGTACAACTAATATTGCAGAAATATGGAATGGAAAATTGTAAGGAAGCTCCAACACCAGGTTCCAAAGAAATCAATTTGGACAATCATATTGAAGATGACAATTGTGATCAGCACACTTATCAAGAAGCCCTTGGAATGCTAATGTTTCTAGCTGTTAACACCAGACCCGACATCGCTTACATCACTAGCAAACTTTCACAGTACACCAGACAACCAAAACAGATGCACTGGACAGCAATCAAAAGAGTGATGAAATACCTACGAGGAACAATTGACCTAGGAGTGAAATTTGAAAGAGGGAAGACTGGAATCCTGAAGTCCTACACCGATGCCAGCTGGTCGACCACTCATGATGGAAAATCCTACGGCGGATATGTATTGAAGCTCGGCGAAGCAACTATAGACTGGAAAAGTAGTAAACAACCACTCGTCGCCCTCTCCACAATGGAAGCGGAAATGATAGCTGCTTGTGAAAGCTGCTGTCAAATCAAGTGGATAATAAACCTGTTACGAGAGCTGGAAGAATGGAATTTCATGGAAAAACCAACTGCGATCTATACAGACAGTATAGGCTTAGCAAAATACGATGTTTCTTTTTAAGGATTTCTAGTTGTTTTTGTACTCACGTATGTTGTAGTTACGAGGACATCCCTTTTGATAAAAACAAATATATATTTATTTAAGGAACGACTTGTTCCATTACATATATTGTTAAAACAAGCTAGCGATAAACATAACAGAAAGGTTGAAGTTGGAAGTGTGTCGTAATAGTAGTGACGTAGCATCGATGATGATTAAAGTCAAAGTTTGCGTAACAATTTCCTCCTTACTGTGTCTTTATTCCCACGATGCTGAGGTTCTCCAGGTGTTTCTTCATCTGGTCTCGGCATCAGGTATCATTTTTATCATGATTTCCATCGTATTATGGAGCGTCTTTTAGTCTTAATGCATTTTACCTCAGGCCTTTTAATAATCGTATATTTCTCATTTTAACAAATTTTATTAAAATTTTATTAATTTGCGTAAGTCCCGATGTTCTTTTAAACAAAAATTCTAAGTATCACCGTTTATTTCAAAAAATTTTTACAATTAATTTCTCATAGTCCATATGCAAAAAATTTCTTTCTTCGTGTATATATTGTATCACTTTTCTTATACATTTGATCCTGTAGAAGGGCCTCTCTTTGCCCGAAAGCTTGATGTTATATTAAATTTGTTAAGAAATTTATCTCCTGTATGTTTTGCTTTTACCACGAGTCAGTCATTGATCAACTGGATCTCCAGCCCTAAACAAAGCAGTCGCTGTAGACATATCAACGGAAAGTACCACTTCTTGAGAGACTGTTATGAATAAAGAAACATCTGCCTTCTGTACAAGCCATCTCAGGACCTGGAGGCGGATATCTTCACAAAGGACCTATCCCGAGACCAGATGAAGAAACACCTGGAGAACCTCAGCATCGTGGGAATAAAGACACAGTAAGGAGGAAATTGTTACGCAAACTTTGACTTTAATCATCATCGATGCTACGTCACTACTATTACGACACACTTCCAACTTCAACCTTTCTGTTATGTTTATCGCTAGCTTGTTTTAACAATATATGTAATAGAACAAGTCGTTCCTTAAATAAATATATATTTGTTTTTATCAAAAGGGATGTCCTCGTAACTACAACATACGTGAGTACAAAAACAACTAGAAATCCTTAAAAAGAAACATCGTATTTTGCTAAGCCTATATCAGATAGGCATGTGGTGCACTTACAGTAAAAGCAGTCGCCTATTTCTACCCACCATGATTATCATGGCCTGTACCACGTGTACTAGGGATAGGCATGTGGTGCACTTACAGTAAAAGCAGTCGCCTATTTCTACCCACCATGATTATCATGGCCTGTACCACGTGTACTAGGGATAGGCATGTGGTGCACTTACAGTAAAAGCAGTCGCCTATTTCTACCCACCATGATTATCATGGCCTGTACCACGTGTACTAGGGATAGGCATGTGGTGCACTTACAGTAAAAGCAGTCGCCTATTTCTACCCACCATGATTATCATGGCCTGTACCACGTGTACTAGGGATAGGCATGTGGTGCACTTACAGTAAAAGCAGTCGCCTATTTCTACCCACCATGATTATCATGGCCTGTACCACGTGTACTAGGGATAGGCATGTGGTGCACTTACAGTAAAAGCAGTCGCCTATTTCTACTCACCATGATTATCATGACCTGAACCATGTGTACTAGGTATAAGCATGTGGTGCACTTACAGTAAGAGCAGTCGCCAACTTCTACCCATCATGATTATCATGGCCGTACTACGTATACTAGGGATAAAAAAAAACAGTGCTATCGTTTTGATGCACAATTAAAGGGAGAGGTTCTTCTCATGTTATATATATGTATTTTCTTGTTTTATCTTTGTTACCTATGTCTTGTATGAGGCCAATAAAATATTTTGAATTCTCAAATCTCTCTCTCTTACTCTGTTCTCTCATTCTTCTTAAAGAAAGACTAAAGTTTGAAGTCAAAAGCTAAAAAAAACACATTATTGTTCTTCGAAAAGTCTCTAACACAGGAAAAAATATTTTAAATAAGTTTAGAGATTCGAGGTTCCAATTTAAAGTAGAACGTTAAAATTAAATCTCTCAGTTCTGTGTAAAAAAAAAAGAACTTTTAAAACTTAAATAAAACTTTAACCTAAAAAGCTAAATCAATATGCGGTTTGTCCAGGAAATTTCATTCTTTTAAAGAAAGTTATTGCTCTCTTTGGAAGACTTTCTCCGCTTTGTTAGCTACCTGAAAATATTTGAATCTTTTTGTTGTATTGGTGTATTAATATTTTTGTAATATTAATATTTTAGCTAGTTTATATAATTATTATTTTTAGTGAACTGTCTTCTCTATGATAATTGTTATTAAATATTATCTTGACCTTAATGATGTGAATTATTAGATGAGAAGGGTGGCTCATCAGTGGTGAAACCTCTCAGCAGTTTCGTCAAGTATTCGTCATAATTTGATGACACCGCTTGGAGGGTTTACCACTGATGAGTCAGGCCCTTTCATTATTTTATAATTGTAGTACGGGCAGTAATAATATATAAATATATATAGAGAATATATATATAAATATTCCTCTGAATAAATTGATCTATAGAAGCAAATGTCTTCTCTCTCGTCAAAACAGACATAAAGACTAGACGCCACCAACAAGCTACGGTCAATAAATGGCGTCAGTTTTGACGTTTACTTTGACGGGAGAGGCGACCATAGATGTTATATATATATGACAATATGTAAATGAGGTGAACGACATAGCCAGCGCAATGTACACGAGGAGTGACAGCAGGGAGGGAGGGCTATATAATAACACAGAGGTTGACAAACCTAGCCTGGCAGTCTCATTAAGTCCAACACTGTCAACATCAGCCACTTCTATTAAATGACAGACAGTATCTGGACACAGTCCGCATGGACTCTCTATATTCTATTCCTTCCTTCATCTCTCTCTTTCTAGATACATGTTATATTAATATATATTATTTTATTTAAAATTATAATTTCATAGATTCAAATACTCTGCTAAATCGACCGCCAGAGGTCACTCTTCCCCTATAAAAACTTAATTGTTGTTGTTTTCCTATGGCCGGCTTTATTATTTGTACATTATGTAAATAATCTCTTGTTTTCCTTGTTCTACTCGCCTTAAGCCAGGCAGGACTTCTACCAAATTATGTTTTTCATATATATTCCTTAGCTCAAATAAAGAAATCTCTGATCAAAACTATTTTATTATTCCCTCGACTGCAAAACAATATTGTAACATACTCATGTATACCAAAATAAAGCAACAGCTAATGATTCTATCAATCTAATTCCAAAATACAACAGAATTATAATTATGTTATATAATATAACAATAAGTCGACAGGATATTTACCTGTTTATTTTTTTAAATGGCAAAAGCAAAACTATTTAATATAACATACTAGCGGATGTACCCGGCTTCGCCCGGATTTTACCCGAGTAAAGGTTTGTCTAACGAACATTTGTTAAAACAATTCTCTATAAACTTATAAAAAAAAAGATATATTTGATAATTTGAAACTCGTAAATTTGAATCTCTCGATAAAGTGAACATTTTTTCCCGGTCCCTTGAAAAATACTCGATAAGTTGAATAAAATCAATATTAATTGGTTCCCTCGGTAATTGGAAGTTAAAGGAATAGTATCTTGCCTTGGAATTGTATCATTATTCTTGTCTCAAATAAATTGCCGTGTCTTCCTGAATTTTGTCTTTCCTAATTTTCTACATTACAAAATCATCGTTTTATCTAGTGAACATTTTTTCCCGGTCCCTTGAAAAATCTCGATAACTAACTTTGACTTGTGCGCAATTAATAGGTAGAAAATCTCACTTTTGATAAAGAATCTTCAAGATAATAAACTTAGTGATAATAAAACTTATAGATAAAAAACTTGTTATCTTCGTCGCAATGGGGGCGCTGCTTGCGAGTTAAATCTACAAATCTGCAAATAATTCTAAGGATATTCAAGATATTCAAGAAATTATTTTTCAGAAACCTTCCCAGTACTATACTAAATAACTTCCCAAAGTTTCATGGCGTTCCAATGAGTGGTTTGGTCAGGCATAAAGGACAGACACACACACACACACATATATATATATATGTGTGTGTGTGTGTGTCTGTCCTTTATGCCTGACCAATATATTAGCGCCATCTATCGATCATTTATGGAACTAAAATATTTTCATGAAAATTTCGCATTTATTCAAATAGAAAATTTTATTTTATTTTAATTACGGTATATATATACAGTTAAACCTGTCTATAGCGCCCCCTCTTAGAATTCAACAAAATAGGGTGCTATAGAGAGGGGGTGCTATAGACAGGTCACTTTTAATGTAAATCGCATCGAACTACGTATTTAAATCGGGCGCGATAGAGAGGAAGGCTCTATTTAGAGGGGGCGTTATAGACAGGTTTAAATATATTATATAAAAATGTTATTTTATTTTTAAGTTACAATTTCTAGAATAGAATACTCTGTGGAATCGACCGCCAGTTGTCGCGGCATTCCCTATATAAATCTATCGTTGTTGTTTCCTATTGGCCGGCTCAAATCTTTTTGTGCATATGTAAATAATCTTTTGTTTTCTTTATTCTACTCGCCTTAAAGCAGGAATTTCTTCTTAAATTGTTTTATTAGCATAATTAAAGTAAATTGTGATTCAAAACTATTTTTATTATTACCACGACTGCAATATCACAAACATACGTTATGTATCCTTAAAACAAGAAAATAATTTCAATTTCGAAAATAGAGCAATCCATAAATAAATATTTAATTAAAAAGGCATATATTGGATTAAAATATCATTTATTTTACCAATATTTCAGTTGGCTGAACGCCAACCTTTATCAAGGTATTATAACATATTTAATTTAACATTGATAAAGGTTGATGTTTAGCCAACGGAAATATTGGTAAAATAAATAATTTTTTGATCCTATATATGCCTTTTTAATTAAAAAAAATATTCAATTTTAATCTCAAATTTATTATAACATATTGCTACGTTGAAAATTAGGAAAGACAAACTTCAAGATGGTGCAGCAATTTATTTAAGACAAGAACAAACTATGAAGGATAAACAAAAGATAAAAGGAATGAGGAAAGTTTACAGAGTAGTAAAATATAAACATAAAAAATTATACTCTGTTAATATTAGTGTAAAATAATAAATACATCGCTGTATATATATTTCTGAAATACTGTTTTATATTGAGTACAAAATGATATGCCTCCTCAATTTCGATAAATGAAGATGTCGAAAATTATACGATATTCATCAAGTATGATGATAATTAAAATATGAATATATTAGTGATTCCACACTGCTCATTCCATTCTAAATATTATTTTTAAAGTGGTTTCTTGTATATATATTTCACCACATATATGAAAATTTGAACACTTTTATTGATTTCTTAGTCAATATTTACATGAAAAAGATCGAGGTAATTATATACAATCAGCCAGGTGTTCTTCCCCACCGCGATAGTGTCCTCCTCCAGGAGATGACGGGGTCCTCGATGGCCTGGGCCAGCCCAACCTGGACGAAGTATCGGTTGATTCTTGATTTCGCCGATGCGAGGATGGCCAGATCGTCTTTATCAGGTCTGTCCGGAAGATCCAGGACTGGAGGTCAGGGGGCCTTCCTATGATGTTGAATGCCTCCCGGACGAGAAGCCTGATGTGTGAGCAGCTCCAGTACCGATGGCCCATTCACCACATATATGTACATATGTAAATTTAGTGTATCTACGAGTATATGTTTACATACGTTCACAATGGAAGATATTTGTGTTATGTAACTCTGAGTAATGATGTCACGAGCACTTGAATTTTAAATGATTGTGAATAATATATATTTTAACAACAAAATTGGCCTTTCCTGACCGCTCACATGAGCAGAGCGCAATCTATTGGAACAGAAATCAACTAAACATTGATTTAACATGTTCACTGATATTTGGACAACCTATTTTCTTGATAAATCAAGAAAAGCCATCCACGAACGAGTTTCGGACTGTTGGCCCTCGTCAGCGTGGTGCAAGCTGTACCACTGCGACCAAAAATTGTTTTGGTCCCAGAGGCTTCTTGAGAAACCAAACTTAAGGTTAAACTTGCGTAAATACGCTAAACATGTGAAAAATACATCTTCAACGTAATTAAACAAATTTATCTTAAAAATTCGAAACTATTATAGACGCGTATGATTTATTTTAAAAATAAACAATTTCTACTATCTTTACTGCAATGCAAAAATTAATGGGAGGGGCTGGCTCATCAGTGGTGAACCCTGCCTGCGGTTTCCTCAGTTTAATCTACCATTGAATACGGGTTCACCACTGATGAGCCAGGCTCTACCATTAATTTTTACATTGCAGAAAGGGCAGTAGAAATTGATTATTTAAAAAAAAATCATACGCGTCTATAATAGTTTCGAATTTTGATAACAGATGGCCCGCTATGCATCATATTAAATTTGGTCTTGTAATACCCATTTCTTGATTGCTCAGGAAGCCTCTAGTACCATATTTTTGGTCGTCGAAGTACAGCCTGCACCATGCTGACGAGGACCAACAGCCCAAAAATGGCTTTACCAAAATTATAGAACAAGTTGAATCAACGTTTAGGCTTATTTTTGTCCCACTAGATGGCGCTCTACCATATAAAATTCTCATGTAAGTGGTCCGGTTATGCCTTTTTTTCATTTCTAACATAGAGATATATATGAAAAAACTATAGAAAAAAATAAAAAATAAGTGGGTCAGGTGTTGATATCTACCTTCTATCTATATATATAAAAATGAATGTTTGTATGTCTGTTTGTCTGTATGTCCGGTATACAAATTCGCAGTAGTTCACTAATTCAAACCAAAATTTCCATACATAGGTAAAAGAATACGGTGAATACGATAGGCTATTTTTAAAAATATATAAATCAATTATTATAACTATATATTCAAATTATTCAACTTAGCTCACGAGCAGCGCCCTCTAGAACGCGTGGCGATCTGATGGCGGGGGGCGCCCATTGGCTGCCGGCGCGCACGTGACTTCCCTGCCCCCCCCCCCCCCCCCCCCCCCGCCGAGTAAATGTGATCGCCCGGCTGCCGGCCACCAATCAAGAGGTCCTGGCGCGCGGGGGCAGAGTGACCTCGCGGGTGACCTCCGGGAACTACGTCCATCTTCCATATGTAATATACATTTAATCGTTTAAAACCCGTGCGTTGCCCGGGTCATGCAGGAACAAAATTCTAACAGAAAAACATTCATTCGAGCAGAAAACATGTAACGAATAGTATTTGAATAGGGTACATTTAATAGGGTAAAACCCAGGCGTTGCCCGGGTCATTCGACTATAAAAATATCGCTTCTCAGACACAAAGTTTGGAGCGGGACGTTTCACAAGAGTGACATACACGGCGCAAATTTATAATTGTAACGAATAGTATTTGAATAAAAACATTTAATCGGGTAAAACCCGGGCGTTGCCTGGGTCATTCGGCTAGTTAAAAATAAAGAAAACATATCCTGACCAGGAGCACATGGGCTTTACAGAAGACAGAGCGCCATCTGATGGAACAGATATCAACTGTTCATTGATTTAGCCTGTTCCCTGATATTTGGCCAATTTCTTGATAAATCAAGAAAATCCATCCACGAACGCGTTTCGCTCTTTTGGTGCTCGTCAGCGTGGAGTAGGCTGTACCACTGCGACCAAAAAGATTTTTGGTCCCAGAGGCTCTTTGAGAAACAAAGAGTTGAGCGTATTTACGCAAATTTGGCCTTAAATAGGCCCAACTCTTGGTTTCTCAAAAAGCTTCTGGCGTTTATCCAGCCGAAATATTGGCAAATAAGTATTTTATTCAATCCAATATATGCTTTTTATTATCTAATAGATATATATTATTTATATTATCTAACATAATTGGACTTAAGTGTTATTCATCTAAGCTAAGTGTTAATTAGGATTTGAATCGTTAATTTCATTAAATGCCTTTCTTCTGAGATGCCTTCAACATAATACAGCAATCTCTTGACCAATAGAGATTCAGGCGAGGCCTGGGAAATGACGCCCTGGCGTGTGTGAACCAAAAGAAGCACCTTTCACTTTAAATATACATTAAAACAATGCATTACCTTCATCACCCTATTACAAAACTTGAAGTTAGTGATAAATAATGAGCCACAACACCAGTTTTGGTGAATTCAGATATGAAACCAACCTGTACAATATAGTTTAGGATATGTCCCTCATGCAATTATAATAAAACCAAATGCATTGCTTTGATGTATATTTAGAGGGAGTGGTGCAAACCTTAGTTCCTGAATACTATCCTCCCGCAACTTTAAGTTATATACACTCATGGATAAAATTTAAGTGTAATTTCTTTGATGTCGCCAGTCGTCTATTTTTTCTTAAAGAGACAGAGACAATTTTGTTCGTTTGTCTTCAAAAAATGTCAAAGTGTATCAAATTTTCAGAGTTATTGTATGAATCCCGATATACATGCAGAAAAGTAAAACTTTTGTTCACACTTGGTTATCTCGTGTGCCTTCAATAAAGGTGACTGTAATATCTTTCAGAGTTATTGTCTTAATCCCGATATACATGCTGAAAGGTACAACTTCTTTAAGTTTTGTTCACACTTGGTATATCCTGTGTTTTCAATAAAAGTCACTGTAATATCTTTCAGAGTTATTGTCTCAATCCCGATATACACTTGTACATGCTGAAAGGTACAGCTTTCTAAGGTTTTGCGCATGAGTGTATATAAGTACAATAATGAAAATGTATAACATTGATATCGAAACAGATAATCTAGTAGCTCTGTAGATAGGGAGGAGTTCTAATGAAAGCAGATTGCATCAATGCAGTAGTCTCTAAATTCCATTAGAAGCCAGAGTAGGTCTTAGGATAATTATGGAAGACAGGCCCATTGTATTCAATGAAAGGTCCTTAGTAGAATAGCCTAAGGAACCTGAATACATCGATTATATCATCCTAGCATATCTCATATATATACATTTACTATGGATACTTATGAATATACAGTATATTGCAATTATATGAACTATCAAAGGGACGAGTGGGTAACACCTTTTATTCCCGACAGCCATGAACCGGGATTGAATCCCGAGTTAACAATTTGTTTAATATGTGAATAACCTTCACATATTATTCATTGTTGCAATTTTCATAAACTAGGTTATTATTTTTGAGTGGTACCTAATAAAGTGATTTTGGAACAAGATATTAACTATCATTTATTTGAAAAACCGTTCTTATGATTTAGCTTAATTTGATGTGAGAAAGAAATATAAATGATTCTGGAGGCCTCTTAACGTAGAGTTATCTAATTATTCACTTATCTAACTTTGTAGGATGGTTGGGTCCCCAGCAGACATCTTCAACAAGGTCTACAGACTTGATACCCAGATATGATTATGGAATGGAGATAGGAAAGAAGAATAAGACATTATAGAATGGTTGAAACACGCTCTGGAGTGGAGATAGGAAAGAAGAAGAAGACATTGTAGAATGGTTGAAACCCGCTCTGGAGTGGAGATAGGAAAGAAGAAGTAGACATTGTAGAATGATTGAAACACGCTCTGGAGTGGAGATAGGAAAGAAGAAGAAGACATTGTAGAATGGTTGAAACACGCTCTGGAGTGGAGATAGGAAAGAAGAAGAAGACATTGTAGAATGGTTGAAACACGCTCTGGAAAGATACAAGACATGTCTGAGGAGAGAATCAAGGCTGAAAATTCCGCCAATGACACACTGATGTAACAATAAGTACCTGAACGAACTTTTTGTTGTATAAAAATATATATTATGAATGATTTGGAGGATGGAAATATGCTTTATACACAATTCATTCAACAAAATATTTATCTACATCTTTGAACATTTTTAAAAGGAATGGGTAATTAAAGTTTTTTGTTGTAAATATATTTATATGAAAAATAGTACAAAAGTGAATTTGTACTTGGATCAGGTGGATAAATTTAGAAAAATAGCGTTTCCTGATCGTGAAACTAAAAGTTGCTGATGGCTTGCGCCATATATTATATTCCGATAGATGGCGCAAGCCATCAACAACTTTTAGTTGCAAGATCAGGAGATGCCTTTTTCTTAATATATATTTATGTAATTCGGATTCGCCGCCAGGAGGCCAAACTGCAAGCAGCACGTGCGTTCGCTCCCGGTAAATACACTTTTAATAATCTAATTTAATATTCGATGAACCTAATTTTTAAGATATAATTAACTTAGTAATACTATACCCCAAATATAATCTTAGCACTTACTGTTAAATCTTACTTTTTTTTCTAAAATCAGACACCAAGAAATAAAAGATGAAATTTACATACATAGTACTTGCATTGTTGTTTATTGTTAGTATTAAAGAGCCTAAATTTCTCGTTGAGAAGTACGATGAATTTAAAAAACTTATAATAACAAAATGTACCCATCCTGTCACCTTACGTTAACTCAAAAGTATTCGTCTGCTTACTTGATAAGAGTGATTGCCATACTACTAATCATTGGTGGCGTGGAACTTAACCCCGGGCCCCCTACAAAAAAGCAAACAACTCTGTCGACTGTACAAACTACTGAGACAAAGGAAGTTATTGAAGATGATCTTAAATCTATTGTTATACAAATCCATACAGAGTTAAGGACTTTAGGAGCAAGACTAATAACTAGATTACAAAACATTGAACAAAAGTTCGATGAATGGGATCAGAGATTGACCGTTATTGAAACTTCACAGAAAACATGCTTGGAATTAGCCACAAAAAACGATTTAAGAATAAAAAGTCTAGAGGATAACGGTGACACGCTGGACAGGAAAATAAGGGAAAATAACCTTATATTTTACGGTATAAAAGGGCCCGAAGCCGAAAACTCAGATGAAACCTTATGCAAATTGGTTACGGCGATAAATGAAAAGATGCAAATACAAGTCGAATCGGAAATAATGCGTTGTCATCGGCTTTCAAAGAAAGCCAACGCGCCAATTTTGGTTGAAATTCCGAAACAAACCACAAGAATTGCACTACTTAGGAATTCTTACAAATTAAGAGATGATAAAATTTTTGTAAACAAAGATTACACTCTGAAGACCCGAGAACAACGCCGCTTACTGATTTCTAAGAAGAAAGAACTATCCGAAAAAGGAATACGTTCAAAATTAAGAGACAATAAGCTTCTTGCAAATGGACAAAAATACGAAGTCGTTGATGGTAGAGTGGTTGGTGAAAAGGGCCCTACATCATAGCAGTTGACGCAGCCCCGAAATGATGTTGACAACTCAGAAACTTTACAGATACTACAAAATAAAATACATATAAATAAAGATTCACAAAAAGGTTTTAAGACTATTAGCTTTAAAAAAACAAAAGTTACGGTAAACACAATAATATGCTGGAATATAAATGGACTTTTTAGGTTGCTCTCTGTTTTTCCACTTCTCGAGTACATTAAAAATTACGAGATCTTCGCTTTACTTGAAACATGGTGTATAAATCTCACAAATATAACATTAAAGAATTTCCAAATTTTTGAACAACCGGCAACTAAGACCACAGAAAGGGGAAGGGGATCAGGAGGAATAATTGTGGGTGTCAAAAAAGGGGGACATTACAGGTTGCACACTACAGAAAAGGATAACATCTGGATATCGATTTTTTTATTACAAAACATAGGAACCGACAAACCCACCACCTGCTTGATATTTGTATATCTCCCTCCAAACGAACTGTACCAGAACAACTTAGTTAGATTAACTAAATATATGGAAAAACAGATAACTGACGGGAAAGAACTAATTCTGATTGGGGATTTAAATATTAGAACTGGAGGGCTCGGGGGACTGTATAATCCAACAAATCTTCAACTCTCTTTAGTTTCCGAAAGAAAAGCAATAGATCTAATAATTTCACCACTGGCTGAAGGACTCCTCGAGTTTCTCGAGGACAATTCGCTGACAATAATCAACGGACGATCAACAGGAGACAGAGAGGGAGACTTTACATATGTTTCGGAGAGAGGCTCATCAAATATTGATTACTGCATAGTTTCCCAAGGAATACTGGAAAAAAATATCAGACTTCAGGATAGAAACCCAGATGTACTCAGATCACCTTCCTCTTATCCTGAAGTTAACAGTCCAAAACACCTATGAAAACAAATCTAAAGTAGAAGAATATGGTGTTACGAGATACAGATGGACAGCTGAGGGAATTAAGACATTTAAACAGGAATTAAAGGAATTGCAAGTAGTAAAAATATCAAATCTCGATAGCTCCGTAAATACTTTCACTCAAAGAATTACCGAGGCAATGTCAACATCAGGAATAATGTACTCAACTAAGGGTGCCACCGGAAAATCTAAACCATGGTTTGACAAAAACTGTTACGAGATGAAAAAGCTAACAAAAGAAAGTTTGAAGGAATACCGTTGAACCAACAGAAAGGAAGACCTTGAAAGCTATGCTCTCCATAGAAAGAAATATCTCGGTTTATTAGATGATAAAAGAAAAAAATATATTCAGGAAAAACAAGAAATATTGAGAAATATAAAAGATTCAAAGTCTTTTTGGAAGACCATTGCGCTATTTAAAAGAGCAACAAAAATTCAAGGAGAAATTACTGTACAGGAATGGCACGAATTTTATTGCGAATTAATGAGTATTGAGGAAAAAGAGAAGATTTGTAATATAGAAGTGAGGATCTCGCCGAGCGATCCAATACTTGATCCAGAGATAACTTCTGAAGAGATAGGCAAGGCAATCAGAGATTTGAAAAATAACAAGGCAAGTGGACCTGATGACATCCCCAATGAAATAATAAAAGTACTCCCTGACTCATACATGGGTTTATTAGAACAATTTTACAATAGAGCTCTGATAATGGGACACTATCCTACAATATGGACTAAATCGATCATACATCCAATCTTTAAAAGCGGTGACAAAGACAACCCTTCAAATTATCGTGGTATAGCACTGATAAGTAATTTATCGAAACTTTTTACAACAATACTAAGATCAAGACTGAATGAATGGGTAGAAAGAAGAAACGTCATTCCAGAAAATCAGGCGGGTTTCAGAAGGGGCCGATCGTGTGTGGATCTGATATTCACATTGACCACTCTAATACAACTTTCACTGAGGAAAAAGAGAGGAAAATTATATGTATTTTTGGTTGATTTGAGAAAAGCATTTGACACAGTTCCTCACTCATTACTCTGGAAGAAATTAACCAATCTGGGCGTGAGCTATCAATTTATACATGCAATTAGAAATTACTACGAACAGGCGACTGTGGCAGTCCTTGGAGGGGATCAATTACAGAAAATATTAAGATACATTCGGGCGTTTTACAAGGAGAGCCACTATCGCCATTACTTTTTATATTATTCATGACGGACCTGATTGAAATGTATGACAACTCAGATCTGACGAGTGTATACCTTCCGGAATTTGGTGATGTTCACCTGCTGATGTATGCAGATGATAATGCTATTATAGGGGAGTCGAGGATAAACCTCCAAAAAAGATTAATATATTGAAAGAATATCTTGGTGAGAACTATATGACACTGAACGAGTCCAAATCGAAGGTTATGGTATTTCGCAATGGTGGTAAACCCTCAAGAGAAGATAGATGGTACTGGAATGGTAAACCTCTGATCGTAACAAGAAGATATAATTACTTGGGATACCTTCTGGTCAGTACAACTAAAACCACTCAAGCCGCAAACTTTTTCAAAGGAAAAGCACTTGCGGCAATAAATGCTACAACCCCAATATTGGCAAAATCAAAAATTAATTCATTAAACTCTGCAATGAAACTGTTTGACTCTATTGTGATGGCTGTTTTGATGTATGCTGCTCCAATTTGGGCAACAGAGTATAAAGATTTATTAGACCATATACAAGATACATTTATTCGTAGGTTTTTGAATTTGCCTAGATATACACCAGGATACATAATAAGACCAGAAACAGGCCGCGTCTCGTTAATAATAACAGCTCTGAAATTGACCTTGAAATATTGGCTGAGGGTGCTGAGTATGGATACAAATAGACTGCCTCGAATATGTTTAACTAGAATGAGGCAATTATCCTGTGCTACAGGTGCGCCCATCGGTTTTATAAAAACAATTAGGCAATTTACTTAATAATAACGGATCCTCGTGGCTTACTTATTGTAATGATCCTGATTCACTAAGGAATGCTATCCCTGGAATATTAAGAACTGTGATAGAGCAAACAATACAAAACGACTTAACAAGAATAACCCAATCAAAGTTATATTCCCACTATAGAGACATAAATACAACGTTTACCACCGAAGAATACTTCTTAAGTGAACTCCCTCTTCCTATCATCAAATTAATTGCACAATTTAGAACCCTTTCAATTTTTTTCAGAGAACACCATTTGATTTTATTGAGGCGTGAAGACCTGAAATGCACTTTCTGTGGATCAGGAATAACAACGGAGATGTTTGCACTACTTATTTGACTGTGCTGCTCTATCTGAAGAAAGACGAAAACTAAATGATAAAACGGGGCAACTTTGTCCTTCATTTCCGGCACTGATTAATGGAATATCAAAGAATAGGTATATAGCGATGGCGATATTTGGATTCCACAAGACTATATCCCGGAAAAAGGCCTCACAGTGTTCTCCCCATCCCTTGTGAACTGGCGAATCCTGTATAGGGCGAGAGGCCCTAAATAAAGGCTTTTGTTGTTGTTGTATATTTATGTAATTCAGTTAATAATATTCAATTTATGTTAGGCGAATATTTAAAAATAGAAAAATCCATAACATACCAATTTGTATTAATATACAGGGTGTACCAGGTAAAATGGGAATTTCAACAATGGTATTTTAACTGAAATTTTTTGAAAGTAAAAATTAAAATATCCGAATGAAATTTGACACAGTAGTATATAAAAGGATATAGTTTTTATTTATTCAATGTAGTTTCCATTATTAGCTACAACAGTCTCGAGGCGAGTGCGGAATGAAGCACAGGCCTTGGCGACGATGACCTTGTCCATTTGGGTCATCACCGTGTGAACTGCTTTCTTGACAGACTGGATGGTGGTATGAGGAGCTTTGTTGACATCTCTCTCAACAACGCCCCATACATAGTAGTCGAGGGGATTGCAATCTGGAGAATTAGGGGGCCAAATATCAGGACCCCAGTGACTAGGGACGTTAAGTGTCAGCCACGATTGTGTCTTTTTTGCCTTATGGGCTGGAGCTGAGTCCTGTTGGAAGACATACTTCCTTCCTGCGGCCACCATGTCCATCGAAGGCTTCACAACGGTCTCCAGAACATTGATGTAGGTGTCAGCGTTCATCCTGAGGCCCTTCTCAAAGAAATGAGGAGGCATGACATCACCTTCACTGCTGATAACCCAAGGACCATTACGGAGGCAGGAAATTTCGTGTGCATCACGACAGGTATCTCTGAGGGGTCTTTACAGATCCAGCGATCATTCCTGGGATTTACCTTTTGGTCCACGTCAAAGTTCTTTTCGTCAGAGAAGAACCTTAGCATGCCAAAAGAGTCGTGTTTCAGGTTGTTGAGGAGGGCAGCAGCCTTTCCTTTTCTGTTATTCTTCATATTCTCAGTCAGCAACTGACCTTTCCGAAGGGCATAAGACTTGAGACCAAGGTCCTCATGGATAGTTCTGACAATTGTCATAGAGCCAACGTCCATTTCCTTGGCTATGGCCCTCGTGCTCTTCCCAGGGTTTCCATCAATCTTCTCCTTGACATTTTTGACAAATTCTTCGCCTCTTACCCTGTCCGATCGACGCGAGTGCTTTTTCCTTGTAGCTATCCCCTCTTTGTTACTATCGGCCTCATCAAACTGCTTCTTGACACGATAAATAGTGGTTTTGGGCAACTTAAGAAAATCCACTATCTCTTTGGGGCTCCTTCCGGCGCGCAGAGCAACGATGATGGCAGCTCGATTTTCAAATTCTCGGTTACTCTTCATCACTACACTGCGCACACATGTACTGTTGCATTTTACATGAATATGGCTACGTAATGAAAAAAAAACAAGTTTTTAATCTCAAGTAGTTTTTGTTTTATGGACTGTCAAAGTTAGTCCCAATTTACCTGGTACACCCTGTAGTTATGAGTCAAAATTGAAAAAAATTATTGATTTAAATTTATTTTTGAAAATATTTTTCCGTGATATTAATAGAAATAAAATATTAATTATATTAATAACTCAATTAAAATGTTTGTATTAAAATATTGTCGAATTAATTTCTTTCATTTACTATTTAAATAGGTATACTTTATATAGAAAAATATATAGGTGAAGAGATTAAATATATTCGGACATAAACATACTTCCAATAACACTATATATAATCATTGAATATATGTATATTAACCTTATACCAAACTTTTACAAAGTATCAAATAAATGTGCATATATTAAAGAGGTTAACAGAACAATTTTAAACTATAAATTGAGGCATAGAATAGATTAAGTACAGTTTGATTGGAGATGTCCAAAATTCCTCAAACCACAGTAGGCGTAGAGTGATATTACATTCCTTACTGTCATCAATCGACGAGTTTCCCGCCAATTTTGACGCCATCTTTGAATAGTTTCAGACGAACATTTTACACCAAGTTCCACAAACGCCATCATGCGATTCAATTCGAATAGTTTAATTACTACCTAGAATCATATATGATGAATATATATATATATATGCTATGAATATTTTGTTTTGTTGTTGAAAAGATAGAATTGAAGGCGCAGTCGTGAAAATAAGAAATAAACTATTTACCCAACAAGTAGTTTTTATTTTGAATTACTTGAAGTATAAATTACACATAAACATATTTATCACAGTAATATAAAATTTATAAAATGAATCCTATATTCGTGAATTAAGAAAATAAGTAGGTTAACTATACATATTTACAACAAAATTCAAAGTGGTATCTTCTTAATCTATGGTCAAAAATGTAGAACAATCAATGAATGAAAATAAATGTTTTTAAAAAATAAAATAATTGCAATTTTTAATATAATATAATATTATATATATATTAGATTAAATTTGATATGCTAGAGAATTATTTGCTGGTTCTTTTTAGTACTAAATGGTATTGGTAATGCAGTCGTAGTTAAAATCTTGAGAATATAATAATAAAAATAGTTTTGATCAGAAATTGCTTTAATTGAGCTAAAGGAATATATAAAAAACATAATTTGATAAAGGTATTGCCTGATTTAAGGCGTAAGAGAATAAAAAAATACAAACTTATTTACATAATTACAAAGGTTTGAGCCGGCCAACGAGAAACAACAACAATCGGTTTTATATAGGGAAAGTCCCGACATCTGGTGGTAGATATAAACAGAATATTTGAATCCATGTATTATAATATTAAATAAAATATTATTTTTATATAACATATATATATTCATAATTTCTATTTGGAAACCTATTTTAATTAAAATAGCAAACGACTCTTTGAAATTATTAGACGGTTTCTGGTACAGCTATATAATAGTATGATGCGCGCCATCTGTTATGAAAAATTTGAACTATTTTTGCGCGTATGATTCTTTTAAAAATGAAACAATTTTCTACTGGCCTTACTTTAATGATAAAAAAGGTCCTCCTAATATTTTATCATTGCAGTAAGGGCAGTAGAAAATTGATTAATTTTTAAAAGAAACATAGGCGTCAAAAAATAGTTCAAAATATTTTCACAGCTATATATAAACATGAGTATATTTTATATAGTAAATATATATAATACATACAGTGGGTCACAACGTTCGATCGCGAATAAAATGAATTAAGTGAGTAAATATATATAAATATATTAAATAAAATGCATTTTCAATGCATATATAAAACCTTCTAACTCATATGAATATCTCACATTAAAGATTTAGCCTTCAAAGAATACCTAGTTCCAAACACAATGATTCCTCTTTTTTTTCTAAAAAAACATGTGTTTGGGCACACTTTCTCTCTACAGTATTAGAATATTATTACAGAAAATATGAATTTTGAAACAAATATAAATATACACTCATTGACAAAACTTAAGGAAGTAGAATTTTTTTTAAATTAGCCGGTCGTCTGTTTTTTTTTTTTTTTTTTTGAAAGAGACAAAAGCAATTTTGTTCTAATTTGGTTATCTCGTGGGTATTCAATAAAGGCCACTGTGTATAAAAAAAGGTAGAGGAGAAAGAAAATTTCCTGAAATGACGACTCACTATGAGCCTGGATTGACAAATGCTCCATACTTCCTGAAGAAACATGGAAGAGTTGATTCTAAAACACGGTTGAAACGCATGGAAAAGTATATAAACCGGTAGTGTGAATAATATTTCAAAATATTGCGAAAACAAAGTCATATTGCCAAACATTCCTTCTGTAAATCGGATATTGGTGAAACCTTTAAAACTATATTTCCCTTTTTATTCTTTGAAAATTCTCTTCGATTTCCTCTCAAACATTTGATATCTTAAACCGATTTAGACCGTTTATAGGCTATTATATTTGGATAAATAATGCATAATGCATATACATATACAATTAATATGCAAATTTATATATATTATGCATAAATATATACAATGTAAATTTTATTTAAGCACTTAAATTTATATATTATATAAATGTTATTTCTATATTTTTCATTAAAATGAATAAAAATATCGCCAGAAAGATTAGAATTTCTTTTAGAATATTTATATTAGCTAGATCAATCTACCAATTTTTTATTATATTATTCACTTGAACTACCGGTAGCAACCAAAAGAAATGGATTTGGTTAAGTCATTTTATTTTTAAAAAACGATGTTTATACATTGGCTTCTGATACTATAAGTACAAATAATTACATTCATGGCGCCTTAAATAAATGCATATATTAGTAAATAACTATAGCCTATGTGCTTTATCTGTCTATGTACTGTTGGCTTCCGTAGGCGTCTCTTACTGGGAAAAAGAAAGAGAGGATTCCATTTAGTTATTAACTAATATATGCATTTATTTAAGGAGCAACCCGCTCCAACACAATAGTTACAAAAACCAAAAAGCGAGTGGGGGGGGGGGGGGTCAAAGTCAAAAACAATGTGTCTCGCGTAGTGGCGGCGCCATCGTAGCCACGTGATCGTAGCCAACCAATAGGAGAGCGCCATTCCAAAAAAAAAAAGCAAACGGTGACAGAGATGACGCATGACGCTCGTAACTGTATATGTTTAATGTTTATGTTTGTTTAATGCTCTGTTTCTTAATTGTTTATTTTCTTTTTGACAATTCTGTTACCTACTCTAATAAAATTATTGTAAATAGTTTCACGCGCAATTATCCAGATCGGATATAGCGTGTCTCATTTGCAACTGGTAATAAATAAATAAAACACGAAATAGCGACCTAGTATTAAAACGTTTTATCATGTAAATTGTCTCAATGAGTCGTCTTAATATCATTAAAATAGTACCACATAAGCTTAAAGAATGTGCTGAAATCATCAATATATCAATAACAAACTATGGTTTTACCTACTGAGAGATTCAACATAAATGGATCATAAAAATAGTAACTTAGACACAAAGTGCTCTTACTGTATACACTCATGGGCAGAACCTAAGGAATTGAAAATTCTTTTATATCCTATTTGTCTATGTTTTAAAAGAAAAAGGCAATTTTGTTCCTACTTGGTTATCATGTATGTGCCCGATAAAGGTCACTGTGTATCGAATATCATAAATATATTTTAGAAAATTTCAATATAAAAATAATTGACAAAACTTAAGAAAGTGGAAAGCCTTTGATGTAGGCGGTCGTTTGTATTTTTAAAGGAGACAAAGACAATTTTGTTCACACTTGGTTATCTCGTTTGTCTTCAATAAAGGTCACTATAATATATTTCAGAGTGATTGTCTGAATTACAATATACATGCTGAAAGGTACAACTTCCTTAAGTTTTGTCCATGAGTGTATCTCTCAGAGTTATTGTCTGAATCCCGATATACAAGTTGAAAGGTACAACTTCCTTAGGTTTTGTCCATGAGTGTATCTTTTTAGTTATTGTTTGAATCCCGATATACACGTTGAAAAGTACAACTTCCTTAGGTTTTGTCCATGAGTGTATCTTTTTTAGTTATTTTCTGAATCCCGATATACACGTTGAAAGGTATAACTTCCTTAGGTTTTGTCCATGAATGTATCTTTTTTAGTTTTTTCTGAATCCCGATATACACGTTGAAAGGTACAACTTTCTTAAGTTTTGTCTATGAGTGTATCTTTTTTAGTTATTTTCTGAATCCCGATATACACGTTGAAAGGTACAACTTCCTTAAGTTTTGTCCATGAGTTTATCTTTTTTAGTTATTTTCTGAATCCCGATATACACGTTGAAAGGTACAACTTTCTTAAGTTTTGTCTATGAGTGTATCTTTTTTAGTTATTTTCTGAATCCCGATATACACGTTGAAAGGTACAACTTCCTTAAGTTTTTCCATGAGTGTATCTTTTTTTAGTTAAGGCTGAATCCCGATATACATGCTGAAAGGTACAACTTCCTTAAGTTTTGTCCATGAGTGTATCTTTCAGAGTTATTGTCTGAATCCCGATAGACATGCTGAAAGGTACAACTTTCTTAAGTTTTTTCCATGAATGTATCTTTCAGAGTTATTGTCTGAATCCCGATATACATGCTAAAAGGTACAACTTCCTTAATTTTTGTCCATGAATGTATAAAGTGTCTCTAATAAAGGTCACTGTAATATCTTTCAGAGTTATTATCTGATATCCCGATATACATGCTGAAAGGAACAACTTCCTTAAGTTTTGTCCATGAGTGTATATATGATGAGTTGAAAGTAGTTGAGGTGAAACATTGGCGAAAGACTACAGGAGTCTCCGAGGTAAGTACTTTTAATAAATAGCTAGGAAGGATTGAATGTCCAGTAAAGGTAGGTGTTGAAGTTTGAGATTGAATCAAGGAATAAAAAGATTATTTATTAAACAAAGTAACTTAAAACAAGATGTTAAAGTAGCAACATTTTAAAGGCAAGTATAGTATATGAAGGCGAGGGACAAAGACTATATATAGACGTCGACCGCAGCGCCGCCGCGGCCGTTGATTGGTCGATCCTCCAATACTCCACGCCAATCTTTGGATCGCTAATTCCAACACTCCCTCTCGATCCAAAATGTTCAGTAGACCTCTTAAGTAGTGGAATTTGTTTCGTGGAAGAGGTTTAGTCATTATATCAGCTAGCTGTTCTGAGCTGCAAACATGATGCACTTTAAGTTCACCTTCTTCATGTTTGGATCTAATGAAGTGGTAGCGAACATCAAGTTGGTCTTGTCCAGTGAAGAGAATTCCCATGTGTGGAGTGCCTTTCAGATAACGGAAAATATTCTTCACTGTTGTACAATGTGCAGGTCCTGGATATTCTAGGAATTTACTCACTTGTGAAACTGCATAAGTGATATCTGGACGTGAAACACATGATGCAAACATAAGGGATCCAACAGCTTCTCGAAAAGGGAATTTAGGCATCTTTTCCTTTTGTTCTGGAGTAGGACAGTCCTGCTTTATTAAGATGACAGAAGGATCCATAGGCACCGAAGCAGGAATTACAGTCAGCCATATTAAATTTACTCAAAATTTTGTCAATATATGATGACTGGTGAATGAAAATACTTGCCCTATCTTCTGACTGCTCTATTTGTAGCCCAACAAAAAAAGTTAACACTTCCAGATGTAATATCAAATGCGTGTTCTAACTCATCCATTATAATAGCTATTGCCTCTTTATCTTTAGATAGAATAATTCCATCATCAACATAGAGAGCTAAGATAACATTTGAATCATTGTGTGTTCCAATGAAAATGCACGGGTCGGCGTCTGATGTTTTGAAATTATGGCTATTCAAAAAATTGGTAAATTTCTTATTCCAATTTCTAGAAGATTGTCTCAGACCATACAGACTTTTATGTAATCTATAGCAGCTATTATCATCTCTCTTGTAGCCTTCTGGTTGTTCAAGATAAACAAGTTCCTCTAATTCGCCATTGAGAAAAGCTGTCTTTACATCGAATTGCTTAAGAAACATCCTTTCAGAAGCAGCGTGTGATAAAAGAATGCGTAACGAATCAAACCTGACTACTGGGCTAAACGCATCGAAATAGTCAACATTTTTGATTTGAGAATAGCCTTTTGCAACTAATCTGGCTTTGAACCGTTGAATTGTACCATCGGACTCCGTTTTAATTTTATAAACCCATTTACAACCGATAGGTTTATGACCATCTGCCAAACGTTCTAAAGTCCATGTTTTATTTTTATTTAATGCATCAATCTCTTCATCCATGGCTAATTTCCATCTTTCTGAATCTGAACTTGTTATTGCATCTATATAGTTACTGGGTTCATCAGCAAGCGCAAAGTTACATTGGCTATTCGAAACTTTAGAGCGTGTTATCATTGGATGCGAACTGATATCGGATACTGGCGGCATTTCCTGCACTGGAATGTTTGCTGTCGCAACTGGTGATTCATCCGGAGCGCTGTTAATCTGAAATATTATTTCTTTGGGTTTGGTAGATTCTCTATCTGAATGTGTAGTAGCTTTCTCATCGAATGTGACATCTTTAGAAATTCTTATTTTTCTAGTTTTCCAATCCCATAATCTAAAATTTTTGCTTGTATTCTCATAACCTAAAAACATAAGTTTTATCGATTTATTATCCCACTTTTTACGGTTTTCTTTGGGAATATGCATATAAGCATTACAGCCAAATATTTTATAGTTAGCTACATTAGGCTTTGTGCCAAAGAAAAGTTCATAAGGTGTCGTTTCAGGGGTTTGCTTAGTCGCACTTCTATTTAGAATATAAGATGCTGTGTTACATGCCTCAGCCCAAAAAAATCCTGGAAGATTTCGTGAATTTAGCATGGACCTGGCTGCTTCCACAATCGTACGATTGTCTCTTTCTATACGTCCTATCTGTTCGTGCACATAAGGTGCAGTGAACTCGTGAATTATCCCAAATCTTTTACATAAATCTGCAAAATTATCGCTTTTGAATTCTAGCGCATTATCAGTCCTAAGAACTTTTATCTTATTTCCAGTTTGAGTATAGATTAGAGTAGCATATTCTTTGAATATATCTAGCACATCTGATTTGTTTTTAATAAAATAAATATGGCGATAACCACTAAAGTAATCTTTAAATAAGCAGAAATACAGATATTTACTTAATGATTGAGTCTGCATTGGGCCACAAATATCAGCATAAATAAACTCACCTAGCTGGTAGTTTTTGCCATCTGAGGGATAGCACGACTTTCTATGGGCTTTTCCAAGTTGGCATCCTTCACAGAAGAAATATTCTCCCTCTAAATCTTGAGGCTGCAGACCATCCACCAATCCTTTGGTCGCCATCTCTCGAAGTGTAGCAACTGGAAGATGCGCAAGTCTCTCGTGCCACAACTGAAGCTTGTTCTCGCTGGTGATGTATCCTTGTGATGATGACGTAACCTTGAAGAGCATCCTGTAGAGGTCGTCATGACGCACTCCTACGGCTTTTAGGTCATTATCCATGAAGATCTGTAGCTTGTCATGTTTGATAATGACGTTGAATCCTCTTCTTGTGGACGTAGAAAGGCTATACAATTTTTTCTTTAGTTGCGGCGAGTAGAGAACATTTCTTATGTACGTATTGTACCATCCACCGTCGACGTAGGCTTGAATCTCGATGTCTCCCATGCCTTCTGCAAGTAGTGTCGAGTTGTCTCCCAAGTAGATTGGATGATCACTGGTGAACGGCGTGGGTCTTGAACCACTCTCGTCGAAATGTCATGCTGCAGCTTGCACCGCTGTCAGCATACCAAATATCATTGGGCTCTACTTGATTATCGCACAAAATAAGTCCATAATCACTTGAACTTCCTTTTGAATCATGAAAATTTTTGGATTTATTTTTCTCATTAGCTAATCTTTTTCTACATTCGCGGCTCCAATGTCCAATTTTATGACAATAGTGGCATTTAGTGTTCTTCTTGGCATCTTGAAAAGAACGTTGTGTATCTTTAGGCTTCGTTCGTGCTTGCCTGTGTAATAAGGCCTCGTCTTGTTTAGAAGAACCGCTTTGTTGATTCCTTGTTTCTTCAATCAAAAGTCTTGCAGTTAAATTGTTAAGAGTTTGAGCTTTCGGATCTAACGATTCCCACGCTGCAACAAAGTAGCGCATACTCGAAGGCAAAGTATTTAAAATGTTTGCTACCTTTTGATAATCCGTTATGGTTCCGCCCATTTGTGAAATTTGTGCAGAAATATTTTCAATTTTTGCTATGTAATCACTTATTGTTTCCGATGTCAATCGTGCATCGAAGAATTGTTGCCAAAGTAGGCCAATAGTAATTTCGGATTTTTGTTCATGAATAGCAAGTAATTTCTGCCACATTTGTGAAGCGGAAGTACAGTTCATCAGGGGCTGAAGTGAACTTTCAGAGTTACTGTCGGAGGAAACAACATTCGGCTTTATTTCTAAGCCTTCCAATAATTCTAGTAATTTTTGTTGTTCCAAAAGAAGCCTGAATTGGAATTTCCATAGTGAAAAGTTTTCACCATTAAAAACTTTAATCCTTGAAAGACAATCTTCGCTCATCTTCTTTGTCTTGGAATCGGCCAACGACAAAAAGAAACTAGGGTTATGGTTGGCGGTTGACGCCTAAACTTCGAGCAAAACAAAGGCTTACTCACTGCTGGCGGTTAATCCTTTTAGGCGCAGTGGAAGCGTGCTGGGCCCATAACCTGTTGAAGTTTGAGATTGAATCAAGGAATAAAAAGATTATTTATTAAACAAAGTAACTTAAAACAAGATGTTAAAGTAGCAACATTTTAAAGGTAAGTATAGTATAGGAGGGACAAAGACTATATATAGACGTCGACCGCAGCGCCACCGCGGCCGTTGATTGGTCGATCCTCCAATACTCCACGCCAATCTTTGGATCGCTAATTCCAACAGTAGGAATAACACAGTCACAGCGTCGCAAAGATCTTCCAATAAAATAACATTTCCAGGGAATTTATTTTAACAGAGGAGAGCTTTGCAATGACGCTATAATCCTCAGAATATGTCTACCTTTCTCTAAGAAGACATGATATTGCATCAGACAACATATTCTGATGAAGCTTACATCTTTCCGGAAAAATGGTACAGAAGTCAAATTTTACTGGGATCAGGTTGATATATTAATAAAAAGATGTTGACCTCGCTTAGAATTATTAATGAAACTGATTCCAATAATTATTAATTAAACATTATATTTATTGATTAACAAGAGAGATAACAAAATATAAAAGGGAAACTTATATTGAAACAAAGAAACTATTTTTTCTTGTTTTTTAGCGCCTATTTACCTGTGAGCTTACACACACTCTGTGGTAACAATTAATTAATATACATACAACACACGCTCCCCTGTGTGTAAGCCCTAATCAGCAAGTCCATGGCTATCTGCACATTTCCGTAGTTTGTCCTTAGATAGACTCTTCGTTAGTATATCCGCCTCTATGTCTTCACTTTTAGTGTATTCCAGCTTGATTCCATTTTGAATTTCCTCTTTCACAAAATAATACTTTCGGTTTATGTGCTTTGTTCGTGAAGTAATTTTGTCAGATTGTATCCAGTTTATTGCTGCCTGGCTGTCACTTCTCAAGGTAATTGGGAAAGTTAAATTTTCACAAAGTTCTTCTAGTAATCCCTTTAACCATAATACTTCTGAAATGCCTTCACATATTGAAATAAGTTCTGCTTCACATGTAGACAAGGCTACTAAATTTTGCTTTCTACTTCTCCAGTTTATTAAGTTGTTGCCCAGTTTGACTGTATAGCCTGAATAGGATTTTGCGTCTCGGGTTGTGCACCAGCTCGCATCAGTACTTATTGTGATATTGTTGTCTTTTGACTTATATGCCAATGTTAGAAATGTGAAATTTATAGAGTCGCTGTTTCATCCCAAGTCGACCTTTGGCACATGTACACTGCGGCGGCGCCACCTGATACCATGTGTGACGTCACTACCTACCCCTCTTCCCTTCCTGCCTGCTGCTGGCTGATTACAACTGTCATTCTATCCCTCTTTTGATTTTTCTCTAAACTTGCATAACCAATAAATCAATTGGCACTCTGCTTTAACGAGTCATTCGTTAATATTTCCAATAGGTTATGGGTCCTGACTACGCCCCAAATTTGAAGAAGCAAACCTAAAGTGAAACTGCTAAGCCTAACTCGTGCTAAATATGACGCACCTTGAGAATCAAGTCCGCCAGTTCAAAGGCGAAAACTTCTTCCTTTGGAAATTTCAGTTCCGACTACTATTAGAGCAAAATCAACTTTTGGATATCGTGGACGGCAAAGAAATCAAACCAGAGTTAAGTGACGCTACCTCTGCTATACAGGATGCATGGCACGCCAAAGATATCAAAGCCCGAATGCTTATATCACAGGCACTTGAATTAAGATTTCTAGAACCTTTGATGTCCTGTAAAACTGCCGCTCAAATGTGGACAAGGCTCATGTCCATCCACGAACAGAGATCAGAGATCGCAATTGGCATGTTGTGGCAACAATTTTTTGACGCCCGAATGTCGTCATCAGAGGATGTCAGCAGCTATATCGCCAAGATTGAGAATCTTAGTGCAAGAATTCAGGATGCAGGAGGAACGACTACAGATGACCAGAAAGTGGCAAAGATAATAAACTCTCTTCCTTCAACGAACGAGAACAAGACAATAGAACTATTGTCGAAGCAGCTCGATCGATGCTGTGCGCACGAAATCTTCCCGAAGAACTTTGGGCAGAAGCTTGCAATACTGCAACCTTCATTCTAAACCGAACATTCACTAAACAAGCTCCCAATACCACACCCTATGAACTCTTTTTCGGAAGAAAAGTTAGTTTATATAATCTGAAGATTTTCGGCTGTGAAGCATGGTTGCATACACCTAAAGAACGTAAAAGGAAATGGGATAAGAAATCACAAAAGATGATTTTCTTAGGGTACGATAAAACATGCACTAACTTTCGACTCTGGAACCCTTCTACTAGAAAGATTTCTATCTTTAAAGATGTTACTTTTAACGAGACAAAACTCCAACATTACGAACTAGAGGAAGAAAACCTCATCCCAATAAACATTGGCTTTAACCCGCCGGCACCACCGACCGAGGATGAATCACCTACAACGCTACAATTTCCCACGCCGCCGGCATTCCACCCGATGATAACTCGATCTAAAAAGAAAGCAGATTCTTGTAACTACCATTTTGTCGATGAGACTTCAACCTATAAAGATGCTATGGAAAGTCCAAATGCCGAAAAATGGTTGGATGCAATGAAAGAAGAAATAAAAGCGTTAGAATCTAATAACACATGGTCACTCGAAACCCTACCAGACGGATATAAGCCAATAGGAAGTAAATGGGTTTATAAGCTAAAATCCCATCCCAACTCTACGGCACCTAAATTTAAGGCTAGACTTGTAGCTAAGGGTTACACACAAAGTAAGAACGTAGACTATTTCGACACCTTCAGTCCTGTTGTCAGATATGATTCACTTCGAGTGTTACTAGCAAACGCGGCATCAGAAAGAATGTTCTTAAAACAATTTGACGTAAAGACTGCATTTTTATATGGTGACCTAGACGAAGTCATATACTTAGAACAACCAGAAGGTTTCTATCAAGGACACAATTTTGTTTGTAAACTACAAAGGAGTATATATGGACTGAAACAATCGTCCAGAAATTGGAATAGGAAGTTTATATCCTTCTTAGAGAAACACAATTCTTTTTCAATCTAATGCAGATCAATGTGTTTTCACCGCAACTATTAACGACACTCAAATGATCCTTGCTCTTTACGTCGATGATGGACTTCTCATGTCTCGGAACAAGGACGATATCGATTCTATCGTCCAGGAACTATCTCACGAGTTCAATATAACGTCTAGAGATGCAGATTATTTCGTAGGACTTCAGATTGAACAATCAGAGGATAGATCGAAGATCTATATCCACAAATCTTCATATATAAACAAGATTTTAGATAAATTCAACATGATTGATTGCAAACCCGCAGCAGTACCCATGGACCCGAGTACAGTCCTAACTAAAGCTGATTGCCCAGACTTAGATAAAAATGGAAATTCACCAAAATTTCCTTACAGAGAAGCCGTAGGCTCACTAATGTTTGCCTCTTCTGTTTCTAGACCGGACATAGCTTTTGCAACATCACAGTTAAGTAAATACCTTGACAACCCAGGACAGACACTCTGGACAGCAATTAAAAATGTATTTCGCTACTTGAAAGCAACACCACAATTAGGAATATTGTACGCTAGCCATCAAGAGTTAACAGGTTACTCAGATAGCGATTATGCTAGGGACATTGATTCAAGGAAAAGTACTACAGGTTACATCTTCATGTTAAACCATGGTGCTGTTTCATGGTCAAGCCAAAAGCAATCGACAGTTGCCCTCTCGACAACAGAAAGTGAATATATTGCTGCCTGTGCTGCTACTAAAGAAATGGTCTGGCTACGCAGACTTCTTAAGGATATCGGGATTAAGATGGACAGACCCACAGTACTCAACATGGATAATCAAGCAGCCATAAAGCTAGTGCAGAATCCCGAGTTCCATAAGAGAACGAAGCACATTTATGTATGATATCACTACATTCGTACTAAACAGGAAGATGGTGAGCTGATCACAAGATATGTCAGCACTCTTCAGCAGACGGCTGACCTCCTGACGAAACCTTTGGGACCGAAACACTTCAGGCGGCTCCTAGAAAACTTGAACGTTATAAATTTCAAGAGGGAGTGTTAGAAATGTGAAATTTATAGAGTCGCTGTTTCATCCCAAGTCGACCTTTGGCACATGTACACTGTGGCGGCGCCACCTGATACCATGTGTGACGTCACTACCTACCCCTCCTCCCTTCCTGCCTGCTGCTGGCTGTTTACAACTGTCATTCTATCCCTCTTTTGATTTTTCTCTAAACTTGTATAACCAATAAATCAATTGGCACTCTGCTTTAACGAGTCATTCGTTAATATTTCTAATAGCCAACATTTTATTTCTTGTTCCCTTCTCAGATATCTATAAATCCCTTTAACTCCAGTTAAGTGTATTTCTCTTGGATCATTACTATACTGTGATAAATTGCTGACGTTGAAGGATATGTCCGGTCGAGTACCCGTAGAAAGGTACATTAGTGATCCAATCATTTCCTGGTATACAGTTTTATCTACTGGCTTAGAGTCCAAATATTCATCCAAATTTTGATTTTGATCTCCAGGTGTCTGCACACTGTTGCATTCTTCCAGTCCAAATCTGTGAAGAATTGTATCAATATAATGAGTCATAGATAGATAAAATCCATCTTCTTCCCTTTTTATTTCAATTCCAATAAATGGTTCGCTATCTTTCTTTTCTGTTAGAGTAACATATTTTTCTATTTCTGAGGCTAGGTTGTCATTAATTTCCTTACTAGTTCCAGCAATGATGAGATCATCTACATATAGACCCAGTATTGCATACTCTTCTCCTCTCTGGAGTTTATAGACACATGGATCACATTTGGTTCTAATCATTCCCACCTGGTATAAAATTTCATTGATCTTTTTGTTCCAACATTTCTTGATTGTGGTAGACCATACAGGCTTTTTTCCAATTTGTTTTCTTCTCCTTTTTGCATAAAACCATCTGGTTTTCTCATGTATACTGTCTCTTTTAACTCACCATAGAGATAAGCTGTCTTCACATCATAAGTCTTTATGATTAAATTCTGTTGTGTTGCAAGAGCTACTATTGTTCGCAAGGTTTCCTTTTTGAGTACAGGTGAAAAAGATTCCTTATAGTCCACACCATATCTTTGATTGCATCCAACAGCAACCAGTCTGGCCTTTTTTATATATGCCGTCACTTGGTGTTTTCTTCGTACTGTAGACCCATTTACTATTGATGACTTTCATACCATTTCCCCTTGGTACTAGTGTCCATACTTTATGTTTCTCTATCTCACTGAGCTCTTCTTCCATTGCTTTGTGCCATTCATTTCTTTCTCCACTATCCATTGCTTCTTTAAATTTCTCCGGGATATAATGACCTATTTCCATAATTAAGTTTGCATCATTCCTCTCCTTTATTCTTTGTGAGCGTCGAACTCCTTCTTCAATCAATTTCCTTTCTTGTTCTTCAAGTCTTGCTTTGTGCCGTTCTTCTAAGATGCTCTTTGTTTCTCCTTTCTTTCTTCCTCCTTTTACACATCTTTCCTGTATCGGTTCAGTTTGTGATGAGTCATTTTCACAGTTACCACCTAGTTTTACTGAAGTATCCTCCTGAGACTTCATTTTACTCTCTGTGACAGGATTGTCTCCTTTCAAGATAAGAAAGTCTTCAGCAACTATTTCTTCACAATTTCCTTTATAGGTCAAATTATCACAATTAGTATCTTCCTGAATATCATTTGCATAATCAATTCCTCTCTTATCTTCACTAAATTTTACTGATCTGACTTCCTGGATTCTCTTTGTCATTATATCATATATTCTGTAGGCTTTTCTTTTAATGGAATAACCAATAAATATTCCCTTTCTACCCTTTGGTGAAAACTTGTTTCTTCTTGGTTTGCTCTCAAGCCAATGTGTCAAACATCCAAATATTCGAATGTGTTTGACCGATGGTTTCCTGCCATTCCCTCTCTGCATAGGTATATGGTGCTTGATATACCTGTGGGGGGCACAATTCTTAATGTATGCAGCTGTAGCAATTGCCTCTGCCCAAAACTTCATGGGTAATTTTGAGTCAATTAGTAAGGTTCTCGCTGTATCTATAAGAGTTCTATTCACTCTCTCTGCGACTCCATTATTTTGTGGTGAGTATGTGGTGGTAAGTTGGTGATGGATCCCACTTCCCTTGAAAAGTCCTTCAAATCTAGAGTTACAAAATTCAGTTCCATTGTCCGTTCTTACATCTTTTATTCTAAGACTTAATTCGTTTTCAACTCTTGCCTTAAATTCTTCAAATCTTTCAAAGGTCTCATCTTTTGATCTCAGGAAATATACAAAGATTCTTCTACTGTAATCATCTACAATAACAAGGAAATACTCAGATCCTCCTAAAGATTGACATGGCATTGGTCCACATAAATCCATATGAATCAACTGCAGGGGCTTAACTGTATAATATTCTGTAATATTATATGGCTTCTGCACCAGTTTTCCCATTATGCATGCTTCGCACTCTGGTAACCTTTCGAATTTTAGATCCAATCCTCTTACAATATGTCCTTGAATCATTTTTTTCATGTATTCCTCATTTATATGGTTTAATCTCTTATGCTATAAACTTATATTGCTATTTTTATTTGATAAATGTGTATTTATAACCATGACATTTTCATTTTTGCTATTGGTACATTTCTTTGTTTTGTTTCCATCATAAACATTCTATCTTTAATATATGCTTCAGCAACTAAATGATTCCCTTCATTATAAATTTTTGCTCCATCCTTATTGAAAATAACTGAATTTCCTTTGTTGACTAATTCGTATACTGACAAGAAATTATTTCTTAGATTTGGTACATATAAGGTATCTTTGATGCGAATATTTTCTTGGCCTTCACTTGTGCACATGTAGTAAGTCTCATATCTCCTTTGGCTGTGGCTTGGGTAGTTTTGCCCTTCTCAGCTAGGTTGATTTCACTTTCATAATCTACCACATTTTCCATCAAAGTTACGTTTGGGGTTAAATGTGCGGTGCATCCTGAATTAATACACCATATTTGCCTATCATTTCTCTCGTCTGGTGAATCTTCAAATTCTTTTACATATGTTTCAAATGCTTGCTCATTAATTCCACTTTTCATAGTATCCACTAGGTTATTTGAATGTTCCCTACTGTATTTGTGATTTCTATAACCAGGAGTCCATTTCTTTTGGTATCCTTGTTTCTGTTTATCTCGAAACCAGCAATCATTAGCTAGATGTCCCATTTTATTACAAACAAAACATCTTTTTGGCTGAAATTGTTGATCTTTTCTATCTTTAATTCTGTATGCTTGTTCATGCCCATTCTCAACCGATTGATTTAATCTCATATTTCTTCTTGACTCCTCTTCTCTTAGAGTTTGTTGAATCTCTTCCATTGTTGCCTCTCTCTTTGATCGTAAGACAATAGCAATATTTTCATACCTTGGATGTATGCCTCTGACAATATGAAATGAAAGTTCTCTTGAGGTAAATTGATGCCCTAATGATGAACTTCTAGCAGTAATATTTTTTGCCCTTGTTATATATTCATCTACAGTTTCATTATCTTTCATTCTAATGTTCTTTAATTCTAAGCCTATATCAATCATTTTATCTTCCAAATTGCCTGTGTATGTTTTTCTCAGTGAGTCCCATACTTTCTTAGCATTTGTTTCTCCTATGAACATTCCAGCTTGTTCATTTGTCAACGTAGTGATGATTATCCCAAAAGCTTCATCATTTTTATCACTCCAAATCTCCCAAGAACTTTTGTCTTCCATATCAGGTTCTGGATCGGAAATTACACATTTAAATAATTTTCTTCCTCTCAGAAATGCGCCGATTTTCAACGCCCATATTTGATAATTAGTTCCTGTTAATGGTTCAATTTTTGTTTGGGATAAAAATTATATTCAGCCATTTTCGTCTTTTGAGCTAATATAAACAAACCAATACAATTTAAAAACAAATATATATTTTAAATTTATTTAAATTTTGGGTAGCTTTTAAACATGCAATATATAGATATAATTTAACTTAATCTATATAAATACCTTTAATCTTCTTAGAAGTGCTTCAGTTTACCGATCAGAATAAACTTCTTGGTTAATCTTCAGATTAAATATTTTCGTTTTTGAGCTTTATATCAAATAACCACGCTCTGCTACCAATTGTTGACTTTGCTTAGAATTATTAATGAAACTGATTCCAATAATTATTAATTAAACATTATATTTATTGATTAACAAGAGAGATAACAAATTATAAAAGGGAAACTTATATTGAAACAAAGGAACTATTTTTTCTTGTTTTTTAGCGCCTATTTACCTGTGAGCTTACACACACTCTGTGGTAACAAATAATTAAAATATGTACAACAAAAGACATCTCCTGATCGTGTAACTGAAATCTTTGATGACTTGCACCATCTATCGTAATAAATACCAACTAATTGTCGATATATAAATATTACAGAATTAGCCAAATACCCTTTCTTTAATCATCAAGCCAACAGAAACTTATAGTTGCACGATCATAGGAAAGATAGATGTTTTTTTTTTTTATTGATTACATCTTACAATTTGGAAATTTTTCAATAGAATTAGTTTTGAACGATACTTTTAAAATGACGAAAAAAAAAACATTTATAAAAAAAGATGGAAATTCTGATATTCGAATTCGTGTTCGCTTTTCACAATATCTCGTTTTATAATTAGGTTTAAACCAGTAGGCTGTGACATTTGCTTGTCAAATCAGTATCTTATTTTGATTGGCTGATTACGGTTATATGACAGAGAAGGGAACCAATCAGAAGTCCCTAATATCATATTCAAATAAATTAATGTTTGATAATCTATATTTAAATATATATATAAAAATGAATGTATGTGTGTGTGTGTGTGTCCTTTATGCCTGACCAAACCACTCATTGGAACGCCATGAAACTTTGGGAAGTTATTTAATATAGTACTGGGAAGGTTTCTGAAAAATAATTTCTTGAATAATTTGAATATCCTTAGAGTTATTTGTAGATTTGTAGATTTAACTCGCAAGCAGCGCCACCATTGCGACGGAGATAGGCTTAGGCAGGAAGTCTGCTCCACGCCTGATGACCTTGGGTCTTTCAGGCTAATATATTAAGTAAAACTAATTCAAATATTAGTGCTTTATAATGGCTATTTCCTTGAAGTTACCGATTTAAAAGTTTATTTTCGAATTTTAGATTGTATAAGAAACATTTTATTTTAAGTATTGTACTTTATTATAAAAAGTTTAAATAATTGTGCAAGACGATATATACGATATATAAAAAATAAAAAGAAATAATGAGTATCGTTTAAATATAAAATTCGAATAAATATAAATGCGATACTAAAAATTAAATAACTTATATAGAAGCTTTGCATAGTTTCGTCCTGTAAGAATACCAACTTGATAAAAGTTTCCTGTTTTCCCATTGAATTTGCTTGATACGAACCTCTATTCATTTTTGAATTAGTAGAAATCAGACGATAACCATAGGTCATAGCCATTCAAAAGTTGGTTTAGGTCGTCAATCCTTTGCGAACAAATGGAAATATCCACGCTGGCGCCCTCTCCGCAGATTTTTTAAATGATATCCCGTGTCGTTTTTTTTTCAATATGAGAGCCACCCCTCGCTTGAAGCAAATCCTTTAATCCCAAGAGACTGCGCGAAAGACTTGAACATCAAACCGCCGACGGAACGTTTTGTCCTCTACACTAGAGCGTAGGAGCGTAGAGTGTGGCAATTTTGATCTCTTACTATATTTAGTTTGTTCGCGGGTTCCAATGGTTTATCCAGGTACCTACTTGCAAAATTCCCTATGTTTAATAGAGGTTTTGGCGGAGAATGGTAACAAAAATTATTTATCTTAGCTAGAATAGTTTCAGTCGGAAGTTGATGTTTCCCGCCAAAATATTATTTTAACAAATGTTCGTTTGGCAAACTTTCACTTGGGTAAAAGCCGGGCGAATCCGGGTACGTCCGCTAGTTATTATATAAGATAAATGCATTATGTTTTTCCGCAAAAATAAACTCTGAATAAAAATGATATACAACATTTTAAATATATATCAATGAGTATATATTTTCATTAAATTCCACAATTTTTCAATAATTTCACGGACCAAAAAATATATTACATTATTGTAATGTAATATATAGTATATTATCAGATTTTTAGTTTCATCAACAAAATTTGAATCATTTTAGAATGCATTCTATCACATCCCAAGTAAAGATTTCAATTACCAATAATGGAAGAAAATACCTTTTTTTAAATATTTAAATTTTGATAAATATATATAATATTTATATTATCAAATTGATAATTTTTCATATATATATGTATATATACATATTTGTATATCTAAATTAAAATATATAGCATTATATTAAATTCGATAAAATTTATAACAGTTTGTAATAAATCAATAAATTCTTTGCAAAAAAGTTCGATGCCTGTTTCTTTTTAACAACATGGATAAATTCAGAGATCCAGTAAAAACGACTAAACCTCAAGAAACCAATAAACAAGAACCGAATCATAAAAAAAAAGTTTATGTTTATTATGATCAATTTGCACTAGCTCAAGGCGGTCTTGAAGAATTCTGGAGATACTTGAAAAAAAAGTTGAAAAACAAAAAACCTGAAGAAGCGGCAACAGTAGAAGACTCTTTACCTGTATTAGATGAAATGGAAAAATCAAAAATTCGTAAATTTCCATCAGATAAAGTTTTAGTAAAACGTTCACAGGCATCCGAAAATGTATCTCGACATTCAAATCAACCTTTGAATAAAGAACGAAAACATCATTCTTCAATGGATGAGAAGAAATTCAATCGTCCAACTCATCAGAAATCTCCACGTGATGATAATCATCGAGAAAACCGTTATAATTCCCATAGACATAGAAGTTACCGAAGACATGCTGATCATTACAATGATTCAAATTTAAAAGCTGATTCCCATCATTCAACAAAATCTCGAGCATCTTACCCTCCAAAATCCCGTTCTCAAATCTACAATTCAGAACTTCGTGATACAACATCTTTTAGATTCCGTGAACCACAACCAAGCCACCTCACAACTACTTTCTGTAAAGAAAGAACAAGACCATATAAACCACGAAGACAAGATACATTCAAAAATGATTATCCTTCATTAGAAATGGATCGAGATTTAATGACAAGATCGTCACATATCCATCCAAAAAGATTCGATACCGAAAGACCACGTTCATTAAAAAGAGATCCTCAATATCCACGTGAAAATTTCTATTTTGAAAAACAAGGATATAAACGTAAAGGACGCCAAACAACAGAAGATAGTATATTATCAAAAATTCCTTCAAAAGCTTATTCAAGAGATGTTAATAATGTTCCTCAATTCCAAGGGAAGAAATCAAATTTAAAATCTTCAATTTCAAAACGTAAAATATCATTTAATGATGTTCCAATTGAGAAAGATATTGATAAAGATGAACCACCATCATTAGAAGAAGCACATACAGATGTTGATAAGATGTTTAAAAAAGAAGTTCGTATTAAGCCATTTGCATATCCCCCATCAACAAGAGATAAACGAACATTCATACCACGACCACCATTAATAGATAAATACGATCATGTTATAAAAAATATTCGAAATCCCAGAGTATTCAAAACCACTAATTTAATTGTAGCAAAAGAAACACCATTACGAAGGGATCATTTAATAAAATCAGACGATTATTCAAGTCGAAGAAAAGAATCGTTTGATAAAACAACAAGTTATTATTATACTGAAGCAGACGGAGATACAGATGATTCAGAAGAAATTATTTACAAGATAACAACAATAGATGATAGAGACAAACGTAAAATTATTCCAAAAGACATTAAAGAATTAACAGAAAAAAGCAAAGCAAAAAATTCTATAGATAATAAACATAACTATAAAAAAGAAATTCTTAAGAAAGATGTACAAGGTAAAGCACATTACATAAAACAACCACATAGTTTACAAAAAAACAAAGATCCTTGTTACTTTATATCAAAAGTTGACCCAATCTATTCAGGAAGTAAATACGTACCATTTGGTAAAGGATTATTAGATAAAGAAGTTGATCTTTTTTATAGAAGTGATCTTGATTTACAGACATTAGAAATCGTAAGAAAACTCTACCAAAATTCTCAGGAACTTAAAAAAGAAGAAATTAATATTGTAAGAGAAGAATACCAAAACCAACTAGCAAGACACAAAACCAAAGATTCAACAGTGAAAGCAGATCAAGTAAAAGCAGATCTAGAAAAAGAAGAAGATTTTCGCATCCTTAAAGAATTAGAAGAACTCGAAGAACAAGAAAGACTCGCAATGGCGGCAGGAAAACCTAAAGAAGATTGTCCACTTTGCTATAGAAACGTCAAATGTCCTGAAATAGATAAAATGCATAAAGAAATTGAGGAATTACTTACCAGAAGATAATATATATATAAACAGAAGAATGTTTGAAAATAATGGAAAGTGTATTTACATATGAAACAGGCCCTAAAATGGGAAAATTGATTCCTAAAATAGGAATTTCGAAATTTCCCATTACTATATTGGTATTCTAATGTACATTCACAAATTGATAAATTCTTTGAAATTAAACCAAGTTCTAAATCTCTTTATTTCTTTATTTTTTTTTTCTTTTCAAAAGATATTTCAGAACACTTTCAAATATTACAAACAAGACTCTAAATTTAGTGAGTACAAATATAGAAATGACTTTTTTATACTGAAAAATTGTAATTGATGCCTACATATGAAATTTATAAATGTTTTAAACGCAACATTTTAAAATGTATATAATTAAAATATATTTATACAGGTTTTATACTGAAATGAATTTTAAACATTTCTATAAAGGGGGGGATCTATAAATAATATTAAAAACAATCATGAGACTCAGAACAAAACACTACAAAGAAATGACAATACAACCAGATGGCACAAGAACCTACAGGACATGTAACAACTGTCCTGGTGTGAAACTTAAACCTACCCACATATTATCATGTCCAGCATTGGCCGCAGCCTTGCAGAAAATGGATATGGACCCAAAATAGAAGCTTTACACACCCAAGATAGAGAACATTGCTGTAATAGAGATGTATGGAGACATCTGAGGCTCTTCATTGGACACGACAACAACAACAGAAAATTGACATGAAATCAGAACAGCAGCTTTAAACATCCAAGATAGAGGACATTGCTGTGATAGAGATGTACGGAGACATCTGAGGCTCTTCATTGGACACGACAACAACAACAGAAATTTGACATGGACCCAGAGCTTTACACACCCAAGATAGAGAACATTTCTGTGATAGAGATGTACGGAGACATCTGAGGCTCTTCATTGGACACGACAACAACAACAACAGAAAATTGTCATGGATCCAGAACAGCCGCTTTACACACTCAAGATAGAGAACATTGCTGTGATAGAGATGTACGGAGACATCTGAGGCTCTTCATTGAACACGACAGCAACAACAGAAATTTGACATGGACCCAGAGCTTTACACACCCAAGATAGAGAACATTTCTGTGATAGAGATGTACGGAGACATCTGAGGCTCTTCATTGGACATAACAACAACAACAGAAAATTGTCATGGACCCAGAACAGCCGCTTTACACACTCAAGATAGAGAACATTGCTGTGATAGAGATGTACGGAGACATCTGAGGCTCTTCATTGAACACGACAACAACATAAGGTCTGTAGAAAAATTACTTATAATTATATATATTATAGAGAGAGAAAAACAGCAGCGTTATAAAAAAACTTATAATTTTCATCTAAAGATGACGCAAAATTAAGGATGATATTTAATATGTTGAGTGCATATCGACTTTTGCAGTTAACAGGGATTCGTTATTTCTGCCTATGTATTTATAATATATATAATGATGCAATGTTGAAGGCTATTGAAAAACGCTGTGCAAAATTATTTTTAAAAATATTTCTGGAAATAATGGAGGCAAGGTATTGAGTTCATATATGAATTATAAATTATTAAGCTCTCTCATATAATAATCATATAAATATTTGTATAAAATAAAAGGATTTAAAAGCGCGAATGTTTCTTTTATACATAATACAAACTTCTACTGTCCTTACTGCGATGAAAAAATATATTGGGAGGGCTTGGCTCATCACTGGTGAACCCTCCCAGCGGTTTCGACAATTTAATCCACCAGACCGCTTATCAGAGCTCTAATACTGTATTGGATCATTCTGATTTTATATGCTACACTGAAGGATGGAATCTTAGAAATGGTTTTCAAGTAAACTATGGACATAAGCTTATAGGACAGTAGAATTACATTCAAATATTTGCATCGAGCAATGCTCTTCCGCAAACTATAAAGACAAGGCCAGTTAGGAATAAATTAACACAAAGCAAAAACGCGCCATCTATACATATAAAATAAAAGGTTTTAAAAGCGCGAATGTTTCTTTTATACATAATACAAACTTCTACTCTCCTAAGCGTATGTCCATAGTTTACTTGAAAACCATTTCTAAGATTCCATCCTTCAGTGTAGCATATAAAAGCAGAATGATCCAATACAGTATTAGAGCTCTGAGAAGCGGTCTGGTGGATTAAATTGGCGAAACCGCTGGGAGGGTTCACCATTGATGAGCCAAGCCCTCCCAATATATTTTTTCATCGCAGTAAGAACAGTAGAAGTTTGTATTATGTATAAAAGAAACATTCGCGCTTTTAAATCCTTTTATTTTATATGTATTATTCCTTCTTAGAAATATTTTGTTAAAAAATTTAATTGTCATTGAACAACATTTTCATATATTTCTTGTAACAAGTCAAAGGATAAATATTTATAAAATAATATCAAAATATACATAATTTATATTCATTTTATAAAATAACTGCGGTAAATATGATAGTTGCATTTATAAAATGTGCCAAAAAATAATTTACTAACATCTTTTGAAAAAAAAAAATGTATATATATAGAAAATAAAAATTAATTTTAATTTATTTCTATTAAATAATATTTTTTACTATTTTTAAAAGCGTTATGTAAATCCTGTTTTACTAGGCAAGAAATATCTATGAAAAAAATGTTTTTAAAAAAGGTGTGTATGTATGCAATAAAAAATATGGGTTATTCTTGGTGTCGCTTTCATTTTAATCTTGGAGCAAGGCAAAATGTCAGACGTATCGGGTTACTGTCAAAATTTTAAGATTTGACCACGCTGCTGCGCAGTTTAACCTCCAACCCTAGCTGTCATCGTCTGGCTCGTATTTCGGCGCCATCTTTATTATTCAAAATCTGAAATATAAACCTCGAATATATATGGAAAAATATATGTTTTATTTAAAATGTATCTGTTTTAGAGTTTTATGTTAGAATATATATAAGTATAAATATATAAATTTATCATTATATTTTTTAAAATATGTAGTTTATAAATATTTTATAATATTCTAAAAATTAAATAAAACATTTTCAAAAAGAAAATTATTAGCACAAATAATCTAAAAAATAAATTCATATAATTTTTCACAAGAAAATATATTTTAGAAAAGAATAAACTAGTGAAAATAAAAAGTGAAATACTCAAATGAAACTGGTATAATATCATAAAACTTTCCATTATAGGATATTTCATAGACTATATTATTCTAAAATAATATTTTCTTGCATTTAACTATTTTCTAGATGTTTACAAACTAAATTTAACCATTTATAGCGTACCAAAAGAAATTAATTTAAGCTATATTTGCCAATGAGGCATTGATTTAAATATTAATGATATTTTTCCCTATTATAAATATAATAAATAAGTATTATAACACTGTGTAACATACACAACAAACCTTACATATTAGAATGTAAAATTATATAAGACAAATTATTTCGAATATAAATTAATAATAGTTTTTTTTTTCATGATTAATATATATTAATAATTTATTATATGAAAAATAATACAAAATTGAGTTTGGATCAGGTGGATAAATTGGAGAAAAAGGGAATATCGTCAACTAAAGGTTGCTGATGGCTTGCGCCATCTATCGGAATAAAAATCAACTAATCGTTGATTTTAAAATTATTCCAGAATTTTCCAAATACCGTTTCTTGATTAATCGAAAAAGCTAACCACGTACGCGTTTCGGTTGGCCCTCGTTAGCGTAGTCCAATTCTGGAATAATTTTTATACTATAATAACTAATCAACGATTAGTTAGAATTTATTCCGATAGATGGCGCAAGCCATCAGCAATCTTTGCCCAATGCCCAACCCATGCCCTTTTTATCAATTTATTATACTATATAAAATAAAATTATAAAATTATTCAATATTTTTGAAATATATATATACAGGGTGATCCAAAAGTCCCGCACAACTTTAAAAATTAATAACTCCGCGAATATTTGCGCTAGAGCAATCCTGTAAACACCATTGTGTTCAGGATGCAATGGGATTTTTTATGGCAAATAATGAAAAATTCGAATTTGATTTTAGTTACAACTTTATTCGCTAGATGGCGCTCTACCAGAATCAGCGATTCAGCGGCCAAATTGTTTGATAAATTGAAAAATATAACTGAACGACACGTATTTTTCCTTTTTGAATACCAGGAAAGAACCCTAATAATATCAAATGATAAATTAATAAAACACCATTTCGCCAAAAGTTAGAAGAAATGGTTAACGATTTTTAAATACAATCTGAGATATGTAAAATAGGTATATGCAAATTAAAACATGTAGCAAAAAAAAAAAAGAAAAGATATTTTAGATGCGGTTTGCTGGAATCCTCTCAGCTATTTAAATTTAGAAAATAATAATTTTCTAATTTTTTAAATTCAACTCTCTCTCAGTATCGATTATATTTATTTTAATTCATTTGAAAAATATTTATCTATCTCTGATGATTTATTTTATTCTGGAATGCCGTTGTTGTTTTTGTCGTGTCCAATAAAGAGCCTCAGATGTCTCCATGCATCTCTATCACAGCAGCAGCAGCATTGTCCACTATCTTGGGTGTGTAAAGCAGCTGCTCTGGGTCTATGTCAATTTTCTGCAAGGCTGCGGGCATGAGAATATGTGGGTATGTGTTAGTTCCACACCAGGACAGTTGTTGCATGTTCTATAGGTTCTTGTGCCATCTGGATGTATTGTCATCCTTTATAATGTTTTGTTCTAAATCTTGTTATAGTTTTGTCATTTTTCTCTCGGAGTTTATTTCACATTTTGATCTTTTCTTATTTTTTGTTTAATTATCTTGATTTTGCAAAAGCATTAGCGTCAAATAATGACATTTGTTCTTTCCTTTGGCTCAACTTTCTGGCTTCCTTTGCAAATTCAACTGCCATTTCATTACCCCCGATCCAAACACTGGCAGGAATCCATTGTAGAATGCAGTTATTCTCCAATGATATCAGTTGAGTAAGTAACGAATGTATTTTCTGTGTGATTATAGTATTGCCCTTCTGAATTGCTTCTAGATCGGATATGAAGTCGTTGTACGGTATATTATAATTCCTTCTGCTTGATGCAGGGATGGTTGGTTAAGGCATACATCAAGAGCTTTCCAGATAGCTGTCAGTTCACAAGTGAAGTTTGACGAAATCTTTCTTGCTCCTTCTTTGATTTTGATGTATGTTCCATCTTGCAGTATTATGTTAATTCCAGCCCCTCCATTACTTATGGTAAGGTCTGATGATCCATCTGTATATGCTGTTAAATAATTTATCTGATCGCATAAACCAATTGTGTCAAGTCCTTTCTTTTTAAGTATGTTGTTGTTCTCTTTTTTTATTGCAGGGTTCATTCAGGTTAAGATTGATGATTACATTTGATGGCAATGGGGTAGGAAATATTGGTTATTCTCGAATTTGAAATTCATTATGTTTCATATTTATGCTCTTTCTAATATTGTTTTCGTACTGAAGTGTTGAAGATCTTTTGAGCCTTTCTTTTTGTGTCCAGTTTAAATAGGTTCTATGGGATATGTGTTCGGTTTCTTTAGTTTTTAAGCTATTGGTGAATTTTATTGGTTTTAATTGTCTTCTGGTTTCAAGTAGGTCTAGACCACATTCTCTCTGAATTTTCTAATTGTTGGTATTTGAAACAGAACCAGTGATTAATTTGGCCGCTTTTGCTTGAACACTCTCTAGTCTTCTTTTTAGTGATGAACTTGAGGGAGCCCAAACAGGTGTTGCATATTCCATTATTGGCCTTATTAAGGTGATATATGTTGTTCTGAGAATGTTGGTGTTGCTCCCCAATTTGTTCCACATAGCCTTCTCAGAATGTTTAGGTTTCTGGTAACTCTATTTGAGGTGTTAATTATGTGTTCTGTAAATCGCAATTCCTCATCAAGCATCACACCTAGGTAATTTGGAGATCTAATTCTATCAATTATATGGTTGTTTATGCTTATTTTGGAGTTAAATTCATGCCTTTTTTCCTGTCAGTGAAGGAGACCTATAGGTTTGTGTTTATTGGGTTTATGGTCATTTTGAGTTTCATTGCCCACTTCTCCAGTCCTCTCATTGATATGTTCAGTATTTTTATGATATTTCTATACTGATACTTGTGTGCCATATGGCTATATAATCTGCATAACAGGCAACTTTTGTGTCTTCAGTGAGGATGGATGTTGTTAAGGTTGTGTCGTAATTAGATGTACAACAACTCAAACTTGACCATGGCTCTTTTTTAGCTCTTATTCTTTTCGTTTGGCCAACAACAAATGTCCAATTTACATACACATATATTCTTACACAATGAGACTTTAAAGAATGCAAACAATCTTCATCTATTTACATACACAACACATCTCCCCCCTTAATAATACTCCAGTCGGTCTGGGGGTTTCCTGGCTCTCTGAGGTTTATAACTGCGGACGGGCACTTGCACAGCGGCAGGCTCCGGTCTAGGAGTGCAAGAGGGTACGTGCACAGAAGCAGTCTCCTCCTTGTTTCCTGATGTAACCTCTGGAACCTCCTCTTCACTTTATTTCTGACTTCCACCTACAGGCTTCTCTACTGATGTTCGAGGAAGTATCAAATTTCTCAATAATTTCAAAATGGTACCTTTTTACCGTTTAGGTCAAGTTGCATAGTTGCGGAAATAAACTTCGCAACCTGTAGTAAACTGCTCCTGCCTTCTTACGGCCTCATGAAATACCTCTCGCGGATATCCCATCTTGGTATTAAATTCGAGAATCTTGATCTTAAACTTCTCTTCATTAGCAGTTCCGCCGGGGAATTCCTTTATTACAGTTTGGGGGAATGCTCTATGAGCAAATAGGAAACTTTGTAGATTCGTCTCTAAATCATCCTTCCCATTATTCTTTCTCAAAAGGTTTTTAAACTCTCTTACATATCTCTCAGCTAAACCATTTGTACTAGGATTATACGGACTGGTCTTAGTGTGCCGTATACCATTCATTTTGGTAAACTGCTCGAATTCACCGGAGACAAACTGTCTTCCGTTATCTGTAAAAAAAAAAAATAGGGCAATCCAATTCTGGCGAGAATTTCTCTAAGATGACTTATTATCGTTTTTCTGGTAATATATTTGATGATAAAAATTTCTATCCACTTCCCATGAACGGACCCGCTAGATCAAGATGAAGTCGATGCCACGGTTTTTCGGGCCAAGTCCATTTCGAGATGGTAGCCGGGGGCATGCTTGCCGATTCTTGGCATACTCTACATTTTCTAGTTAACTCCTCGATGTTACTGTCTATGCCTGGCCACCAGAAAATACCGTCTGGCAATCATCTTCATTTTAACAATCCCCATGTGTATTTCATGCAAGTCATTTAAAATTAAAGATCTTAATTTTTGGGGAATTACCACTCTTTCACGCCATTGAAGACAACCATACTCCAAACTTAATTCCTCATTGATCTTATAATGAGGAGCTAGTGGGTTTTCTCTCGGTACCCTTGTGAATTTCCACACACACACACAGTTGCCTTCTCTAACATTCCTTAATACTATAGACAGTATTTTATCTTGGGGCGTCTCATTAGCCACCTCCATAAAAGAGAACGGTACCTCATTCGACTTCCTAAGAAGAAGTACCTGGTCTTCATCAAGAGACTCCCTGACACTCGATTCTAAAGAAAGACGTGACAATGCGTCAACATTGGAATTATCACTAGTTTTTCGAAATTCCACAGTATAATTGCAGCTAATTTTAAGGTCTATCTTTTAATTCTGGATGATGCACATATGGGAATTGGTTTATGAGGTGAAAATATATGAATTAAGGGTCGGTTGTCTGTGACCAATACAAATTTCCGCCCAGTAAGTATTGTCTGATTTCTCAACGCCAAAAGTTATGCTCAACGCTTTCTTTTCTAGTTGAGAGAAACGTTTTTCCGCTTCAGTTAATGTTCTAGAAGCATAAAAAATAACATTCGATATTTTTTCGTCCATTTCCATCTACAATTTTTATTCAAAAGTTGATAGAATAGCGCTAAAATGTTTGCTATATTCTTTATGAATCTATAATAATAAATTAAGAGTCCTATGAAAGATCTCAATTGCGAAACATTCTTTAGGTTCAGGCGCCTCTATCACTGCTTTAATTTTATTTTCTAAGGGATGCAGTCCATATTTATCCATTTTAAACCCTAAATATTCCACCGATTTTTTTTTAAATTTACATTTATATCTGTTTAACTTTAAACCTTTTTCTAGCAATCATCTAAACACTAGATCCAACTTTTGTTCATGATCTTCAAAGTCTTTTCCTGCAACCAAAATATCATCTATGTAGCAGGCCACACCTGGCAAATCAGAAAATAGGCCTTCCATAATCCTCTGAAATTTATTTGGTGCTACCGCTACGTCATATGGTAGTCTTTTATTTGAAAACAACCTCTTTGTTGTGTTTATATCAACAACAGCTTTGGCTTCTTCCGCTAACATTACTTGTAAGTAAGCCTGTGATAGGTCTAGAGTCAAAAGTACGGTGCTTGTAGATAATTTTGAAAAGATCTCATCGATCAATGGAATGGGATACCTATCTACTTCTATTGCTTTATTAGTTGTACATCTAAAATCACCACATATACTTACACTACCATCCTTTTTAATACTGGTACTATTGGAGCGGTCCAATATGCATGAACTATAGGTTATAAAATGCAAGAATTCACTAAACGATCAATTTCATTCTCTACTTTGTTTTTTAGAGAGAAAGGTAAACTTCTGGCCTTACAAAACACAGGAGTCGCATCCTTTTTTAAATTAAAATTTATTCTAACATCCTTTAGACAGCCCAAATCTTTGTTAAACAAATCTGCATACCTATCCATCAAATTATTATATATTTAAATATATTTCTATTATATTCATTATTTAAAATTTTAATGCTAAACAATATAGAATAATCAAGTTTCAACTGTTTAAGCCATTCTCTTCCTAATAAAATTACCTGGATTTTTTCATTTACAACTATTAATCGTAAATATTGGTTGGCTTCTTTTACAAAAACATTTCTTTGATCTATAATCTCTATTGATTTACCACAAAAGGAATTTAATCTTAAATTTGTTGGAAATAATCTTTTACCTTGCCAATAATTCTTATAAATATCTTTAGGTATTAACGTAACTGGACTTCCTGTATCTATTGTAAAGCACAAAGAATAATCATCTACTGTTAAATTTATTGTGGCATCAGTTTCGCCCTGTACAGAATATATAGAGTCCTCTTGTACAAATTTACATTCCCACATTCTTTTACTAGCTTTGCAGACCTTACTTAAATGAACCAGTTTATTACATTTTAAAACAAGTCTTTGTTCTATGAGGTAAAACAGATGCCACGTGTGAATGTCTTTCACCACATCTATAACACACTATTTTGCCTTTGCCACTTTGCCTGAAAGGCCTATACTGCGCCGTACTATTATTGTACTCACCCTTTTTATCCTTTCAATTCACAGGGGATATCTTGGCCACTAATTTATCTTGTAATTCTCTTGTATTTATCTCCGCCAATTCGAACGAGATCGCCACTGCAAAAACTTTATCCAGCGTGACATCGTCGTCCTCTTGTAGTAGCTTCTTTTGCAGGATTTCCGACTTGATTCCAGCCAGAAAACGGTCTCGCATCATGGTTCCCAACATATCGACGAAATTACAATTTATTGCCAAATGTTTCAATTCTCTAAGATATTCCGAAATTGATTCTCCTTCCTGTTGAATTCTCTTTAAAGATCTGAATCGCTGTGGTATCACTTTCTTCTTTGGATCCAAATGCTGCTTAATTCTTTGAATGATAGTATCATAGGGTTGATCTTTCATTAAACCAGGAAGAAAATGTCGTTTCCCTGCTTCAAAGTTTCAGAATCTGGTAGCGAGGTAAAAATCAGCACTTTAATCTCCTCCTTCAGATGCCAAAAAGTAAACCTCAAATTTTTGTACAAAAAGATCGAAGTGTCCTCCACTGGGCTATAGCATCTAAAAGGTACTATTAACTTTTAACTTGTCATGCTGATCTTTTCTACTCCTTTGTTTTCTTGATCCAGATAGTTTAAAAGATGTAATCTTAACCCATTTTCCTATTTTCCTCTCCATAATCCGAGAGTCAGATTTGTTTAAAAGATGTAGTTGTTATACTTGCATAGACGCCGTTTTCCTCAGCTTTTTACTGGCTCTGTAGATCGCGCATCCTCGTCGCCACTTTGGTTGTGTCGTAATTAGATGTACAAGAGCTCAAACTTGACCATGGCCAACAACAAATGTCCAATTTATATATACATATATTTTTACATAATGAGGCTTTAAATAATACAAATAATATTCATCTATTTACAAAAACAACAGTTAATATATAGCGAGAAGAGTAGAGGACTGAGCACAGATCCCTGAGGTACACCAGGCCATGTTCTTCGGTCCTTGGAAAATGTTCCATTGACGCGAACCTTATCCTTCTTCCCCTTAAGAAGTCTGCAATCCAGATTAAGGTTTTTCCTTAATCCTCCACCGATGTTGTGCAGCCTTTCAAATAATTTCTACACTCGATCAAAAGCTGAAGTCATATCCAGGAATACGGCCGTTGTCTTCTTTGGCGGTTTTTCCTAGAAATCTATTATTGATTGACAGAAGTAGATCATTTTATCAGTTGTACAGTGTCTGGATCTTTAGGCAGTTTGGTAGAAGTTTATTTTATTATTGTTAGTGAGCCAGACTATGAGCCTAGAGTGGATAATTCATTCTGTTATTTTACAAAGTATGCTGGTAAGAGCAATTGGCCGATAGTTCTTGCATTCCTTAGCATCTTTGTTTGGTTTCAGTATTGGCACTATAATTGATATCTTCCAATTCTTTGGTAGTTTACCAGTTTGCCATGAAATGTTCAGTATTCGTAGGAGTTGATTTTTAGCTTCGTCTCCAAAGTGTTTAATCATTTGACCAAAGATTAGAGCATCTCCAGGTGACATCTTGGATTTAACTTTCCTATTGATGAATTAAGCTCATTCAGTGTGAAGTCTCTCGAGTAAATATCTTGTTGATGGTAATTTCTTGCTTGTTTAACTAACTTGTTTATATTATTTTTAGAGTCCTGCCTTCATTCGTATAGCTGAGTCTGGAAAGTGCTTGAAAGATATTCAGCAATTATGTCAGCCATCTGTTTGTTCGTTCTCGCTGTTCATATACTGATATGAGAATTAGTGTTGGTTTTGATTGTTTTATAACACTAATTATATTCCAGTGATGGCTTTCCTTTTTTTGGATCCATCTTTTTCGCAGAATTCTGCCCATTTTTCTTGTTTGAATATCCAAATTTCTTGTTCTATTTTGTGACTAATTTCAATGAGTTCCTTTATGATTTCTTCTGTTTTATTTGGTTTAAGAAGTTCATTTTCATTGTCTCTCTCTGCAATCATTGCCTCGATATTGTGGTCCTTCCAGTAAAGTATTCACAGGTCTTTACGTCTACCTCTAGGTATCGATACTTTTGCAGCTTTGGATATGTTCAAAGAGAATATTTCCATTTTTTTTTTCAATCGTTCTGTGATTTAATTCTTCGTTGCACAGTTCTTCAAGCTTTTCTGTAATTTTTTTTCCAGTGTTCTTTTATTCTGTTGAAAATTCTCAATTTTGAATTTTAGGGTTGTTAAAATTGGTCTGTGGTCACTGATTGCACTTTTCAGAGTTTTCCATTGTGTTGTGGTTGCGATGTTGTAATTCATCGTTGTGATGTCTATTGCGGATTCTGTGCCCGTGGACTTGGATAGATAGGTGTTCTTTTCGTTATTTAACGGCGTGAGGTCGAGGTCGGTTAGCATCTCCTCAACCTGCTGACCTTTGTTATCCAGGACAGGTGATCCCCAAGTTGGTTTTCGGCGTTAAAATCACCAAGTATGATTGCGATATCCGAAGACGCTTCACTTAATGTCTCTATCAGGCCTGTATTGATGCTAGTATTATCGTGGTGATAAACATTTATGATTGAAATTGTTTTATCTGTAAGATAGATTTCTATTGCCTGAGCTTCTGTCGTGCTTTCTCTAGGCTTACTCTGATTATAGGCGATTTCCTTAAATTTGATTTCTAGAGTTTTAATCAAAACGGCAAGTCCTCCTCCGAATTTTCCCGGTCTGTCCATTCGTAGTGTTGTATAATCTTTGATATTGAATCTCAGATTCTGATTCAATTTTGTCTCCTGAGGACAATTAATATGTACATTGTTGTCACAGAGAAGACAAGTCAGCTCTTTATTTTCCTCTGAGAACCATTTATATTGAGTTGTAGTAGATTGAATTGTGTCCTCGTAGTAGATTTCTCATCATGAGCTCGAGCTGCAGCTCCTGACGCGGCGGTTACCCCGGACGCGGTAGCATTACTGGAGATATCAGTTTTGCTCTTCATTTGAAAATGGGTGCCGTTGCAACGTTAGTCATCTTGGAAACGAACCTGAATTTGGTCAAATATTCCAAGGGTCCAGGGGGAACCGCAAGAAGGTGTGGTCGGACTTCTCCCCTCCCCCTGGAATGCCGTCACTACAGGATAAAGCACTCTTGGTGAATTTTTTTAATTGTGATTCAGAATCTGCCACTGAAGCTTTACGAGTGTATCGTTCCTTTAAAGATATTCGAAGCGGTAAGGGACCAATGAGTTGCTTCTCTCTAAAGCGATTGATTAAAATTTTGAGGAAACTGGATCTCTGGAAGCAAAACCTCGGAGTGGAAGACCATCGACATGCAAGTCAGTGGCTGTTACGGTTTTGCAGAATGCTGAAGCTATTGAAACGTTATCCACGTATGGAGAAGTAAGTGCTAGACAAGTTTCTCGACAAACGGGAATTTCGTATGGAACAGTTTGGAGAGAACACACATTTAAAATTTTTCTATAAAAATATCCTAACAAAATTCAAAGTTTTCACGAGTTGAAAGTCAGCGATTTTGAGAAGCGACAAGAATTCGCTGCATGGGGTTTCCGGGAAATTGATATTGATGAAAACTGGCTGTCAAATGTTCTAAGAACAGATGATGCTCACTTTTATCTAAAGGGAGAATTTAACATTCAAAACTGCCTCATTTTGGCAACAGAAAACCCTAGGATTTTTACAGAAATACCACCTCATCAGCACAGAGTTACAGGTTTGTGTGGGTTCACTTCTTCTTTTATTATTGGGCCATTTTTCTTTGAAAAATTCGATGGAAGAACTTTTAAAACCGTTTTTGTAACTGGTGAACGTTATGTTCAACTTTTGAGAGAAAAGGTTATTCCCATATTGCAGGACAGACAAGCACTAAGCGAAATAACATTCATGCAAGATGGAGGACCTCCTCATATATTCCGCGGTGCCAAACAATTGCTGAAGGATACGTTCGGTGGAATTCGTTGATAAGTCGCCACTTTATATACCAGTGGCCTCCAATATCACCAGACTTGACGCCTTACAATTTCGGTTATGGGGGTACATTAAGTCTCGTTTTTATCGATGCCGGCCTACCACATTGGCCATGTTGAAGGCTTCTATTAGATGGCACGTTTTATAAATTTCAACTATTTAATTGTGACCATTCTGTCATCTATCGTCTGCAGGCGGTGTTTGAGAATGAAGGGCGCCACATTAAGCAAGGATTGTGACCTAATACAAGAGAGAAGGCAGTTACCTCATGTGTTATATTTTGCAGCTCTTTGTTTTGGGTTATGGGAATAATAAATGCTGTCCTCACATCTTGACTCTTTTATTTCTGTAAACAGTAATTTTTTTGTATTGCTTTGTAGTAATTTTTTTGTTTGTCATTTGCCCACATCTTATATTATGTCGTGCAGGCCAAAGTGTTATAACTTCTCGAATAACACTGGTATACACAAATTTACCCCTTATGTTTAGTTTATCGCTTTTCGCTCATTAGAAGAAATAGCATAAGGAATAATCTCTGTATATCTCCCCCCCCCCCCCCCCAACTTTAGATATTTTGCGCAAAAAATAATACAAAATGATTTTACTACCACGTTTTTCAACGCAAAAGGTCGATTTAAAAATGAATATTTTTGTGGGGATACATTTTCAAAATTATGTACAGTATAATAAACAATGATAACATTTGACAAACCCATAGGATATTTGGAATATAGTACGACAAATATATTTTGTCACTCCCCTCTATATTTCATTTTTGGATCATGACAAATATCCAGTTAAATAGTCAAGTGTCGACAATTAGTCAAGAAACTATACATTCCTTATAGCACGAAATCCTATTAGTAGTGCCATAATAATGTTTGGTACTATATTAACATTTTAAAAATCGTGAATTGATATCAGTAGTTATTTTCAAACATTCAATTTATTTCACAAAACTCCATCTAAAATATAAATATTTTTTGCTACATGTTTTAATTTGCATATACCTATTTTACATATCTCAGATTGTATTTAAGAATCGTTAACCAATTCTTCTAACTTTTGGCGAAATGGTGTTTTATTAATTTATCATTTGATATTATTAGGGTTCTTTCCTGGTATTCAAAAAGAAAAAATACGTGTCGTTCAGTTATATTTTTCAATTTATCAAACAATTTGGCCGCTGAATCTCTGATTCTGGTAGAGCGCCATCTAGCTGATAAAGTTGTAACTAAAATCAATTTCGAATTTTTCATTATTTGCTATAAAAAAATCCCATTGCATCCTGAACACTATGGTGTTTACCGCATTGCTCTAGCGCAAATATTCGCGGAGTTATTAATTTTTAAAGTTGTGCGGGACTTTTGGATCACCCTGTATATATATTTATTCGCTAACTTAAAAATAAGAAATATATTCGAAAATTGAAATGAAATGGCAATATCACATATAATAGAATCTGAATACTAATTGCTTTCAACATACAACAAAAATTAATACATAGATAATTCTTAACGCTTATATCCTTTACATCTATTCTCTTTTAAATAATAAGAAAATAATAATTTTAAGGAGGATATATCGCATTTGAAAATAATAATTACACATATCATTTAAATAAGTACATTTATTAATACATTTCTATCAGTGAAACGAGAAATATTTTTCACATTTTAAGAATATATTAAATAGTTATATATTCCTAATAAAGGAAATATTACCCAAAAGAGGAATTCTTAACAAAAGAAATAATGTATCGTTAGGTTATAGTTATTGAGCTCCCAATCCTGAAAGGAATAACGCCGTATCTACAAATTAATTACAAAGAATATGTAGGAATAGGATTAGAAATAAAGGAGAGTTATCCAGCCATATTATAATACCAATATATCTATGCCTGTATTAATTCATTATGCATTTTTATTGAATTATATATATTAGATAATAAAAAGGCATATATATTTTTATTCAATTCAATATATGCCTTTTTATTAATTGATGATTTAAGTGTGGATTACTTTATTAAAATATATTTCAAAAATCTCTCCTTATAATCGTCTCCTAAGAAATAGAAATACGCCATTTTATTTATGACGTATAATCGTCAGTTATTTTTTTAGTTTTTTCAATTTTAACTTAGATTTATTAGTTACATCCCCGAAAAATATTTTGAAATATTTACTGTAACGTATAATTTTAATAATTTTACTTTAATTCATATATTTAAAAATTTATTTATTGCATCATTTATAACATGTATTTTCATAAAACTCATTATATTTATGATATCGGTACAATTATATTTTTGTACTATTTTTAAAATCATTATATTAGGTAAATTTTGATAATTTTAATTCTGAAAATATTCGAATTCAAAGATAATTGTTTAGAAATGCAGAGTGATTTCTATAACGACGAATTTAAACAAATGATTAGCATGTTTTCAAATATTTTGTATTCTTCTTTCATAAAAATGTTAAGATTTTCATTTGAATAAAATATTTGGATTTTAATATAGTAGTTGAGAGAGACTGATCAATCAAATATATTCTTCAATATTAAATTTAATATATCAAAAGAGGTACCTCTCCCTTTGAAATGTACATTCGAACGATGCACTGTGCATCTCCTTAGTAAAATACTTTGATAATGGTGATGAAGAATGAGCCATAACACCAGTGTTGATAAATTCAGACAGAAGATACCCTGTATACCAATGTTTCGGTTATGGTCGCCACCGTACTGATGAGGGCCATATCCCAAAGCCATGATAAACAGGTTGGCCTTTGTCTGAATTTATCAAAACTGGTGTTGTGGCGCATTCTTCATCACTAGTAATGTATTTTACTAGAGTTATGCACAGTGCCATCGTTCTGATGTACAATTAAAGGGAGAGGTGCCTCTTTTGGTGCATCAATATTATTCTCCTGCAACTTTATGTTGTATTATATATATAAATATTATATGTAAGCAATATATGGTATTATATGTAAGCAATATATGGTATTATATGTAAGTAAGGTATTATATGTAAGTAAGGTATTATATGTAAGCAATATATGATATTATATGTAAGTAAGGTTTTATATGTAAGCAATAATTATCCAGAAATTATTTAAAAGAGTAAAAATAAGAATCAGGTAAAAAGTTTCTTTTAATTTTGAATTTTAAATAAAGTATTAGACCGTTGAAGAGCAGTATATATTTGCTCGAAAGCTTGCAAATTCAAAATTAAATGAAACTTTTTATATATATAACTGATTCTTATTTTTCCACTCTCATATATATTATACAAGGTGAATTATAATTTATTTAAAAAAATAAGAACGATATTAAAAATTAGGACTTGATTTATTCAAAATAATCACCTTGGCTTTCTATACATCGTCTCCATCGTTCTGGCAACTTGTAAATACCCTCTTTATAGGCACTCTTATGAAGCGTGTGAAAAATATCTTGCACCACTTTCTGGACATCTTCATCCGAGTCAAATCGCTTTCCCTTTAACTCCTTCTTTAGTAGTCCAAAAAGGAAATAGTCAGAGGGGGCTAGGTCTAGACTATATGCAGGATGTTCTAAAACTTCAAAACCTAATTTAATGATTATAGATACAGTTTTACATGATGTATGCGGCCTTGCATTAACATGAAGGAAGAGAACACCTTTACTAAGATTCCCTCTTCTTTTGTTTCTTATACCGGGCTTTAGCTTATTTACAAGGATGTCACAATAAAGGTCGCTGTTCATACGTTGCCTATGGTAAAAATGGATATTTTTCTATCCTTCAAAATTAAGTTTTCAACCGCATTTATCGTGCTTGGCGTCGCTGTAACACTTGGTCGTCTAGGTCGCTCAATATCGGTGCATGTAATTCGTCCATTTTTGAACTCGTCAACCCATTTATAAATGTTTTTTTGAGCCAACAAGACTCACCATAGATATTTTTCATTCTTTGGCATATTTGAGATGTTTGAATACCTTCTTCATTAAAGAAACGAATAACTGCACGTTGTTCAAGTGTGGTGCAATCCTTCAAGGAAGCTTCCATTTTAGTTTATTTATAAGTCTCGCGCCGTGCGTGGGAAAAAAGAACAGAACACCTTAAATTGTCTATCGATGTTATATTTTAACTAGCCGAATGACCCGGGCAACGCCCGTGTTTTACCCGATTGAATGTTTTGATTCAAATACTATTTGTTACAATTATAAATTGGCGCCTTAATTAATTGCATATGTTAGTTAATAACTATAGCCTATGTGCTTTATCTGTCTATGTACTGTTGGCTTCCGTAGGCGTCTCTTACTGGGAAAAAGAAAGAGAGGATTCCATTTGGTTATAATCTAATATATGCATTTATTTAGGGAGCGACCCGATCCAACACAATAGTTACATAAATAGCGAGTGGGGTGGGGCATGATGGGGGGGGGGGGGCAAGGTGGCGTGACCGTAGCCAACCAATAGGAGGGCGCCATTCCAAAAAAAAAAAGCAAACGGTGACAGAGAGAGATGACTGATTAGAAAGACGCTCGTAACGGTATATTGAATATTCTGCGGTGTAAATTATTTTTGCTTTTTCAATTTTTAAGAAATAAGATAATTCATCTTATTTATTGATCCCCCTTGTGTATATTAATACGATGATAATTTTATAAAGTAAATTATAGAAGCATAGGGCGCCTCTCCCGTCAAAATAAACGTCAAAACCAGACGCCATCTATTGACCGTTGCCGCAACTAGCGGCCTCGGGTCGGTGACAAAGTCACAACACCAGCTTTGGCAAACTGAGAAGCGTCCACCTAGAGACCATGGTTTTGGGCTAATGGCCCTCGTCAGTCTAGGGCGGACTTTATTCCATGATATACACACGGAATCTAATGGAATCTTCACAATCTACTAAAGAGGTGTTTTGCTGGCAAGGTGGCTGGGCCCAATCTATGGCTAGAATATAGATGGAAAATTTGCCGGGAGGAAATTAATCCATAGAAGCATAGGGCGCCTCTCCCGTCAAAATAAACGTCAAAACCTGACGCCATCTATTGACCGTCGCCGCCGTATATTATATAGTAAATATTTCTAGGAAAGGTCGTCTATATAGAATAGATATTATAGAATACCCTTGGACGTATTATTTTCTAATATGTTTGAGTAGCAAAGAATAGTTCAACTTACATTTGAGGAAAATGAGTTCTCAGAAAGCTGTTTTTTTATCAAATAGGATATTCGCTAAAGATTTCATTAAGCACATCTCCGAATATTAAAGATTTTATTTTTTTTAAATTGATCACAAAAAATAATTAATATACGGGTTCAGATTGAAAATTATTTTTAAAAAAGCAACTATTGTTCGTGTAGTTGAAATATACTGATGGCTTGCGCCATCTATCGGACAAAATATCAACTTTTCATTGATTCTGTAAATTATATATTAAAAAAAAAAAAGATTAGTTTATATTTATTCCTATAGGTGGCGGGAGCTATATGCAACTTTCACTCGTCTGTTGAGAAAATGTTCTCCATAAATTAAAAATTCTATTCTTAGAGAACTAGACAAAAATCAATAGTAAAAAATAAATTTTGATAAAAAATCAAATTCATCATTTTTTTTTTTCTCTACCAAAAATATAATTTTCTTCTTATAACACAGATTTATCTGCTAAAATATCGTATTGATTTGATTAAACAAATTTTAAAATCGCTATTTGTCTTTATTTTGAAATTATATAAAATAATTTATGTTAGCGCCTTTCAAAATTAAAGATAATTGTGTATAAAAGAACAAAGGATATCAAAATTTTTGGAAAATTAAAAATATTTATAAACAAAGATTTCAAAATTAATAAAAGATAAAATTTGATAATGCGATCTTTCTTGAACATTTTTTTCTTTATAAGAACAAGGGCTAACAAATGGCAAACTACAGTATTCTCTACAAACTCTTTTTTTATTTATTATTTTACGGTCTTTAAAATTCCTCTTTTGAATAATAAATTTAACACACTTTAAATTAGTTTAATATTTCTAGTAAAAATGTTATTATATGTTATGTATAAAAGAGCTTCAAATAGAATAAAAATAAACAAATAGAAGATGGATTAGAACGCCATCTGTTATAGGATATTTAAACTATTTTTGATTCGGGAGTATGGTTATTTTAAAAAATAAAACAATTTTTTATACTGCTCATTACTGCAATCTACTTAAATAATTGCCTTATTCTGTCTGTGTGAAGTTCACTGTGTGAAGTTCACGGATAGATTTTGGTCATCAACGCGCGCATCATCATTATGATCATTATCATTATCTAATGATAATTATTATTATTATTAATATATATAGTCACGACCGTCTTGCCTCATCGGCCGGCCGCCTCTGTCACGGATGCGCGCGCACAGGGAGGTCACGTGCTCGCCTGCAGCCAATAAAAATTAAAAAAAAAAAAAACTCCTTCGAGACGAATTTGAACCAGGGACCTAAGGATCACCGTTGTAACATCTACAGTCCTCCACTCTGCCAACTGAGCTATCGAGGGATACAGACTGTATGAATAAGTTTACCTTATAAAGTCAACTAATCCTATTTCTACACAAAATGAATTAATATATATAGTCACGACCGTCTTTCCTCATCGGCCGGCCGCCTCTGTCACGGATGCGCGCGCACAGGGAGGTCACGTGCTCGCCGGCTCCCTCGAGCCGGATTTGAACCAGCGACCTAAGGATCACCGTTGTAACATCTACAGTCGGGTAATCCTTTTATATACAAGGTATTTCCCATAAGTTCCCGGACTGGGTCCATAAAAAAATAAATAAATGAAAAATGTAAATGAATTTGACTGTTTATTATAGAAAAAATATCTGGCTACACGGTGGTACCAATATCGAGGCGGTACTTGCGCGCGCGCCAAGGTTATTCTAATTTATTTAAAGGTCACACCTAGCGCTGCGGCGTTTTTACGATGGAACAAAAATTGAAGCAGAGGATTTGCATAGACTTTTGTGTGAAACTTCAAATATCAGCAACCGAAACTTTTGTAATGCTTAATAAAGCATTCCCCAATGACCCCCCAAAGAGAACAACTGTTTTTGAATGGCATTCTAGATTTAAAGCTGGCAGAATTTCCATTGAAGATGATCCTCGTCAAGGACGCCCAAAATTTCAAAGGACTGATGAAAATGTGCAAAAAATCACCGATTTGATAAAAGAAAATCCTCTAACCACTTTGCTGGAGATAGAGCAAGACACAGGCATCTCTAAAACAACGATTGGAAGGATCGTAACCGAAGATTTGAAGCTCAAAATGACTCCTGCAAAATTCATCCCAAGATTCCTCAACAATGAGCAAAAACTGTGTCGGCTTGCAACCTGTGAGGACATGATGGAAATGACAAGAACGGATCCAGAATGGAAAAACAAGATAATCACAGGCGACGAGACATGGGTCTATGGCTATGACCCTGAAACCAAACCTCAAAATGCCGAGTGGAGAGGTTAGGGTGAGCCTAGACCCAAAAAATCCAGAAACAAGGTGTTGCTGGTCGCTTTTTCGGATAACAAGGGCATTGTTCATCACGAGTATCTTCCTGCAGGCCAAACAGTTATTAAGGAAATGTATTTGGGCATTCTTCGCCGTCTAAGGGAAGCGATTCGAAAAAAACGGCCAGAAAAATGGACTAATGGTGGCTGGATCCTACACAATGACAATGCTCGCCCTCACACAGCGCACTTGATGACTAGCTTTTTGGCGAAAAACGGGACACAAATCCTACTTCAACCACCCTATTTCCCAGACATCGCACCAAATGACTTTTTCCTGTTCCCCAAACTTAAAGCAGTTCTAAAAGGAAGACATTTTGACACCAGGGATGACATAATAGAAAAATCGCCGTTAGCATTGAAGAGCATTCCAAAAGAGGCTTATAAAAACTGTTTCGACAATTGGGAGAAACGATGGCGCTGGTGAGTTGAAGCAATGGGGGGATTACTTTGAAAAGTTTTAATAAAATTTTTTTTTTTAAATCTTACCTTTTTTTTTATGGACCCAGTCCGGGAATTTATGGGACATACCTTGTATAATTGCCTTATTCTGTCTGTGTGAAGTTCACTGTGTGATGTTCACGGATAGATTTTGGTCAGAATGGATCAAATAAAAAAAGTGTCAAGGGTTGGGAATCGAACCCACGACCTTCCGCTTACCGGGCAGATGCCATGACCACTAGGCTACCCTGGACATATTTTTCCGTTCATAAAGTTAATATTATATTTAAATTATATATAAATTAAACATTAAAACTATATATTCAAATTATTATATTTAGCTCACGAACAGCGCCCTCTATCAAGGTTATAAATACGTTTAAAATCGAAATCTTTTCCAAATTTTATTAATAATAGTTCGCTTACTAATTAGAATACTTGATTTAAATCGAAATATTTATAGACGCTCGCTCGATTTGAAGATTTATATCGTAACTAATCTGACTGTAAAGTTTGGAGCGGGACGTTTCACAAGAGTGACATATACGGCGCCAATTTATAATTGTAACGAATAGTGTTTGAATAAAACATTTAATCGGGTAAACCCGGGCGTTGCCCGGGTCATTCGTCTAGTGTTTAAATAATAGGAAAGTTAACCACTGATGAGCAAGGCCCACTCATTAGTTTATCATTGCAATGGGGAAGTGGTAATTTATTTTATTTGTAAATTTAAAAAAGCTGCGTCTTCAATAAAGGTTACTGTAATATCTTTCAGAGTTATTGTCTGAATCCCGATATACATGCTAAAAGGTACAACTTCCATAAGTGTTGTCCATGAGTGTATCTTTCATAGTTATTGTCTGAATCCCGATATACATGCTGAAAGGTACAACTTCCTTAAGTGTTGTCCATGAGTGTATCTTTCATAGTTATTGTCTGAATCCCGATATACATGCTAAAAGGTACAACTTCCATAAGTTTTGTCCATGAGTGTATCTTTCAGAGTTATTGTTTGAATCCCGATATACATGCTGAAAGGTACAACTTCCATAAGTGTTGTCCATGAGTGTATCTTTCAGAGTTATTGTCTGAATCCCGATATACATGCTAAAAGGTACAACTTCCTTAAGTGTTGTCCATGAGTGTATCTTTCATCGTTATTGTCTGAATCCCGATATATAGATATATATGTTAAAAAGTACAACTTCCTTAAGTTTTTTTCCATGAGTATATCTTTCAGAGTTATTGTCCGAATCCCGAAATATATGCTAAAAGGTACAACTTTCTTAAGTTTTGTCCATGAGTGTATCTTTCAGAGTTATTGACTGAATCCCGATATATAGATATATATGTTAAAAGGTACAACTTCCTTAAGTGTTGTTCATGAGTGTATCTTTCATAGTTATTATCTGAATCCCGATATACATGCTGAAAGGTACAACTTCCATAAGTGCTGTCCATGAGTGTATCTTTCATCGTTATTGTCTGAATCCCGATATACATGCTTAAAGGTACAACTTCCATAAGTGTTGTCCATGAGTGTATCTTTCATAGTTATTGTCTGAATCCCGATATACATGCTTAAAGGTACAACTTCCATAAGTGTTGTCCATGAGTGTATCTTTCATAGTTATTGTCTGAATCCCGATATACATGCTAAAAGGTAGAACTTCCTTAAGTTTTGTCCATGAGTGTATCTTTCAGAGTTATTGTCTGAATCCAGATATACATGCTAAAAGGTACAACTTTCTTAAGTTTTGTTCAGAGTTATTGACTGAATCCCGATATATAGATATATATGTTAAAACGTACAACTTCCTTAAGTTTTTTCCATGAGTGTGTCTTTCAGAGTTATTGTCCGAATCCCGATATATATGGTAGTCGATTATTAAAAATTATTTTCTCCTAACGCTTTATTCTATAGTATTTATAATTCAAGGAGAAAGTTTCCATGTTTAAAAAAGTTACAACCTCCTTAAGTTTTGTCCTTGAGTGTATCTTTCAGAGTTATTGTCTGAATCTCGATATATATGTTAAAAGGTACAACTTCCTTAAGTTTTGTCCATGAGTGTATCTTTCAGAGTTATTGTCTGAATCTCGATATATATGTTAAAAGGTACAACTTCCTTAAGTTTTGTCCATGAGTGTATCTTTCAGAGTTATTGTCTGAATCCCGATATACATGCTAAAAGGTACAACTTCCTTAAGTTTTGTCCTTGAGTGTATCTTTCAGAGTTATTGTCTGAATCTCGATATATATGTTAAAAGGTACAACTTCCTTAAGTTTTGTCCTTGAGTGTATCTTTCAGAGTTATTGTCTGAATCTCGATATATATGTTAAAAGGTACAACTTCCTTAAGTTTTGTCCATGGGTGTATCTTTCGGAGTTATTATCTGAATCTCAATATACATGCTAAAAGGTACAACTTCCATAAGTGTTGTCCATGAGTGTATCTTTCATAGTTATTGTCTGAATCCCGATATACATGCTAAAAGGTACAACTTCCTTAAGTTTTGTCCTTGAGTGTATCTTTCAGAGTTATTGTCTGAATCTCGATATATATGTTAAAAGGTACAACTTCCTTAAGTTTTGTCCATGAGTGTATCTTTCAGAGTTATTGTCTGAATCCCGATATACATGCTAAAAGGTACAACTTCCTTAAGTTTTGTCCTTGAGTGTATCTTTCAGAGTTATTGTCTGAATCTCGATATATATGTTAAAAGGTACAACTTCCTTAAGTTTTGTCCATGAGTGTATCTTTCAGAGTTATTGTCTGAATTCCGATATACATGCTAAAAGGTACAACCTTCTTAAGTTTTGTCCATGAGTGTATCTTTCAGAGTTATTGACTGAATCCCGATATATAAATATATATGTTAAAAGGTACAACTTCCTTAAGTTTTGTCAATGAGTGTATCTTTCAGAGTTATTGTCCGAATCCCGATATATATAGTAAAATTTACAACCTTCTTAAGTTTGTCTATGAAGATAATTAAACAATACCTTCAAATGTTGGTAATAAACATATAAACATGAAAATGTATTCTTTAAACTTTTGATATGTATATAGATGAACACAAGGTCGCCTCTCCCGTCAAAACAGACGCCAAAACTAGACGCCATCTATTGACCGTCGCCACAAACTAGCGGGCTCAGGTTGGTTACAAAGTCACCGACCCGAGACCGCTAGTTTGCAGCGACGGTCAATAGATGGCGTCTAGCTTTGACATCTATTTTGACGGAAAAGGCGACTTTTTAATTTTAGATATATATCCTTCCAGGAAAAATTTCCATCTATACATATATAAGAATAAACCTTAATAAAACCAAATTTATTCATTCAATTTAGTGAAACATATATTACTATATAGAATTATTAAGACCTAGTTTATTATATTTGAAAACCATCTCACTTTATTTCACAAACTCACCAGATAGAAATATTTCGCTTTGAATTCTTCGTTCATTTTAATTCCTTGAAAAATTCATGGTTTCATATTTAAGATTTGTGTCTTTTTAAATAAAATATTTATGTTTTCATTTATACATAGAATATATTATTAATAGAAATATATTTTCATATATATATATATATAAAAGGTGGATATGTATTCGGTGAATAATGAAACGGTTTTATTGAAATAGCTGTCGCCTCTACTGTTAAAATAGTCGCTAAAACTGAGCGCCATCTATTGACTGTCTCTAAAACTAGCGGACTCGGGTCGGTGGCAAAGACATAATACTAGCTTTTGTAAATAACATATGGTTGACCTGGAGGACCATTCTCTTTCGGAATAATTGTCTTCTTCAGTGCAGGGTAGGTTTTATTTTATGATATCTACCTGGTATTCATGTTATCTCCAGAATCCGACAAAAAAGGTGTTTAGCTAGCTAAGTGGCTAGACCAATTTTATATCTAAGCTATTTGGCAAATTCTGAGGATTGGAGGAACACATTTAAGACGATATATATGTGGCGACCACACTTTGCTTCAGCGAGCGCGAACTGGGACAAAAGCTCCACTAAACAGTGGACGGCCTCGGCAACTGAGAGCGTCAACCTGACTACGCATGCGCAAACATCCAGACTCTGGCCACTCACGCGGTAAACAAGAAGGCTTGATCCCAACGGCCGTTACAACGGCCGTTACTTCTTTTATCTTTATACTAGACGAATGGCCCGGGCAACGCCCGGGTTTTACCCGAGTGCGGATATGTTTTTAAAACGTTGTCTTGGGTGGTCGTTATAGACAGGGTGGTCTGTATAGACAGGTGGATGTATCACACAGCTGATAACAGGGTTGTCTAGAGTGGCCGCTATAGACAGGTGTATGTATCAAACAGCTGATAACAGGGTTATCTGGTATGGCCTCTATATACAGGGTGGTCTGTATAGACAGGTGGATGTATCACACACCTGATAACAGGGTTGTCTAGAGTGGTCGCTATAGACAGGGTGGTCTGTATAGACAGGTGGATGTATCACACAGCTGATAGCAGGGTTGTCTAGAGTGGCCGCTATAGACAGGTGAATGTAACACACTGCTGATAACAGGGTTGCCTAAAGTGACCGCTATAGACAGGGTGGTCTGTATAGACAGGTGGATGTATCACACAGCTGATAACAGGGTTGTCTAGAGTGGCCGCTATAGACAGGTGTATGTATCACAAAGCTGATAACAGGGTTATCTGGAATGGCCGCTATATACAGGGTGGTCTGTATAGACAGGTGGATGTATCACACAGCTGATAACAGGGTTGTCTAGAGTGGTCGCTATAGGCAGGGTGGTCAGTGGTCGCTATAGAAAGGGTGGTCTGTATAGACAGGTGGATGTATATCACACTGCTGATAACAGGGTTGTCTGGAATGGCCGCTTTAGACAGGTGTATGTATCACACAGCTGATAACAGGGTTGTCTAGAGGGGGGCAGGGAGGACACGTGTTCGCCGCCAGCCAATGGGCGCGCATTCTATCCGTGAGCTTCAGAATAAGGCAATTATATAAGTAGATATTTCTGGCTTTAAATTTATTAATTTTAATTATAATTTTATCAGCGCCCTTTCCACAAGCCACACCAACACATCACGCAACCATCCCACATATATATAGATAATAAAAAGGCATATATTGGATTTTATAAAAGACTAGACGCCGAGACCCGGGCTTTGCCCCGGGATTGACCCGTGTGCATATCTACCCGAGTGATATATATTTAGATAAGATTTTTTTTTAAATAATTGTTTTTACTCGAGGGAATGTTTGTAGTCTAGTACGTTGATATAATCAATCTATCTGAATATTAGGAAAGGTCAGGTAATTTTTTTTGTAGGGTGATGCTCTGAAAAAGAACGCTATACCACTTTATCACTAAACAAATTGGCGAGTCAAAAATAAGCAACCTAAACAATCCATTAGCTTTGCAAGATAAGAACAGAAATAGAGAAATGCATGCAAAATTTTCAACACAAATCAAAATCTTTAATCCTCATTATTTTTTTTTTTTTTTTGCTTATCCCTAGTACACGTGGTACAGGCCATGATAAGCATGGTGGATAGTAGTTAGCGACTGCTTTCTACTGTAAGCGCACCACATGTCTACACATGTGAAAGCAGTTCGACTTTGCACTTACAAATGTGCCAGAGCCCCGTTTGGTTACTTGCACTCGCTGGTGGGGTTGGACTTTTGCAAGAATCGGGGGGCCATTGGAGCATTTTTTTTTTTTTTAAACAGAAAAAAGTGTCCAATGCGGGGATCGAACCCGGGTCGTAGTGGTCGTAAACCAAACGGTTTAACCAGCCTTCCACCGACCCCCCTTCCTCATCAGTAATGTATATTAGGTAGGATGAGGTTTATTTTGTTTCTATTACATTACATGGAATAGTTTTTTTTTTTCTAATAAAATTTACTGACCTCTTTGTTCACTGAAACCTAAACAATGAGTATGTTAGACCACTCTTTGTTCAACCTTACACATTGTTTAGGTCTCTTATTAGGTGTAAGATGTATACTTATGCTAAAATGGTAATTTGGGTAAACATAGGTAAATTCATGTTGGGCCAGTATTGTTCAGCAAGCCAACACAGATATAAACTTACGGTATGAAGCAAGTTGTGCTAAAACTAATATTTCCAATCAAATTATCAAAAAAAATAACATATACTATGTAATATAAACACATGTATGTAAAATAAACACAATAAAATAACCAATAATTAAAAACCATAAATTTTTCTAACACAGTATACTTCTTAAGTAAGAATACCTTACCATGAAGGTTTAAAACCCTACACATTGAAACATGTGAAAAATGTAGCATGTGTGTATGATGGGCTTGAAGAGAAAATATTTAAAAAAGATATTTATTGAAACTTTTGTAATACCACACAAAATATGCATATTTACAGTTACAACAGTTGCAGATCTTATTAGCGCTTTAAGAGGGACAATCATATATGAGCAAAGATCCATGTACATTAGAGGACATTAGAAACATAGCGAAAAAAATATAAAAGGTAATGAATAAATTTTTTGCTAAATGAGGAAAGAAATAGCTCCACAACTTCTCTAGCACCAAAAGATGTCATTTGGAATATAGAGTTATATCTACGGATATGCAGCAAGAAGGACTTCGATAGAGGATGTAGGCCAGAGAGCAAAGAGAAAATAGGTTCTGGAGGGGACTCAATAGCAGGTAGAGAAACTCTACCTTGTTTACAACAGAGGCCAAAGGGTTCATCTCTAAATCTCAAAGCAGAGCAAAACTGGCATACCCGAGACATTTGGCCTATATCGACAGATGAATCAGCTTTATAATCAATATGGGCATTATACTGCAAACCTGAAAACGGCTTATGAGTCCAGAGCTGAATACGCTGAACAGGAACTTGCATAGTTTGTGTAGCTGCGACGCGGGGTTCAGAATACCTAAGACGGCGAAGCGCACGACGCGTCTCACTTTGAAGTGGTGTCTCAATAGCTCTAGCATTCCTATATCTCCTGGAAGCAGCCGTATTCCTACCAATTAAAGGTCGGCTGCGGCGAGGCATATTCTGAAAAAAAAAGATTGAGATTAATAACAAAAGCTTAAAAACCAGCAATTTATAAACAAAGCATAAAAATTACCTGTCTTTTTGAGGTAAAAATCAAAATTCTTAAATTTTTTCTTCAAAATAACCTTCCAGATATGTTAAAAAGATTATAAAGAACTAAAAGCATAATATTAAAAATAAAAAATTAATGTACAAAACCAGTCATCACTAAAAAGCCTCAAAAATAGACCAACCGCCGGACACGGCAATGAAAAAGCATGCTTTTTTGAGGAAAAAATAGAAATAATTCTCTAAAATACAAAATACAACCCCCCTATATGGTAAAAAAAAACTACAAATAATCTAAATATAAAATACTTAATCAAATAAATTAAAACATCTTTAATAAAATTTAGAAAAAGGACCTCAAAAAGACAAATAAATGAATCCGTTAAAGAAATCCCTCGCTTATTTAAAAATATAAATAATATATTTTTTAGATACAACCCATATATGTAGAAAATATAATAAATAAACTGTATTTAAAAGATAAAAGGAATAATTAAAAAATTCCATAAGAAAATTTAAAAAAGGACTTCAAAATGACCCATAATTGAACATACCAATAAAATATCTTGCATCTTAGTGAAAAAAAAAAATAGAAATAATCCAAAAGTTGTTTACAAAACAACCCATATATGCTGAAAACACCATAAATAATCTACTTCTAAAATATCTAAGCAATTAATTAAAATGAAATATCAAGCTTTTTAGTGAAAAAAAAAAGAAAAATAACCCAAATTTTTTCACAAAACAACCCATATAAGTGGGAAACACCATAAATAATCTGTAACTAAAATATCTAAACAATTAATTAAAATTTTTGTTAAGGTCCTCAAAAAAGACATAAAATTGAGCACATGCATGAAATTTCTAGCTTTTTAGTGAAAAAAAGAGGTCCTCAAAAAAGACATAAAATCGAGCACATGAATGAAATGTCTAGCTTTTTAGTGAAAAAAAAAAAGAAATAACCCTAAATTCGTAAAAAATAATATAAAATACCTTAGTCTCATAAAAATATTAACACGTAATAAAATAAAAAAGAAACTTGATCTCATCAAGTAAGGCCTCAACTTTTTTCGGTATAAAATATGAAAACTATAAAATAAAAGTATCTTACCATGTATAAAAGTTATTATTAAAATTAAAAAATATATATATATAAAAGTTTAGAACTAATTTAGCAAGAAGCGAAAAGTAAACACTTTTGAAAGTGTTGTATCCGCTGTTGAAAGTAAATACTTTCACTCTGTTGATTTTTTTTTGTATTTTATCGATAACAGCAAAGTTATGTATTTTAAAGTTAGGAAAAATATTTTGATGTTAAGCAAAACCTGCTCCATCTCGTTTTACATAAATGTTGAAAATTTGGTCGAAATTGATGCATTGTAACGAAAGTTTTTAGTGATTTACTCTTATGAAATTTGCATTTTATTAATATAGATTTATTTTGCCAATATTTCGGCTGGCAGAACGCCAACGTTTATCGAGGCATTACAATTTTGTACACACAAACTCAGCGCCGCATAGTGTTATAATATCACAGTTGAAATCAATTAAAATACAAAGTAGGTGGAGGAAATTTGTGCATGAAAAAATTATTATGAAAGTTACAATCAGAATAATATTAAAGTAAAAAATAATGAAGTCATTGCTATATTTTAAAATATTTGTATTAAGAACATGAATATAATTCATTAATAATTCATTAAGAGATAAAGGTAAAAATATATGTATCTATTAAAACATTTGAAAAAAAAAAAGATTTTAACAAAAAATTGTAAGAAATGTTTGAAATTTTTAAACTATAAAATGTGTTGTATTTTAAAAAATTGATATGTGCTGTAAATATCTCAAAATTATTATTCTCATATTTAACTTTTCATAGAACTTTATTCCAATAATCATTATCACTTAGCATTGTTTACATGAGGACTTTGTAAAATGGCGGACGTTGGTTAGAAATAAAAACTAACGAGACATACATTCTTGATTATTTATTTCCTTTACAATAAGAATAGCTATAAAAGAAAAACTTACATACATCCGCAACATAATTGGCGCAGTCGAAAAGGATACGAAAGAAAATTAAAAAGGTAAATTTTTAATCAAAAGATTATATATTTCAAATTTAAATAACTCATTTAGAAACATCTTTATTTTTATAATGGCAAATATACATAGATTTGAAAAATATTCTGGCAGTAAGAATAATATAAAAATTGAAAGTTGGATTAAGTTGTATGAAGTAGAAAATTTAAAAGCAAACGATGAAGAAAAAATACACAATCTTATCTACTATTTAGCAGATGAAGCCTTAGAATTTTTTGCTGATGAAATTCTTACAAATGCACATATAAAAAAATGGGAAACTGTAAAAGATAAACTCATTGCCAGATTTAAGCCTTGCACATATAGTCCCATTGTATTAGCATCTAGCAGAAAGCTCCTTGCAAGTGAAACTGTGGAGACTTATTTTAAAGAAAAAATGGACTTACTGAATCAAACATCCTTGAAAAAGGAAGAGAAAATACAGCTACTAACAGATGGGCTACCTTTGAATTGGAGGGATGTGTTTGCAGCAGCACAACCTGCAGATCCAACCAAATGGATACAATTTGCACGTTCTATTGAGCATAACAGGCAACAAAGTAAGCTAAAAAATTTGTTTAAACCCAAAGTATGCACTCTATCTCAACAGGAAAGATCAGCTTCAAATTGCCCATTTTTCTGCCCAATTTGCATGAAGAAAATAATTAAAGTGAAACATTGGTTGAATGAATGTCCTGATTATAACCCAAATTATAAAACAGAAAGATCATCTAAAAATACACAACCAAAACAATTCATTACAACAGTCACTGAATCAACCACAAGTAGTGAAACAAACAAAGTAACTTGCTTATCAACTAACAATCCTCCTAATAAATTGATAGACTTTAAAATTTGTGTCAACAAACATCCTTTACAAGCCTTCATGGACACAGGTGCTACCATATCTTTAATAAGTCAAAATTTAATAAAAAGTTTGAATTTACATCCTTTAATAGATTCTCCCATGCAAATTCAACAAGCTAACTCATTAACCAAAACTTTGGGATATGTTCATGTAAATTTGCAAATTCATAATAAAACTAGAAAGGTCAAACTTCATGTAATACCTAATTTAAAATTCCAGCTACTCATTGGCTTGGATATTGCAGAAGACTTTGAACTTATTGTTGACACTAAAGATAAAACAGTGTACACTAAGCAATCAGCAGAAATGGCACTTGTTTGCACAACCTGTAATCAGTTGCAACAACAACAACAAAACCAGATCCAACAGCAACAACAACAGAACCAGATTCAACAACAACAGCAGCAGCAACAACAGAACCAGCTCCAACAACAGCAACAAAACCAGGTCCAACAGCAACAAAACCAGATCCAGCAACAACAGCAGCATCAGCTCCAGCAACAACACCAGATGCAACAGCAGCAGAGACAACAACATCAAAGACAGGCAGATCTCAGCTTCATTAAAGACCCTCAAGATCATCAAAACACAGTGATGGTCAAGAAGAGAGGACTACTCAGGGCTATGGTGCCTGCTTCTTTTAAAGAACATGTTCTGAAGGAATATCATGATAACATGAGTCACCCATCCATGAACAAGACAGTCAAATTAATAGTTCCTTTATTTTGGTGGTCAGACATGGTACAGGAAATTAAATCTTATGTGAGATCATGCAAGACATGTCAACTTACCAAATCATCTAATCAACCAACTCTAGGACAACTAATAATTCCAGACACAGAAAACTACAACCAGCTCAAGTAATAAGTGCAGATACAATAGTTATGGGAACATCAGCTGAAAAGACAAAGCACAAGTACATCCAAGTGTTCATTGATCATCTTACAAGATATGTTTGGGCATTTCCCACTATCAAAAACTCAGCTCAAGCAACGCTACAATGTTTCAACAGAATCCTTCAAGTCTCGCTACCCATAAAACATATTATCACTGACAACGGAAAGAACTTTAATTCCAAGTGTTTTAACGTCCATCTATCAGAGAGCCAAACAACAACTGACTCACCCGTGCAGCCGAGGTCACGCTCCGCTGCGTCACGTGGGGAAACATAGGTAGATGTTTTCTTACATCTTCTCAGCACATCCCCCTTTTTAAGACTTGAAATATATATATACATTACAAACTTTAAATGCATAATATAATTAATAATGAAGGCGATCCACAGGTTTAACAATTCGTCCACTCCGGGTTCTTATCTGGCCGTCTTCTGAGTCGTTAGAGGGATAATCCACAACTGGGGTCTTTTCATTTTCAACCAGTTCCTCCCCCGAAAAGGTCGGCGTCGATGGGTCGGCTGGATATTGCACTGTAACTCCTTTTCGTAGATGGAACCTGTTTCGACGTAAAGTCCCAACTGGAGTATCAACCATATACGACCTTGGTGTCGATGCTTTCTTCTTTACAATCCCCCAGGTTCGCATATCTGTAATCCAAACCGTGTCACCTTCGGATAGCTCCTCCATGTCCGTAGCTCCGCAGCGTCGATCATATCTGGATTTCATATCCTTTCTCCTTTTCCCCTCCTTTCTTTTCAGGGTCTGAGAGTCCACCAACTTTGGATTAAGATTCTCTGGTGCAATTGGCAAGGTCGTTCGGAGTTTACGTCCCATGAGAAGCTCAGCAGGGCTGTAACCGTTCTCCAAAGGGGTCGATCGATACTCCAGGAGTCCAAGCGATGGGTCTTGATTTTTCTTGAGGATCAACTTAGCAATTTTCACACCTGCTTCTGCCATCCCATTGCTCTGCGGGAATCGAGGACTTGAAGTGACATGTGTGAATCCGTACTGCCTTGCGAAATTTGCAAATTCACGAGCAGCTCCAAATTGCGTCCCATTATCGCTTACAACAGTTTCTGGTATTCCATGTCGGGCAAATATGGATTTGCAACTACGCACCACCACACTGGCTGTGAGCCGATTCAGCTGAATCATTTCAGGAAAGCGAGAATAATAGTCAATGACGACTAGATACCACTTATTCTCGAACTTGAACAAATCCATTCCAATCTTCTGCCACGGTCGTGAAGGAAAGTTCGTTGGTATCAAAGGTTCATGTTTTGAGACGGTTTCCTGGATACAGACACTGCACTTTCTGACCGTTTCCGCGATCTCTTCCGAAATTCCAGGCCACCATACCGTCTCACGTGCGCGAAGTCTTGTTTTTGTAATCCCGAAGTGCCCAGCGTGCAACTTATCTAGGATCTCCAGTTTCATACTTGCTGGAATAACAAGACGACAGCCACGCATCAGTAGTCCATTTTGAACGCCGAGTTCATCCTTGACATGCCAATAAGAGAGCAGAGCCTGTGACATCTTCTTCTTATCTGGCCAGCCTTGCTCAAGGTAGTTGACTACTGCTTTCAGGGTCGTATCTTCTTGTTGAGCTTCAAAAATCTTCGCCAACATCTCGTCCTTGATCGGGTTGATTCTCGTCGCAACCACTTCAATTCGCCTCGCCAGGTTCAAGAGCTCACATGCCCGGCGACTCAGAAGAGGTTCACTCAAACGACGAATGACATAAATCTTCTCCTTGATTTCATAATTGTCATTTCGCAGCGTTGATATAAACATACCCACAGTCTGAAGTTCGGAGAATTCAGCAGCTCTAATGTTGATGTCACTTTCCACTAGTCGTTGCTGTCCCATTATCGTCTTGAAGAGACACAGAGGAACACATGTAACATCCGCCTGGGAGTCGAGCTTGAACTTCACCCGTTTCCCGTTCACTTGGATTTCTGCTGTCCATCGCCTCCTGCACTCGTCTTCATCATCATCGAGATTAGATGAATCCTCCGCAGCTGAGACCTCCAGGAGAAAACCAATTTCTTCATCAAGTTCAGAAACAGCTTTGACTTCCGCAGTCTTCGCCTGCTTATCTGGGCAGCAATTTGCAAAATGGCCTGTTTTTGAACACAGGTTACATTTCTGTCCTTCAGCACGGCAAGCCTGTCCTTCCCTGTGGGTGAAACCTCCGCACTTTGGACATCGTGATCTTATTTTGGCTGACTTCTCCTTCTTCCTCGAAGGTTGCTGTTGTTGTTTCGGTGATTGTTTCTTCGAGTTGAACTTCACCTGATTGACCTTTTGGCTTGTTGAGGGACGCTGCAGGTCGACTTGCTGCTGTCGAACGGCTTCCTGCTGTCGAACCATTTTCACCGCCTTTTCCAAAGTCAGTTCGCTGTCCAACTGCATTCTTTCAGATAAAGCTTTGTCCCTCACTCCAACCACTATTCGGTCACGGATCAACTGCTCATGAAGACCCTCAAATTCGCAACTATCAGCCAATTTGTACAATGAAGTGATGAATTCGTCCACTGGCTCCCGATCCTCTTGGATTCTTGAATTAAATTTCGCACGTTCGTAGATAATATTCTTTCTGACACAGAAGTGGCTGTCGAACGCCTTGAGGACGGAATCAATTTTCGTTGCCTCTTCCTCCTTTTCGAACTTGAAGGTCCTGAATATATCATCCGCGCGGTCACCCATCAAGTACATGAACAAATCGATCTTGTCCGCCTCCTCTTTCTTCTTCATTCCACTGACCACGAGGTATCTTTCGAATCTTTTCCTCCATTTGGGCCATTCGTTGGGAGTCGAGAAGTCGAAAGTTTCTGGAGGTTGAATCTGAGCCATGTTGAATTATCTTCCAAGGTACGCAAAAATCGATATTTTGCAATATACGGGTTCGTATTTTATCCAGTTATCGCTGCCACCATGTTTTAACGTCCATCTATCAGAGAGCCAAACAACAACTGACTCACCCGTGCAGCCGAGGTCACGCTCCGCTGCGTCACGTGGGGAAACATAGGTAGATGTTTTCTTACATCTTCTCAGCACACCAAAGAATTCAAAAGGTGTTTGAAAGTTCATAACATCAAACAAACTTTCACCACACCATACCACCCCCAGAGTAATGGAATGTGCGAAAAGGTTAACGGAACAATCATGACCAAATTAAGAACGGCCTTGCTTGATAAACCGAAAGTGAAATGGAGCACACTTTTGCCCAAGGTCATTACTGACTACAACAACACCCCTCATGACGTAACAGGTTTTCCGCCATCTTTTCTATTTTTTGGTTACAATGTGCAGCCACAATTTGCTGATAACCTCTCAACCTCGGTAGAAGATGCTAGAAAACTGGCTATAAAAAGAACTCAACATCATCGTGATATTTCCAAAAGAAGACATGATTCAAGACATCCCGACATTGAATTTAAAGTTGGAGATCTCGTTCTTAAAAGAATTCCCTACAATGATCCGAGGCTAATTAAAACAGCTCCCAAATACGAAGGACCATTCCAAGTTTTGAGAAGATTGTCTATAGTGACTTACGAACTCTCTACAACGGATCAAGAAAACCCACCAAGAAATCCCACAGGAGATCCTATAAAGGCTCACATCTCTCAATTAAAGTAATTTATTCTCCGTGAATAAATGCATCAAAACGGGGGTAAATGATACGTGCTGTAAATATCTCAAAATTATTATTCTCATATTTAACTTTTCATAGAACTTTATTCCAATAATCATCATCACTTAGCATTGTTTACATGAGGACTTTGTATGTATGTAAAAAATCTCCAATAAAATTTGAAAATAATTTTGTTGCGGATGTATGTAAGTTTTTCTTTTATAGCTATTCTTATTGTAAAGGAAATAAATAATCAAGAATGTATGATTATAAATTTATAACATTATATTCCCTGAGCCCAGCCCATAACCTCCAAGTGAAGCACGCGCAACAGAAGCCCGCGTTGATCGTGCTTTTAAAGCAAATGTAAACAGAAAATTGACTTTATTTAATTTTAAATCATATTTCATTGGCGTGTTAATCATATGAAACATTTTCTCCCGTAGAAGGGCGTACTTGCCCGAAAGCTCGAGATTTTTTAAATAAAAAATATTTTTAAAAGAAACTTTTCCCTGGAGGCTTTATGTTTTTATTTTAATTTTAAAGAGAGACTTTGGTAAAAGGATTCTATTTTAACACAATTTCTTAATATTTAATAATAAATAATTTTTGACAATGTCACCTAACTATGCAATAAATAAGAATAACTACCCTATACCATGAATATAAAATGTAAACTTATATATGCATGGTATTTTTACAAGTAGAAAAAAACCGAACAGTCTCAAACCTATAGTTAAGTTTTTCTAATGCAAATCTGAGAGTAATATTTCAGTAGATTTTGGGTGTGGGTGTTAAATAATTTGGGGGCCTCCGCACGCCACAATTGGACTAATTTTTGATGAATGATATCATGTGATTTATTGTTTCCAGCTTTATAATCCATAATACCACGCTAGATCTGTCAAACTTTGACTTTTTACTGTTTTTTTTCTATGATTTTCTTTTCTATGTATATATCGGCTCTTGTTTGATTAAGTTTGTTGATGAAATACGATATTGTTTGGAATTTTATTGTAATGCAGACGATTCAATAGAATTTGATTTTTTTAATTGTTGAATATATCTGAAAATTGAAAGTATTTATTATTGTATCCAATTTAATTTAAAAGATTTACATAAACCTAAAAGTAAAAGGATTTTTACTCATTTTATTTCTTTCTTATTAGAATACAAAAATTTAATATAACAAAATTAGCTAGTTAACATATCCCAGCTAGGTGGCTGTAGAAAGACGAAAAATAACTTATACAGGCGCAGCTCTCACGTGACGGGACGGCACGATGAGCTGATCCCCAAAAGCTGGCGCCATCTTCCGTGGAAGAAGTGAACCATTTGTGTTACAATATATATTTATAATATAAAAATACAAATTATCCCTATTATTAAATTAAATTTTATTGCCCTCTATCGTTAAAATTTTACACAAATAAATTTACTGGCAATGCGTTTCTTTTTTAAATCTATACAGACCTTACTGCAATGATATGATTTAATGAATGAGAGGGCATGGCTCATCAGTAATTTGGCGAAACCGCTGAGAGGGTTCACTACTGATGAGCCAAGCCCTCTCATTCATTAAATCATATCATTGCAGTAAGGTCTGTATAGATTTAAAAAAGAAACGCATTGCCAGTAAATTTATTTGTGTAAATTTTATCCCTATTATATTATAATTTGCATGGAAATAAAAAGTTAAAGAAGGCTAACGAGATTGCTGTTACAACCTGGCTCCATAGAACTTCACAACAGGAGAACAGGGAACAGGAAAAGTCCGATTTTTGGCCCCGGTAGGGAATTCACATATATAGTTAGCAATTATAAGACAATAACGCCCAATCTATATATATAAGATATAGAAATATATATATTAAGCTCGAATTACAAATAAAGCAAACTTTATGCAAACTATATGTACTCTATATAAATTATATGTATTTATACTGAATTAAAAGCTTATGTTCATCGTTTTCTAAAATGCCAAAACAATGAAACCATCTCTCAGTGTAGCATATATAAGCAGAATCTTCCGATACAAGTATTAGAGCTTTAAAAAGCAGTGTGGTGGGTTAAATTGGTACAAAACTACTGCCAGAGTTAACCATTGATGAGCCAAGCCCTTTAACTATTTTTTAATGCAGTAAGGATAGTGGGACGTTTATTTTATTTTGAAAAAGAAATTTATTCGTGCTTAAAATTTATAATTTTGCAAATATATAGGTGTCATTGTTTTGAAAAACAATTAGCGCCATCTTTATGTTAAAATGTTAAATTCTGAACATTTTGTTACCTCTGGGATTCGGTGGACGAGTGATCTAAATCGTTTCGACCGTTACGACACGGGATCGAATCCTGTGTGCATTGGACTTTTTATAATTTGAAAAATTATATTACGATGCACTAGCGCGCCATCTGTTATCAAATTACAAAACTATTTTAGACGCGTAATATTCTACTGCCCTTACTGCAATGGAAAAATTAAATTTGAATTTGAAAAATGCTCTAGTAGCTTTATATTCTTGCAAAAGTCCAACTTCACCATTGAGTGCAATTAACCAAACGGTGCTCTAGCATGAATGTAAGTGTAAAAATCGAACTGCTTTTCACATGTGTAGACATGTGGTGCACTTACAGTAAAAGCTAACTACTATCCACCATGATTATCATGGCCTGTACCACTTATACTAGGAATAATTATATTATTGTTATTTCATTCTAATTATTAAACAATCCATTATGAAATCTTAGAAGAGAATTACCAAAATAGACACCAAATTTATTAATCAAGATAATTATATGTTTAATCCATTATAATAATTATATTTATTAGAATAATTGAAATATTTATTTAATATTTCGACAATCCAATCGTCTTTTTATCCAAGAGGTTTGCATTCCAAACGGTATCAGGTGATGCAGGTAAACATAGCTCGTTAGCCAAGACCGTTCTGGAAGACATTTTTCAATTTGAATATTTTAAAGACGTTTATTAATTATATGCATATATATTTTTATCATATTTGTATAATTATTATAACATATATAATGATGCACTACTGCGCCATCTGTTATGAAAATTAGAAACTATTTTAGACCCGTACGATTCTTTTTGAAATTAAACAATTTCTACTGCCCTTACTGCAGTGAAAAAATTAATGGAAGGGCCTGGCTCATCAGTGGTGAACCCTCCCAGCTGTTTCGCCAGTTTGAGGAGGGTTCACCACTGATGAGACAGGCCCTCCCATTAATTTTTTCATTGCAGTAAGGGCAATAGAAATTGTTCAATTTCAAAAGGAATCTTACGCGTCTAATATAGTTTCTAATTTTGATAAAATATATAAGATGGGTTGGCCAAATATACGGAATAAATTAAATAAACCTTTAGTTTACTTTTGTTCCACTAGATGGCGCTCTGCTATCTAGAAATCTCCATGTGAACGTGGTCAGGATATGCCTTTTTTTAATACGAGTATATAAGATAATACACCATAAAATTGAGTTATAATGACATTCCAGAAGTGAGTATACCTCTCCCTTTCAAATATAATTTTGTAATAACTTTTATTGGCAAATACGTCCTTTCTAGTACACTCATGAACAAAACTTAAAGTGGAAAGTCTTTGATGTCGCCGGTCATCTGTTTTTTTTTTTTTTTTTTTAAGTGTCTAACTCTACCATCGAGTTAAAATAACCAAGCCGTCAAATTGCTTTCCTCATTTGGAGACATGTGGTCTACTTACAGTAAAAGCAGTCGCCAACTTCTACCCACCATGATTATCATTGCCTGTACAACGTATACGGAAATTTTACTCCATATGAAATTAATATTGATTATTCCCAATTTAGATTGCAAAAAGCTGTTTGTATACTGTTACTTACAGTAAAAGCAGTGGAACACTTCTACCCACCATGATAATCATGGCTTGTACCACGTATACTAGGGATAATAATAAAACAAACTATTATAGATACCATGGTTGTAACGACTAACTGATATTTTACTCCATATGAAATTAATTTTGATTATTCCCAATTTAGACTGCAAAAAGCTGTTTGTACACTGTTACTTACAGTAAAAGCAGTGGCAAATTTATACCCACCATGATTATCATTGCCTGTGCCTCGTATACTGGGGATAATAATGAAACAAACTATTATAGATACCAAGGTTGACAACCACTAACGGAAATTTTACTCTATATGAAATAAATATTGATTATTCCCAATTTAAACCGCAAAAAAAACTGTGTGTACACCAGAACTAATATTTATTGTCGAAATATTACTCCAATTAAACGCACAATTGATTTTACGACCTATATTTTATCCATTGCATGAGAAAAATTAAATGTTTAAACAACAACCTTTATTGCTGATAATTCAACCAGAAGGATACATAGCAATTTGTTTCCAGTGATAGTTTCAGGTAAAAATAGTTAGGCACAATACAACATATATATATTACAGATTTTGAATTAATTTTTATCTAGCCTATGACGCTTAACCGCCGAAGCTTTGCTGGTGTTATTTTATTTTTTTTTTTATACTACTATATTTTAACTAATTATTTATTACAAAAAAATAAAAATAAAACCTCACATATGTTTAAACTAAATAACAAATCTTATATATCTTTATATTCTCATAACGATACTATATATATACATATATTAAAAATGGCATATCCTGACCAGGAGCACATGTGCTTTACAGAAGGCAGAGCGCGATCTGGTGGAACAGAAATCAACTAAACATTGATTTAACCTGTTCCCTGATATTTGGCCTCTGCCTTCTGTAAAGCACATGTGCTCCTGGTCAGGATATGCCATTTTTGATATTGATTTCAACACCTGATCTTTTTTTATCCTTTATTTTTTCTTTCGTTTTTTAATGTGCTAAGCGTATTTACGCAAGTTTGGCCTTAAATACCCATTTCTTGGTTTTTCGGGAAGCCATTGGGATCAAAAAATCCTTTTTGGTCGCAATGGTTCAGCCTACTCCACGCTGACGGGGCCAAAAGCGCGAAACGCGTTGGTGGATGGCTTTTCTTTATTTATCAAAAGATTGGGTTGGCCAAATATCAGGGAACAGGCTAAATCAATGTTTAGTTGATTTTTGTTCCACCAGATCGCGCTCTGCCTTCTGTAAAGCACATGTGCTCCTGGTCAGGATATGCCATTTTTAATATTGATTTCAACACCTGATCTTTTTTTATCTTTTATTTTTTTTTCTTTCGTTTTTAATATATATATATATATTCTGAATATAGAGCAATCCATAATACATTTATATTTTAAAAATAAGGCTTATTTTGGATTTAAATATGATTATTTATTTACCGATATTTCGATGGATCAATCTTCCATCTTTTACGAGGTGTTTTGCAGTGAAGCACGCAGCAGGTCGCGCGCCCCAGGTGAGCCACTAGACGTCTTCTAAGCTTATTGGGCGATAAACCATCTAATATATACATTCTAAACAGAGTAAATATAATCAAAATAAAAGTGATATATGTAAATGACTATTGAAATTAAGAGATATCAAATTAATTAAAGAAAAAGTGATATATGTAAATGACTAAGTGATATATGTAAATGACTAATGAAAATTAAGAGATATCGAATTAATTAAACAAATAAAATATCATGAAAATTGAAATAACTGTGTAACAAATATACAACTAGTAGTAATAGATATCCGATTAAAAATGGAATAAAATAACCATGTAAATAGCATAATTCAACAATAGTCACACTCCAGACTTCGATCACACATCTATAATTCATCAAAACATCAAAGAAAAACATTGCCGTTTATTTTTAGAAAGCTGGAGCTCATTAGAGAATAAAAATAGTATCAATAGAAAGATTGACTTGCCAGATATATATACCCAGTTTAGAACCTCTTAGATGATTATGCTATTTACATGGTTATTTTATTCCATTTTTAATCGGATATCTATTACTACTAGTTGTATATTTGTTACACAGTTATTTCAATTTTCATGATATTTTATTTGTTTAATTAATTCGATATCTCTTAATTTTCATTAGTCATTTACATATATCACTTAGTCATTTACATATATCACTTTTTCTTTAATTAATTTGATATCTCTTAATTTCAATAGTCATTTACATATATCACTTTTATTTTGATTATATTTACTCTGTTTAGAATGTATATATTAGATGGTTCATCGCCCAATAAGCTTAGAAGACGTCTAGTGGCTCACCTGGGGCGCGCGACCTGCTGCGTGCTTCACTGCAAAACACCTCGTAAAAGATGGAAGATTGATCCATCGAAATATCGGTAAATAAATAATCATATTTAAATCCAAAATAAGCCTTATTTTTAAAATATATATATATATGTGAAAAAATAGTACAAATGTAACATTGTACTTGGATAAGGTGCGTAAATTAAGAAAAAGGCATCTCCTTATCGTGCAACTGAAAGTTGCTGATGGCTGGCGCCATCTATCGGAATAAATATCAACTATTCTCGTTGATTTTTTAATTATTCCAGAATTGGCCAAATACCCATTTTTGATTAATCAAGAAAAGCTAACCATGGACGCGTTTCGGGCTGTTGGCCCTCATCAGCGTGGTGCAAGCTGTACCTCAACGACCAAAAAAATTGGTCATTAAGGCATCCTGAAAAATCATGAAACGGGTAGTTAAGGCCAGAATTGCGTGAGGACGCTACACAATGTGAAAAAATAGTACAAATGTAACATTGTACTTGGATAAGGTGCGTAAATTAAGAAAAAGGCATCTCCTTATCGTGCAACTGAAAGTTGAGGTACAGCTTGCACCACGCTGATGAGGGCCAACAGCCCGAAACGCGTCCATGGTTAGCTTTTCTTGATTAATCAAAAATGGGTATTTGGCCAATTCTGGAATAATTAAAAAATCAACGAGAATAGTTGATATTTATTCCGATAGATGGCGCCAGCCATCAGCAACTTTCAGTTGCACGATAAGGAGATGCCTTTTTCTTAATATATATATATGTAATGTTTGAAGATTACATTTTTGAGATTGATTGAATTGATTGGTGATTGTGGTGGGCGTGTTTGCTGAGTTGGTAAGGTATTCACACAGGGGAAAAATAACGAGGACACAGAATTGAATTGAAATAGGCCAGCGATCAAGGGAGAAAGGGGTTGAAGCTATTTGTCGGATTTGACTAATATCTATGGCTGTTCACATTATTGAGGATTGGACTTATCTGATCGTTGAGAAGATGGTGGCTGGCTCCAACCGGTTCCTTGGTACCAGGTCCTAACTTGTTGTGATGGTGCCGAGCTCCTAACTCGTCTCGATGGCGCCGAGCTCCTAACTCGTCTCGATGACCTTTCTCCCCAGATTTCTAAGCCTTGTCTTTATTAAAAATCTTTAGATCATACATTGCATACATATTGGGGTGGGATTACATCCAGTTATGTACAAATTATGACATACATATATATATATATATTTATATATATATGTATATATATATACAGAATAACTATTGCTATAATATTTAAAATATTTAATTTTAATTCGATTGATCATTTAAAGAAATAATACAATTTATTATGGTTTTATTTGAAACTATTTGTGTTCCTAATTTTTATAAGTTTGCCAGCGCTTTAGAAGAAAAGACAAAAATTGAGTTTTTTGTTTGTCTATTCAAAATTTCACAAGTTATTCACAGATTCATTAGAAAATAAAAGCTTTGTCTACTTGTCCTAACAATTCTATTGTTAATACAAAGCAATAAAGCGCCATTTAAATATAAGAAATAAAAGGATTTAAAAGCACGAATTTTTCTTTTTCACAAAAATCAAACTTCTATTGTCTTTACGGCGATGAAAAAATAATATTGAGAGGGCTTGGCTCATCAGTGGTGAACCCTCCTAGCGGTTTCGCCAGTTTAATCTACCAGACCGCTACTTCGAGCTTTAATATTGTATTGACAATTTGACATTTAAAAATAATTTATCGACATCTAGTCAATAGTCAAAGAGAGAGTTTACAGAGTTTAAAATAGTAGAGAAAATATTGTATTGGATGAATCTGCTTATAAACGCTACACTCTCTCTAAAGTGGGAATCTCAGAAATGATATTTAAACAAACTATGGACATAAGCTTTTAGGACAGTAGAATTATATATAAATATTTGCATCGAGCAATGTTCTTCCGCAAACAAAATTTTCATATAGTTTTTTATACATTTGAAAGTTCATAATATCGTTTAAAATAAAAAAGAAGACTAGGAAGAAAACATGCATTAATTGTTATGTCCCACCACCAAGATTGTAAATGAATAATCACTTTTTAAATTAAAAATCATGGATAAGTTTCTTTAATAGTTTTTATTACTTAAACTCTCTCAAGCTATCGGGCTTATAAGTCTTTCGACATGAGTAACACAATGCCCTCCGTTTCTTGAAAAGGTCAAACCCCGCTAGTTTTGTAAGTAACCAAACCTGGCTCTGTAGATTTTGTCTAAAAGTATACGCAAGTAGTACACTTACAGAAGCTGCCCAGAAGTCCTTCTCTACGTGGCGGGCGGGAGAAGCAACCCAAGTAAGGAACTGTCCTGTAGTACGGTGTCGTGAGCCGCTACGGTAACTGTGAACAGGGAACTCTGAAATGCGGCTGATTAACGGGGCACCTTTTTTCAATGGAAATGGACAAGACACCACCACCACACTTACAATAAAATCAGTCACTAACTTCCAACCATGATTATCATGACGTACTTTGGATATGTAATACTACCAGAGTATTGCCCTATTCAGCATTCTTTTCTATATAAAGTACTGAATCCACAATAAGTAAAACTCAAAGGATCTTAATCACGTATCTCCAGAAACAATTTAATGAATAAATATAGGTATATTTGTGATATAAATTTTAATTAGAAAATATTAATCAACTTTACTATACATTCTCATTATACCCAACACATTCCTTAATATACGTATAATACTACAATTTGAATACCAATTTTATGAAGAGATACCGGTAATTGGGTTTGAGAGAGAAGCCCACAAGGAAGATCTTCAGTGGTGAAGAGATTAAGATAGTTAATTGAATCTTAATTTCGCCTAGCTCCACCAATAGAATATGTATTCCTCAATTGTGTGTAGGAATCTCTTCATTAGAATATACTTCAATGGTTCGTATTGAAATATGCTATGAATATGTAAAGTGATTATGAAATCGATATATATGTGATGATTTAAGACAATGGAATAATTGAAATATATCCAAATATGTAATACCATATGCATCACCACGTGAATGTACATTACTTACTATTTACTGCAACTATGAAACATTAAATGACATCAATCTGTACCGCTTAAGACTGAAATAAAGTATAGCAACTGTACAGATAAAATGAATGGAGGAATAAAGGAGAAACATAAGTCTAAAACTAATCAGGCCTAGTACAATTAAGAAACGAGGCTTAAGAAACCCAGCCCAAGTTTTACGAGGTCATGGCAGTCTTGGCTGATGTAACTCCCCCCCTGATTACTTCAGAAAGGACAGTGACCTGCCTGGACCCGTGGAAGGTATAAAAGGAAGCTTCCAAACCTAACTAGTTAGTACGTGTTTTTCCGTCGGCGAGAGCCCTTGGTACACGTCGATCGCCAGGTAATCCTTCCCTGCCTGAATCCTCCTCTTCCCATTCCTTCTTGACGACAGCCGCTTCTTCTGCGGAATCTCTGTTTGCTTATTTCACCTTTAGTCAAGATGTGTCGCCTTCCCCACGACTGCAAGGTAGCGGTGACATCGAGGCTAATCTAGCATCAGGTAACACTGGTCCGAGCGATCCCAAGATATCCTTTATCCTTTATATCTATAAAAATGAAATGCGAAATCGATGTTTGTTATCGCATCACGCAAAATCTACTGACTCAATCATTATGGAATTTCGCATGTAGGTAGCTGAAGATTTCGTTTAACATATAGGCTATTCAAAAAACTACAAAGGTTAATGTACTTTTTTTAAAAATTATTTAACTGAAATGGATTAGTTCCCGCCTTTTGCCGCTTGGTGCGCACTGGTCGCGACGATAAATGAATTTGATTGGTTAATAATTTTACACGTTGTTTGTTTTTAATTTGTAAATTTGTTGTTTTGTAATTTTACACGATGAATGTCTTTAGAAGGTAAGATTATTTATATATTTTTAAACTCTTTGGAGATAATATTAATCGATCGTTATCAAATTTATACGTCCCCGGAACCTGGGTTAATTAAAACTGTATTGTGAAATATCGCGCGTAGTTAGCTGAGGTTTTAGTTTAGCATTTAGGCTAAAAGTGCAAAAATTGTATTTCGAATAACCTTTTTTTTCCTTTTTAGAAGTTAAGATTTTATTTATTTATTTAGTAATATTTTTTCAAATTAAATTAATTGGAAATATTATTTATTTCGCAGCTTATTCATATCTTTTTTGCTTCGTTTAATTTTAGTTAGTGTAAATATAACGATCTACATTTTAAAAGATAAGGTTTACTATTTGATTCTCATAAGGAATATTCCTATTTTAAGACAAATTGAGACAGTATTCTATTTTTTTTCTTATATATTTAGAGTAAGTATAAATTTTATTGAAGTTGTAAAAAGTATATTTCTTGAAAAAAAGTATGTTTTTCTATATAACTTGCTACGTATATTTTACTATATGTTTGTTCCATGTAATATGTTTATGCTCTAATAGCATTTATATTGTAAGCAGCAGCTATGCATTTTCAGTAACTGCTTTTTTAAGGGTAGGCTCAAATTATTTTTGCTGTCATTTGTTTAGTTAGGGTTTATATTTATCTGCTTCACAATAAATAACTGCTCATATATATCTATAGGGTAATACCATATTTTTGAATAAATGTATTTAGATATATAGATGCAAATATGCTCATATTTAAATAAAGAAATATACAATCAGCAATCGATTGGTGCATAATTTTACATGATGTTTGTTTCTAGACTAAATTTATTCAAATCAAGATAGCTTTTTTCATGCTTTTAAAAGTAAAGATAATATATTTAACGTTTCATAATACTTTTCAAATTAAAGTCTTTGGAAATAATATTGCTTTTTTCCCATCCTGCAGATCAACATTACACTGCAACATGCTATCTTAACTCTGGCTTTTGGCATTGATATTTATGTACTGTTTGCTACTTTAAGCTCTGGAGAGATTATAATGTAGATCCATCATGTGGAAATCACACCATAGTAAAATAGAACGCATATAGCTGGTAGCACAATATGTACCCTGTGTGAAGCTAGCGTTCAAAATTTGATTTTTTTAAAATGATATTTCAATTGTTGGCCTTATTTTCACATGTTATTGACCCATATCGCGGATCCATATAGGGTTAATTAATAGCTCATTTGACATTTTACTTTTATTTAAGGTCTTGGCATTATATATATTCCTTTTTAGGCAAAAATATAATTGAGGTATATTTTTAAATATAGATAAGAATCACAAGGAAGCAAGACCTAATCCAAATAAATAAATTATGTGTGTGGTTTCAGTAACAGCATTGTTACCATCTTCAGACAAAAGTACTGAATACATTCAGTAATTTTGTCTTAATAAGGTAACAATGCTGTTACAGCAACAATAACTAATACAAAATTCTTCCAAGTCCAGGTATTTCAATATTGCAGACATATATTACATTTATAAAAGTTGCTTAACTATTTAGATATATAAATGCCGGATTAGGTGCCCTTTAAAATGTTTGCTATGGCTGTTTCTTATTGGACAGCCGAGAGTGAAGTGGACAAAGTGAAATTATCAGGTTGTGCCGACCATTTTCCTTTATTCACACTAATCATTAGATTTTTATTTTTTTATTTTTAAGAATAAAAGCCCAGTTTGGTTACTTGCACTCACTGGAGGGGTTGGACTTTTTCAAGAAACAGGAGCCATTGGGGCAATTTTTTTTTTCAGAACAAAGTGTCTGAATCTGCATTCGATGACCCCGGGTCATGGTTTTTAAAAATCAACAGTTTAGACCACTCCTCCAAACAGCACTCTATTCATTAGATGTGTTTGTGAAATGGATCCTATATTACAGATTTTTTTACACGCATTTTCGATATTGCTGTTTGCAATTTATCTCCATTTTGCTGAAAGAAAATTCATTACATTGAGTTTACAAACAGTTGGGGCCTCTATTCATTCATGAGTAAACCTCGCTCGAACACTACCCAGGCGAAGCCGGGTCCAGTCGGAGAAAACCCGGGCGTTGCCCGGGCCACTCGGCTAGTCATATATATATACAAAGCAATAAAGCGCCATCTATATATAACGATCGTAAAGATAGAGGCTGCCTGGCCGGCATTCATATTTATATAATAAATAGACACTTCGGCCAGTTGGAGTTTTTTATTTTCTCAACGTTTCGAAAAAAAATCTTTTGTCTTCGTCAGGAGAAGTAAATAAAAATAAAGCATTTGGCAAGGCGTTAAAAATTGTTCTGAGGTTTGCAAGGGCGTTCTCATGTGATTTTTCGAATTTAGTACAACATCTAAAGCGCGAGTCAAAATATTTTAATATTTTTAAAAAGTTTAATATTTGTTTTTTGACTCGCGCTTTAGATGTTGTACTAAATTCGAAAAATCACGTGAGAACGCCCTTGCAAACCTCAGAACAATTTTTAACGCCTTGCCAAATGCTTTATTTTTATTTACTTCTCCTGACGAAGACAAAAGATATTTTTTCGAAACGTTGAGAAAATAAAAAACTCCAACTGGCCGAAGTGTTTATTTTTATATAAATAAATATATATAACGAATTAAGACATTAACGCGAATATTTCTTTTCACAAATGAATCAAACTTCTACTGTCCTTACTGTGATGAAGAAATACTACTGTAATACTACTGTCCTAAAAGCCTTTATCCATAGTTTGCTTAAATACCATTTCTAAGATTCCACTCTTCAGTGTAGCATATAAAAGCAGAATGATCCAATACAGTTTTAGAGGTCTAAAGAAAGGCCTTCCGAAGAGAATGACAGGAAATCACTGAAACGTCAGGAGACAAAATAAACTTTTGGTTGATGTGGCTATGTATTCCTTCGAATAAAAAAAGAGTAAATATGCACCAGCTCAAACACCTTTTTGGTAAATATCACCGATCCCATACACCACACTCGTAGGATTTTATAAAATTGAAGCCGCTACTCTACTGATGAGGGCAATATCCTGAAACCATTGTATACAGGTTAGCTTTTGTCTTTATTTGTCAAAATTGGTGTCGTGACTTATTCTTCTTCATCAACTAGCCGAGTGGCCCGGGCAACGCCCGTGTTTTACCCGATTGAATGTTTTGATTCAAATACTATTTGTTACAATTATAAATTGGCGCCTTAAATAATTGCATATGTTAGTTAATAACTATAGCCTATGTGCTTTATCTGTCTATGTACTGTTGGCTTCCGTAGGCGTCTCTTACCGGGAAAAAGAAAGAGAAGATTCCATTTGGTTATTATCTAATATATGCATTTATTTAGGGAGCGACCCGCTCCAACACAATAGTTACAAAGACGAAATAGCGAGTGGGGGGGGGGGGGGGGGGGCAAAGGTGGCGTGACCGTAGCCAACCAATAGGAGGGCGCCATTCCAAAAAAAAAAAAAGCAAACGGTGACAGAGATGAAAACTGATGACTGATTGATTAGGAGACGAGGAATGACGCTCGTAACTGTATATAGAATGATAAAGTTTTTTACTAGCGTGATGAACATAAGGCATTGTTTTGATGCATAATTAAAGGCAGTGATATCTACCTAGATACACTACAATAATATTGTAACAAAGTATTTATTATTTTATTAACAGAGTATATTTGTTTATGTTTATAATTTGCTACTCTGTAAATTCCTTCGTTGCTCATCTTTTGTTTATAATTCATAGTTTGTTCTTGCCTTAAATAAACTGCTGTGTCACCCTGAAGATTGTCTTTCCTAATTTTCCACGTGGCAATATGAACAGAAAATTTGAATTATCAGAATAATAGATTAGGATTTGACCTTAAATAATTGTTTAATACTCTATATGGCTGTTGAAATTACGAAATGGAAATGTGAAACTGGTACATTTTAATCCTTTTATAGAAATTGGATTCCTGTATAATTTATTACCTGTGTAACAGACATATGAGAGACTGGTGTAGTTTATGGTTTATATATTAATAGAACCTGTCATATAATGTTATATTAAAATATTATTTTATTTAAAATTATATTTCATAGCTTCAAATACTCTGTTAAATCGACCGCCAGAAGTCACGCTTCCCTTATAAAAACTCGTTGTTGTTGTTTCTCGATGGCCGGCTCAAAACATTTATACAATATGTAAATAGGTTTTTCATTTTTTATTCTAAAGGCTTAAGCCAGGCAGTAATTCTACCAACTTATGTTTTTTATATATTCCTTTAGCACAATTAAAGCAAATTGTGATTCAATCTTCATTTTATTATAATCTTTTCCACGACTGCATACCAAAATCAAGCAACAGCTAATCCTTATATCTATAAAAATGAAATCCAAAATCTATGTTTGTTATCGCGTAGCGCAAAATCTAATGAATCAATCATTATGAAATTTCGCATGTAGGTAGCCGACGATTTCGTTTAACATAAAGGCTATTCAAAAAACTAAAAAAGTTAATGTGCTTTTTTTTTTTAAATAAAAAAACAAAAAGCGATAGTTCCATCCTTTTACCGCTTGAGCGCAGCACTGGTCGCGACGATAAATGAATTTGATTGGTTAATAATTAACACGTAGTTTGTTTGCACGTTGAATGTTAGTTTGTTCACACACGATGAATATTTTTAAAAGGTAAGATTATCCAATCGCCCTGAAACTTCAGGAAGTTATTTACTATACTACTGGGAAGATTTCTGGTTTGAATTCGATTTGAAATAAATATTCTTTGCAATTTTATTTGCAAATATTCTACTTTCACTCGCAAGCAGCGCCTCTCGCGGTTTCTGGTGAAATAACATTTATAAATTGTAAAAATGCTAAAATGTGTTCCAAGTATAATAAATTTAATTAGGAATATAGTAATATAATATTCCAAAAACGTAAAAAAACTTGGCATTTCAATATTAATATATATTTAAAGAAAATATTGTAACGTTTTTGTGTTAAATGTTAAAATGTTGTAATGTTCTAATATATTTTGCATTGTTAATTTAATTTGCTGTTGTTTTATAATAACGAAGATGCAAATTTAATTGTTGTTGTTTTTATCGTTTTTTTTTATATAAAAAATACATTGTATGTGATGATGATAACAAAATGAATTTTCAAATTAATATACATAATTCATTGAGAAAAAAAAAACAAATAATTAATTATAAAATCCACAAACGTGACAATATCTTATTTAAAAATTAATAAATATTTTTAAAAAATTATGTTTCAAAAATATATTCAAACGCATATAACAATATTTATATACGTTTATAAATCTATATATAGGTAGATTGGATCTTTTCTAGAATCGTTTTAAAAAATGTTCGTTAGGCAAACTTTTACTCGGGTAAAAACCGGGCTAAGCCGGGTACATTCGCTGAATACAGTTATTTACAAATGTTCGTTTGTGGCAAGATACTATTCCTTCAACTTCAAATTACCGAGTGGACCAATTAATATTGATTTTGTTCAACTTATCGAGTATTTTTAAAGGGACCTGGAAAAATTTTCAAATTATCGAGAGTATAGGCAAGTGTGGATTCAACATATGGATTGGATGTTTGCTAGAATCGTTTTAACAAATGTTTTTTTAGGCAAACTTTTACTCGGGTAATCTCGCTGAAATTTGAACAGGACAGAGAGTTAAATCTGGAAGAGTTTTTTGTCGCGCTTTAACCAAGAAAAATTATAATTAACCAGGAACTGAGAAAAAATATTTTTTAGTCAGAAATGATGATGACAATATTGCTCTATCATGCTTGATTGACATAAACAAAATTCTTTAGGGGAATATTCACTAAAACAGACCACGGGCGAAGCCAGATAATAATTTTTAGTGGGCAGGAACAAAATTCTACCTGCGAAACATTCACTCGAGCAGAAGACACACGAAGACAGGTCATCTCTATATATAAAATATCGTTTCTCGGCCTTTTGGCTAAGATCGTGTAGTTTATCTCTAGATATTTTTTATTTATATATATCTTTTTAAAAATATATTCAGTAGAGAGAGTGGATATGTTTGCTCGAAAAATATATTTTATATATTATATAAATATATAACGTAACGAATATTATTATCATTATTATCATAATATTATGTGTGTGTTCCGGAATATTATTATCAATTATCAATAATAAATATATTATCAATAATATTCGTTAGGCAAACTTCCACTCGGATAAAACCCTGGCGAAGCCGGGTACACATCCGCTAGTAACTCTATATAAATAACTTAAAAAAACAGCAGAAAATATTATCTTTTTTTTAATATAAGATATATATGTCGCAAAAGTGACACCTCTACTTGTAAAATGCATTCTAACATTGCATTATAAGTTATCATCCTAATATACAAGGTATAATAACCAGTTTTGACAAATTAATATAAGAAGCCAACCTGTATACAACGCTTTGGCTCTCATCAGTGAGACATTATACCACAAGCGAAAACCAGGAGCAAAGATATCTTCATGACGCTCTGTATTAAAATAATACAAATGAACATGAAACATTCTATACATTGAACTTCACGTTCTATTATTGAAATCAAAGAACCGAAAATAAATTCTGTGTAATAATGAATTTAACCAGGAATTTCTACATATCTCCCACTATATCATAGAATGCAAATATATAGGTGAAGAAAAAGAAAAAACTCTTAAAAACACCTTCTGGAGACTTAGCAACCCACTGAAGACGCTGAGAACTATTTCAGAAAAGGAAAATATAGCAATAGAACTCTATAATTTCTACAGATCAATTGTAAATAGATTCATACACAAAAGAGGTAGTGAGGAAAGTTTTAAAACAGATGTGTTAATAAATCCTTTTCAAACAAAGGCTCACATGCACATAGGGAAAGGGAGGAACAATTACTGTATTATTTTGTTGTTGTATGTCGAATCCATACAGGGCAATGGGCCCTAATAAAAGCCTTCTTGTTGTTTTGTTGTTTTTGAATTTCCACACTACATTTTTTAATGTCCGGTACTTGAGGATGGGAGAGTAATTCTCTGCCGGAAGATTGCTTATGAAAACAATTCGTCTTCTGCTTTATAGAAAAAAGTAGTGAAAATCAGGATCAAAGAATTGACATTTCACAAATTCTGGAGGTGTAATTCATAGAGCGACCCAGCGTGAGGAAGGATTAATGTTATTCTCTACTTAATAATATGATACATTAGCGCCATCTGTTATGAGAATTCGAAACTATTATAGACGCGTATGATTCTTTTAAGAATTAAACAATTTCTACTGTCCTTACTGCAATGAAAAATTAATGAGAGGGCCTTTTTCATAAGTGTTGAACTCTCCCAGCAGTTTCGCCAGTTTAATCTACCATACGGCTGTTATATTTACCAAATATATAGAACGAAAAATGCAATATAACAGCGGTATGGTGGATTAAACTGGCGAAACTGCTTATAGGGTTCACCAATGATGAACCAGGTCTTCCTTTTAATTTTCCATTACAGTAAGGACAGTAGATAATTGTTTTTAATTTTTAAAAGAATCACACGCGTCTATAATAGTTCCTAATTTTCGACTTTATGTAGATAACTACTATGTTTACTTCTGTTTCCCTTCTAGGAGAATGTTGTATGGGACGAGTATCCTTTATAAAGGCTTTTGTTGTTTTGTTTGATACATTTAGAATAGAAATTTAGCGCAGTCAAACGACCTAGCAAAGGTTAATATAGACATAATGCCCTTGAGTCCCCTAAATTGACTCTGTGCCATTATAAATTCTAATTGAACTTAATATAATCGGGAAGAGAAAAACCCAACGATCCGGCTCTGCAAATCCACATGAGGGTGCGTCAAATGGTTATCTCAGCAGCGGATCACTTTATTAAAATATTACAAAAAAATGAATATGTATTTACATATTATAAACTCAAATAAAAACAGGGAAAGACCATCAGGAACAAACCATTCAACCATTAGTAACAAACCAACATAGGTATAAAATACCGATCCATGATTCCAATATGTAGAGTCAAATGTTCCCTGAGTTAGAGATAAGGGATTCAGCCGTTTTCAAGTTCTCCATTACTTCTAATTACTCCAGTCTCTACTTGAGCAAAAGTGTTTGCCCTCATCTCCTTTTGGGAGGATTAACGTATTCATCAAATATCCCTCCATTACGTTTGATTGATCCATTATGTATGTATTTCATGATTTATAGAAGGAATAATGGTTATTGACGTATTGAGGAGGAGGACTAATGGTGGAGGAGACTTGCTTCCTGAGAACATATATATATATATTTAAAATGAAGAAAGCATATCCTGACTATGAGCACATGTGTTTATAGATGGCAGAGCGCCATCTAGTGGAACAGAAATCAACTAAACATTGTTTTAACCTGTTCCCTGATATTTGGCCAACCCAATTTCTTGATAAATATTTAAAAAAACATCCACGAACGCGTTTCGTGCTGTTGGCGCTCGTCAGCGTGGAGTAAGCTGTACCACTGCGACCAAAAATATTTTTATTTACAGGGGCTTCTTGAGAAACCAAGAAATGGATATTTAAGGCCATATTTGTGTAAATACGCCTTACACATGAAAAAAAAACAATAGAAAAAAAGTCGGTCAGGTGTTGATATTAAAAATAAAGAAAGCACATCCTGACCAGGAGCAGATGTGATTTTTTATATTATCACTAAATTGTAAATAATATCATTTATATTTCAATCCAATACCTCATATATTCGTAAAGATAGAGGCTCCCTGGCCGGTATTCATAGTTCTTCAAATTAAAGACATTTCGGCCAGTAAATCTTTATTATCTCTACTTTTAGACAAAAATGTTTTAATTTTTGTTCGTTCCTGACGAGGACAAAATAATTTTGTCGAAACGTCGAGATAATAAAAAAGATTTGCTGGCCGAAATATCTTTAATTTGAATAACCTCATATTTTGTAACAATTGACTAAGTGAAAAAAGTACTAATTTGACATTGTACTGGGATAAGATGCATAAATTATGAAAAATGAATCTCCAGCTTGCACCACGCTGATGAGGGCCAACAGCCCGAAACGCGTCTGTGGTTACTTTTTCTTGATTAATTAAGAATGGGTATTTGACCAATTCTGGAATAATTAAAAAATCAACGAGAATAGTTTATATTTATTTTGATAGATGGCGCAAGCAACTTTCAGTAGCACGATAAGAATATTCCTTTTTCATAATTGACTGTCAATAAAATATGTTGAATTATCTATAGACGTATATTATAGCGACTATAACATTATATTGCAATTAACAAACCAATCCTGTAGTTGTAAATTTTCTATAGAGAGAAACTGACTCGCCAAAGAATAATTCAACATAAAGAGTCGGTGGACGAGTGGGTAACACCCTCGATTCCCGACAGTCATGAACCGGGATTGAATTCTGCGTTAACATTTTGTTTAATATGTGAATTAACTTTCACATATTATTCATTATTGTAATAATCATAAACTAGGTTGCTCTTTTTGAGCGGTACTTAATAAAGTGATTTTGGAGGAAAGAATAATTCGATTTTATTTTTTATTATACGCAACGTTTCGCTAATTTCCTATCTTTCTGTTGTTAATCGAAAATTGTTTTCCCTTGATAAGTGCAACATAGAGCAAGCAAAAATTTAGGGTTCAAAATATAAAAAAGGAAACCAATTATTGATTCTTGTGACTGTTTCTATTTACACGATATTGTCGTTTACTAAAACACAATAAAAACATATAAGGGACAGTGTAAAAAACATTAATTCTTCAGGAGATAGTCTCTCAACGGGGGATGACATAAACAACTGGACAATTTATTAACGGTTTTACAAGTTATGAAAAAGGCTTCTACTTATCGTGAAACTGAAAGTTGCTGATGGCTTGCGCCATCTATCGGAATAAATGTCAACTATTTTCGTTGATTTTTAAATATTCCAGAATTGGCCAAATACCCATTCTTGATTAATCAAGAAAAGCTAACCACGGACGCGTTTCGGGCTGTTGGCCCTCATCAGCGTGGTGCAAGCTGTACCTCAACGACCAAAAAACTGATCATTCAGGCATCCTGAAAAATAATGAAACGGATAGTTAAGGCCAGAATTGCGTGAGACCGCGACACAATGTGAAAAACAAGGTTTTACAAATGTTGATACCTCCCAATATCCTATCCTACAGCCTCAAAGTGAGGGGAGTGTGTAAACAGGTAGCACAGGACGTCGGGAGTTTAACTCCTGGTAGGGCCACCCTGTACCCGGCTAATGTATAAATTGTCTGTTCTCCATAGGAACGGCTCCATGTCAGGAGATCAAAAGTCACACTGAGTGGTACTTCCAGGTCTTCAGACCAACAGCACCTCTCTTTCCTTCACCACGTTGTCTACAGGACTATAATAGAAAATCTGAGACAATGGAGCCTAATGGAGATCGTTTAAACTTGAGGAATAAGCGACAACAACGACACAAGTGTTGCTATGAGATGTGTTTAAATCTTAAACTTATTCTTCAGGTATAAATTACGATATCCTTATTGTGAACTTTGAAGAAAGATGATATTTACATTAGAGAGAGATAAACATTAATGGATAAAACCTAAAGAAAAGGAAAGTCTTTGATATCGTCGGTCGTATTTTTTTAAAGCAGAAAAAGGTAATTTTTTTCACACTTTGTTATCTCGTGTGTCTTCAATAAAGTTCACTGTAATATATTTCAGAGTTATTGTCTAAACCTCGATATACAAGCTAAAAGGTACAACTTCTTCCTTAAAGTTTTATCAATGAGTATATATAACACGGATTAATTAAATAAACATTATTACGGATTAAAAAAAGTTTATTTAATGTTTTATGATCATTCTTATATATATTTATACCATATAGATATATAACAAAAATACTTATCCACACAATAAATAATCATGAAAGATAGCTAGCAATTCCCATATGATAACAGGGTAACTGGAGGAAAGAACGGAAACAATCTTCAATCAGGAAGAAATAAAGGAAGAATACCCAAATAGAACATCTAGTGAGACCGTTGTAGTCCCAACTCAATAGCTAACTCTCAACTAAAACGCTTTTCCTTAGAAAAGAGGCAAAAATGTCTTAAGTAGCTTTGAAAGGACTCATTTCCACATAATGAACAAATTTCCAAGTTATTTCGTCTTACCCACTTTGTGTGAGTGTCTATTTGCTCTTTCATACAACAAACATATGACCTTTATAACTAGAAGTTAGTTAGTTAGCTGTTGTTTGGAAGGATTTATTCTTTCTGACTTTTGTTTTAATAGTTAGCCAACTTATAAAGTAGATTATTTTTTCACTTAGCTATATATATTGTATATATATATATTATGAATTATTTTGTTTTGTTGTTGAAAAAGATAGAATTGAAGGTGCAGTCGTTAAAAATAGGAAATAAATTATTTACCCATCAAGTAGTTTTCATTTTCAATTACTTGAAAAGAATTACACATTAAACATTTTTATATTTTACAGTAAAATATAGAATTTATAAAATGAATCCTATATTCGTGATTTAAAAAATAGGTAGGTTAATTATACATATTTATAACAAATATTCAAAGTGTTATATTCTAAATCTATGGTCAAAAATGTAGAACAGTCAATTAATGAAAATAAAAAATATGTTTTTAAAATATAAAATATTCGCATTTTAGATTATATAATTTATATATATATACATATATAATATAGACATATATAATCATAACGTATTTCGTCTTAATATTTTTATATACAGGGTGATCCAAAAGTCCCGCACAACTTTAAAAATTAATAACTCCGCGAATATTTGCGCTAGAGCAATGCGGTAAACACCATAGTGTTCAGGATGCAATGGGATTTTTTTATAGCAAATAATGAAAAATTCGAAATTGATTTTAGTTACAACTTTATCAGCTAGATGGCGCTCTACCAGAATCAGAGATTCAGCGGCCAAATTGTTTGATAAATTGAAAAATATAACTGAACGACACGTATTTTTTCTTTTTGAATACCAGGAAAGAACCCTAATAATATCAAATGATAAATTAATAAAACACCATTTCGCCAAAAGTTAGAAGAATTGGTTAACGATTCTTAAATACAATCTGAGATATGTAAAATAGGTATATGCAAATTAAAACATGTAGCAAAAAATATTTATATTTTAGATGGAGTTTTGTGAAATAAATTGAATGTTTGAAAATAACTACTGATATCAATTCACGATTTTTAAAATGTTAATATAGTACCAAACATTATTATGGCACTACTAATAGGATTTCGTGCTATAAGGAATGTATAGTTTCTTGACTAATTGTCGACACTTGACTATTTAACTGGATATTTGTCATGATCCAAAAATGAAATATAGAGGGGAGTGACAAAATATATTTGTCGTACTATATTCCAAATATCCTATGGGTTTGTCAAATGTTATCATTGTTTATTATACTGTACATAATTTTGAAAATGTATCCCCACAAAAATATTCATTTTTAAATCGACCTTTTGCGTTGAAAAACGTGGTAGTAAAATCATTTTGTATTATTTTTTGCGCAAAATATCTAAAGTTGGGGGGGGGGGGGGGGGAGATATACAGAGATTATTCCTTATGCTATTTCTTCTAATGAGCGAAAAGCGATAAACTAAACATAAGGGGTAAATTTGTGTATACCAGTGTTATTCGAGAAGTTATAACACTTTGGCCTGCACGACATAATATAAGATGTGGGCAAATGACAAACAAAAAAATTACTACAAAGCAATACAAAAAAATTACTGTTTACAGAAATAAAAGAGTCAAGATGTGAGGACAGCATTTATTATTCCCATAACCCAAAACAAAGAGCTGCAAAATATAACACATGAGGTAACTGCCTTCTCTCTTGTATTAGGTCACAATCCTTGCTTAATGTGGCGCCCTTCATTCTCAAACACCGCCTGCAGACGATAGATGACAGAATGGTCACAATTAAATAGTTGAAATTTATAAAACGTGCCATCTAATAGAAGCCTTCAACATGGCCAATGTGGTAGGCCGGCATCGATAAAAACGAGACTTAATGTACCCCCATAACCGAAATTGTAAGGCGTCAAGTCTGGTGATATTGGAGGCCACTGGTATATAAAGTGGCGACTTATCAACGAATTCCACCGAACGTATCCTTCAGCAATTGTTTGGCACCGCGGAATATATGAGGAGGTCCTCCATCTTGCATGAATGTTATTTCGCTTAGTGCTTGTCTGTCCTGCAATATGGGAATAACCTTTTCTCTCAAAAGTTGAACATAACGTTCACCAGTTACAAAAACGGTTTTAAAAGTTCTTCCATCGAATTTTTCAAAGAAAAATGGCCCAATAATAAAAGAAGAAGTGAACCCACACAAACCTGTAACTCTGTGCTGATGAGGTGGTATTTCTGTAAAAATCCTAGGGTTTTCTGTTGCCAAAATGAGGCAGTTTTGAATGTTAAATTCTCCCTTTAGATAAAAGTGAGCATCATCTGTTCTTAGAACATTTGACAGCCAGTTTTCATCAATATCAATTTCCCGGAAACCCCATGCAGCGAATTCTTGTCGCTTCTCAAAATCGCTGACTTTCAACTCGTGAAAACTTTGAATTTTGTTAGGATATTTTTATAGAAAAATTTTAAATGTGTGTTCTCTCCAAACTGTTCCATACGAAATTCCCGTTTGTCGAGAAACTTGTCTAGCACTTACTTCTCCATACGTGGATAACGTTTCAATAGCTTCAGCATTCTGCAAAACCGTAACAGCCACTGACTTGCATGTCGATGGTCTTCCACTCCGAGGTTTTGCTTCCAGAGATCCAGTTTCCTCAAAATTTTAATCAATCGCTTTAGAGAGAAGCAACTCATTGGTCCCTTACCGCTTCGAATATCTTTAAAGGAACGATACACTCGTAAAGCTTCAGTGGCAGATTCTGAATCACAATTAAAAAAATTCACCAAGAGTGCTTTATCCTGTAGTGACGGCATTCCAGGGGGAGGGGAGAAGTCCGACCACACCTTCTTGCGGTTCCCCCTGGACCCTTGGAATATTTGACCAAATTCAGGTTCGTTTCCAAGATGACTAACGTTGCAACGGCACCCATTTTCAAATGAAGAGCAAAACTGATATCTCCAGTAATGCTACCGCGTCCGGGGTAACCGCCGCGTCAGGAGCTGCAGCTCGAGCTCATGATGAGAAATCTACTACGAGGACACAATTCAATCTACTACAACTCAATATAAATGGTTCTCAGAGGAAAATAAAGAGCTGACTTGTCTTCTCTGTGACAACAATGTACATATTAATTGTCCTCAGGAGACAAAATTGAATCAGAATCTGAGATTCAATATCAAAGATTATACAACACTACGAATGGACAGACCGGGAAAATTCGGAGGAGGACTTGCCGTTTTGATTAAAACTCTAGAAATCAAATTTAAGGAAATCGCCTATAATCAGAGTAAGCCTAGAGAAAGCACGACAGAAGCTCAGGCAATAGAAATCTATCTTACAGATAAAACAATTTCAATCATAAATGTTTATCACCACGATAATACTAGCATCAATACAGGCCTGATAGAGACATTAAGTGAAGCGTCTTCGGATATCGCAATCATACTTGGTGATTTTAACGCCGAAAACCAACTTGGGGATCACCTGTCCTGGATAACAAAGGTCAGCAGGTTGAGGAGATGCTAACCGACCTCGACCTCACGCCGTTAAATAACGAAAAGAACACCTATCTATCCAAGTCCACGGGCACAGAATCCGCAATAGACATCACAACGATGAATTACAACATCGCAACCACAACACAATGGAAAACTCTGAAAAGTGCAATCAGTGACCACAGACCAATTTTAACAACCCTAAAATTCAAAATTGAGAATTTTCAACAGAATAAAAGAACACTGGAAAAAAAATTACAGAAAAGCTTGAAGAACTGTGCAACGAAGAATTAAATCACAGAACGATTGAAAAAAAAAATGGAAATATTCTCTTTGAACATATCCAAAGCTGCAAAAGTATCGATACCTAGAGGTAGACGTAAAGACCTGTGAATACTTTACTGGAAGGACCACAATATCGAGGCAATGATTGCAGAGAGAGACAATGAAAATGAACTTCTTAAACCAAATAAAACAGAAGAAATCATAAAGGAACTCATTGAAATTAGTCACAAAATAGAACAAGAAATTTGGATATTCAAACAAGAAAAATGGGCAGAATTCTGCGAAAAAGATGGATCCAAAAAAAGGAAAGCCATCACTGGAATATAATTAGTGTTATAAAACAATCAAAACCAACACTAATTCTCATATCAGTATATGAACAGCGAGAACGAACAAACAGATGGCTGACATAATTGCTGAATATCTTTCAAGCACTTTCCAGACTCAGCTATACGAATGAAGGCAGGACTCTAAAAATAATATAAACAAGTTAGTTAAACAAGCAAGAAATTACCATCAACAAGATATTTACTCGAGAGACTTCACACTGAATGAGCTTAATTCATCAATAGGAAAGTTAAATCCAAGATGTCACCTGGAGATGCTCTAATCTTTGGTCAAATGATTAAACACTTTGGAGACGAAGCTAAAAATCAACTCCTACGAATACTGAACATTTCATGGCAAACTGGTAAACTACCAAAGAATTGGAAGATATCAATTATAGTGCCAATACTGAAACCAAACAAAGATGCTAAGGAATGCAAGAACTATCGGCCAATTGCTCTTACCAGCATACTTTGTAAAATAACAGAATGAATTATCCACTCTAGGCTCATAGTCTGGCTCACTAACAATAATAAAATAAACTTCTACCAAACTGCCTAAAGATCCAGACACTGTACAACTGATAAAATGATCTACTTCTGTCAATCAATAATAGATTTCTAGGAAAAACCGCCAAAGAAGACAACGGCCGTATTCCTGGATATGACTTCAGCTTTTGATCGAGTGTAGAAATTATTTGAAAGGCTGCACAACATCGGTGGAGGATTAAGGAAAAACCTTAATCTGGATTGCAGACTTCTTAAGGGGAAGAAGGATAAGGTTCGCGTCAATGGAACATTTTCCAAGGACCGAAGAACATGGCCTGGTGTACCTCAGGGATCTGTGCTCAGTCCTCTACTCTTCTCGCTATATATTAACTGTTGTTTTTGTAAATAGATGAATATTATTTGTATTATTTAAAGCCTCATTATGTAAAAATATATGTATATATAAATTGGACATTTGTTGTTGGCCATGGTCAAGTTTGAGCTCTTGTACATCTAATTACGACACAACCAAAGTGGCGACGAGGATGCGCGATCTACAGAGCCAGTAAAAAGCTGAGGAAAACGGCGTCTATGCAAGTATAACAACTACATCTTTTAAACAAATCTGACTCTCGGATTATGGAGAGGAAAATAGGAAAATGGGTTAAGATTACATCTTTTAAACTATCTGGATCAAGAAAACAAAGGAGTAGAAAAGATCAGCATGACAAGTTAAAAGTTAATAGTACCTTTTAGATGCTATAGCCCAGTGGAGGACACTTCGATCTTTTTGTACAAAAATTTGAGGTTTACTTTTTGGCATCTGAAGGAGGAGATTAAAGTGCTGATTTTTACCTCGCTACCAGATTCTGAAACTTTGAAGCAGGGAAACGACATTTTCTTCCTGGTTTAATGAAAGATCAACCCTATGATACTATCATTCAAAGAATTAAGCAGCATTTGGATCCAAAGAAGAAAGTGATACCACAGCGATTCAGATCTTTAAAGAGAATTCAACAGGAAGGAGAATCAATTTCGGAATATCTTAGAGAATTGAAACATTTGGCAATAAATTGTAATTTCGTCGATATGTTGGGAACCATGATGCGAGACCGTTTTCTGGCTGGAATCAAGTCGGAAATCCTGCAAAAGAAGCTACTACAAGAGGACGACGATGTCACGCTGGATAAAGTTTTTGCAGTGGCGATCTCGTTCGAATTGGCGGAGATAAATACAAGAGAATTACAAGATAAATTAGTGGCCAAGATATCCCCTGTGAATTGAAAGGATAAAAAGGGTGAGTACAATAATAGTACGGCGCAGTATAGGCCTTTCAGGCAAAGTGGCAAAGGCAAAATAGTGTGTTATAGATGTGGTGAAAGACATTCACACGTGGCATCTGTTTTACCTCATAGAACAAAGACTTGTTTTAAAATGTAATAAACTGGTTCATTTAAGTAAGGTCTGCAAAGCTAGTAAAAGAATGTGGGAATGTAAATTTGTACAAGAGGACTCTATATATTCTGTACAGGGCGAAACTGATGCCACAATAAATTTAACAGTAGATGATTATTCTTTGTGCTTTACAATAGATACAGGAAGTCCAGTTACGTTAATACCTAAAGATATTTATAAGAATTATTGGCAAGGTAAAAGATTATTTCCAACAAATTTAAGATTAAATTCCTTTTGTGGTAAATCAATAGAGATTATAGATCAAAGAAATGTTTTTGTAAAAGAAGCCAACCAATATTTACGATTAATAGTTGTAAATGAAAAAATCCAGGTAATTTTATTAGGAAGAGAATGGCTTAAACAGTTGAAACTTGATTATTCTATATTGTTTAGCATTAAAATTTTAAATAATGAATATAATAGAAATATATTTAAATATATAATAATTTGATGGATAGGTATGCAGATTTGTTTAACAAAGATTTGGGCTGTCTAAAGGATGTTAGAATAAATTTTAATTTAAAAAAGGATGCGACTCCTGTGTTTTGTAAGGCCAGAAGTTTACCTTTCTCTCTAAAAAACAAAGTAGAGAATGAAATTGATCGTTTAGTGAATTCTTGCATTTTATAACCTATAGTTCATGCATATTGGACCGCTCCAATAGTACCAGTATTAAAAAGGATGGTAGTGTAAGTATATGTGGTGATTTTAGATGTACAACTAATAAAGCAATAGAAGTAGATAGGTATCCCATTCCATTGATCGATGAGATCTTTTCAAAATTATCTACAAGCACCGTACTTTTGACTCTAGACCTATCACAGGCTTACTTACAAGTAATGTTAGCGGAAGAAGCCAAAGCTGTTGTTGATATAAACACAACAAAGAGGTTGTTTTCAAATAAAAGACTACCATATGACGTAGCGGTAGCACCAAATAAATTTCAGAGGATTATGGAAGGCCTATTTTCTGATTTGCCAGGTGTGGCCTGCTACATAGATGATATTTTGGTTGCAGGAAAAGACTTTGAAGATCATGAACAAAAGTTGGATCTAGTGTTTAGATGATTGCTAGAAAAAGGTTTAAAGTTAAACAGATATAAATGTAAATTTAAAAAAAATCGGTGGAATATTTAGGGTTTAAAATGGATAAATATGGACTGCATCCCTTAGAAAATAAAATTAAAGCAGTGATAGAGGCGCCTGAACCTAAAGAATGTTTCGCAATTGAGATCTTTCATAGGACTCTTAATTTATTATTATAGATTCATAAAGAATATAGCAAACATTTTAGCGCTATTCTATCAACTTTTGAATAAAAATTGTAGATGGAAATGGACGAAAAAATATCGAATGTTATTTTTTATGCTTCTAGAACATTAACTGAAGCGGAAAAACGTTTCTCTCAACTAGAAAAGAAAGCGTTGAGCATAACTTTTGGCGTTGAGAAATCAGACAATACTTACTGGGCGGAAATTTGTATTGGTCACAGACAACCGACCCTTAATTCATATATTTTCACCTCATAAACCAATTCCCATATGTGCATCATCCAGAATTAAAAGATAGACCTTAAAATTAGCTGCAATTATACTGTGGAATTTCGAAAAACTAGTGATAATTCCAATGTTGACGCATTGTCACGTCTTTCTTTAGAATCGAGTGTCAGGGAGTCTCTTGATGAAGACCAGGTACTTCTTCTTAGGAAGTCGAATGAGGTACCGTTCTCTTTTATGGAGGTGGCTAATGAGACGCCCCAAGATAAAATACTGTCTATAGTATTAAGGAATGTTAGAGAAGGCAACTGTGTGTGTGTGTGGAAATTCACAAGGGTACCGAGAGAAAACCCACTAGCTCCTCATTATAAGATCAATGAGGAATTAAGTTTGGAGTATGGTTGTCTTCAATGGCGTGAAAGAGTGGTAATTCCCCAAAAATTAAGATCTTTAATTTTAAATGACTTGCATGAAATACACATGGGGATTGTTAAAATGAAGATGATTGCCAGACGGTATTTTCTGGTGGCCAGGCATAGACAGTAACATCGAGGAGTTAACTAGAAAATGTAGAGTATGCCAAGAATCGGCAAGCATGCCCCCGGCTACCATCTCGAAATGGACTTGGCCCGAAAAACCGTGGCATCGACTTCATCTTGATCTAGCGGGTCCGTTCATGGGAAGTGGATAGAAATTTTTATCATCAAATATATTACCAGAAAAACGATAATAAGTCATCTTAGAGAAATTCTCGCCAGAATTGGATTGCCCTATTTTTTTTTTTTACAGATAACGGAAGACAGTTTGTCTCCGGTGAATTCGAGCAGTTTACCAAAATGAATGGTATACGGCACACTAAGACCAGTCCGTATAATCCTAGTACAAATGGTTTAGCTGAGAGATATGTAAGAGAGTTTAAAAACCTTTTGAGAAAGAATAATGGGAAGGATGATTTAGAGACGAATCTACAAAGTTTCCTATTTGCTCATAGAGCATTCCCCCAAACTGTAATAAAGGAATTCCCCGGCGGAACTGCTAATGAAGAGAAGTTTAAGATCAAGATTCTCGAATTTAATACCAAGATGGGATATCCGCGAGAGGTATTTCATGAGGCCGTAAGAAGGCAGGAGCAGTTTACTACAGGTTGCGAAGTTTATTTCCGCAACTATGCAACTTGACCTAAACGGTAAAAAGGTACCATTTTGAAATTATTGAGAAATTTGATACTTCCTCGAACATCAGTAGAGAAGCCTGTAGGTGGAAGTCAGAAATAAAGTGAAGAGGAGGTTCCAGAGGTTACATCAGGAAACAAGGAGGAGACTGCTTCTGTGCACGTACCCTCTTGCACTCCTAGACCGGAGCCTGCCGCTGTGCAAGTGCCCGTCCGCAGTTATAAACCTCAGAGAGCCAGGAAACCCCCAGACCGACTGGAGTATTATTAAGGGGGGAGATGTGTTGTGTATGTAAATAGATGAAGATTGTTTGCATTCTTTAAAGTCTCATTGTGTAAGAATATATGTGTATGTAAATTGGACATTTGTTGTTGGCCAAACGAAAAGAATAAGAGCTAAAAAAGAGCCATGGTCAAGTTTGAGTTGTTGTACATCTAATTACGACACAACCTTAACAACATCCATCCTCACTGAAGACACAAAAGTTGCCTGTTATGCAGATTATATAGCCATATGGCACACAAGTATCAGTATAGAAATATCATAAAAATACTGAACATATCAATGAGAGGACTGGAGAAGTGGGCAATGAAACTCAAAATGACCATAAACCCAATAAACACAAACCTATAGGTCTCCTTCACTGACAGGAAAAAAGGCATGAATTTAACTCCAAAATAAGCATAAACAACCATATAATTGATAGAATTAGATCTCCAAATTACCTAGGTGTGATGCTTGATGAGGAATTGCGATTTACAGAACACATAATTAACACCTCAAATAGAGTTACCAGAAACCTAAACATTCTGAGAAGGCTATGTGGAACAAATTGGGGAGCAACACCAACATTCTCAGAACAACATATATCACCTTAATAAGGCCAATAATGGAATATGCAACACCTGTTTGGGCTCCCTCAAGTTCATCACTAAAAAGAAGACTAGAGAGTGTTCAAGCAAAAGCGGCCAAATTAATCACTGGTTCTGTTTCAAATACCAACAATTAGAAAATTCAGAGAGAATGTGGTCTAGACCTACTTGAAACCAGAAGACAATTAAAACCAATAAAATTCACCAATAGCTTAAAAACTAAAGAAACCGAACACATATCCCATAGAACCTATTTAAACTGGACACAAAAAGAAAGGCTCAAAAGATCTTCAACACTTCAGTACGAAAACAATATTAGAAAGAGCATAAATATGAAACATAATGAATTTCAAATTCGAGAATAACCAATATTTCCTACCCCATTGCCATCAAATGTAATCATCAATCTTAACCTGAATGAACCCTGCAATAAAAAAAGAGAACAACAACATACTTAAAAAGAAAGGACTTGACACAATTGGTTTATGCGATCAGATAAATTATTTAACAGCATATACAGATGGATCATCAGACCTTACCATAAGTAATGGAGGGGCTGGAATTAACATAATACTGCAAGATGGAACATACATCAAAATCAAAGAAGGAGCAAGAAAGATTTCGTCAAACTTCACTTGTGAACTGACAGCTATCTGGAAAGCTCTTGATGTATGCCTTAACCAACCATCCCTGCATCAAGCAGAAGGAATTATAATATACCGTACAACGACTTCATATCCGATCTAGAAGCAATTCAGAAGGGCAATACTATAATCACACAGAAAATACATTCGTTACTTACTCAACTGATATCATTGGAGAATAACTGCATTCTACAATGGATTCCTGCCAGTGTTTGGATCGGGGGTAATGAAATGGCAGTTGAATTTGCAAAGGAAGCCAGAAAGTTGAGCCAAAGGAAAGAACAAATGTCATTATTTGACGCTAATGCTTTTGCAAAATCAAGATAATTAAACAAAAAATAAGAAAAGATCAAAATGTGAAATAAACTCCGAGAGAAAAATGACAAAACTATAACAAGATTTAGAACAAAACATTATAAAGGATGACAATACATCCAGATGGCACAAGAACCTATAGAACATGCAACAACTGTCCTGGTGTGGAACTAACACATACCCACATATTCTCATGCCCGCAGCCTTGCAGAAAATTGACATAGACCCAGAGCAGCTGCTTTACACACCCAAGATAGTGGACAATGCTGCTGCTGCTGTGATAGAGATGCATGGAGACATCTGAGGCTCTTTATTGGACACGACAAAAACAACAACGGCATTCCAGAATAAAATAAATCATCAGAGATAGATAAATATTTTTCAAATGAATTAAAATAAATATAATCGATACTGAGAGAGAGTTGAATTTAAAAAATTAGAAAATTATTATTTTCTAAATTTAAATAGCTGAGAGGATTCCAGCAAACCGCATCTAAAATATCTTTTCTTTTTTTTTTTTGCTACATGTTTTAATTTGCATATACCTATTTTACATATCTCAGATTGTATTTAAAAATCGTTAACCATTTCTTCTAACTTTTGGCGAAATGGTGTTTTATTAATTTATCATTTGATATTATTAGGGTTCTTTCCTGGTATTCAAAAAGGAAAAATACGTGTCGTTCAGTTATATTTTTCAATTTATCAAACAATTTGGCCGCTGAATCGCTGATTCTGGTAGAGCGCCATCTAGCGAATAAAGTTGTAACTAAAATCAAATTCGAATTTTTCATTATTTGCCATAAAAAATCCCATTGCATCCTGAACACAATGGTGTTTACAGGATTGCTCTAGCGCAAATATTCGCGGAGTTATTAATTTTTAAAGTTGTGCGGGACTTTTGGATCACCCTGTATTTTATTTATAAACGAATATATAATACATAATATACATTTATATATAATATTATTAGATGATAAAAAGGCATATATTGGAGTGAATAAGATATTTATTTGCCAATATTTCGGTTGGCTGAACGCAACCTTTATCAAGGCATTACATTTTTGTATGAAGAAACTCAGCGCCGCATGTAATACTATGTGAAAAAATAGCACAAATGTGAAATTGTACTGGGATAAGGTGAATAAATTAAGAAAAAGGCATCTCTGTATCGTGTAACTGAAATTTGCTTATAGCTTGCCCCATCTATCGGAATAAATATCAACTATATACGTATTTAAAATAATATTTTAAAAATCAACGAATAGTTAATATTTATTCCGATAGATGGCGCAAGCCATCAGCAACTTTTAGTTTCACGATAAGAAGATGCCTTTTTCTTAATATAATAATATATATTTTATTTTTATGTGTTTTTTTAGTTTCTTATATTTGAGTAAATATAGATGTATCAACGAACGATGCACTGTGCATTACCCTAGTTAAAAATATTACTAGTGACGATCAAGAAAGAGCCACAACATAAGTTTTGGAAAATTGAGACAAAAGGCAACAACCTGTATACCGGGCTATAGACCTCATCAGTACAAGGGCGGCTTTGATGTCATAACAACCTACGAGAGGGGTTATGAAATCGGTCGAATTTACCTAACAGGTGTTTAAGCTGGTGAAGTGGCAAGGGGCATATTTTGGTATATAAAAATATATTAAAAAGTGACACATCTCCCTTTAAAATGAGTTGTTTTTGTATTTGAATTATATATTTACCCGCATCCTCATGTTATATATGTGAAAATGGAAGAATAGGAAATAAAAAATCATATATGGCTGACTTTTTTGATTTATCAAAAAAATATGTTGGTCAAATATCACGGAACTAGTTAAATTAACGTGCAGTTGATTTTTGTTTCACTAGATGGCGCATATAAATGGCCAATTAGAGGATAAGCTTTTTTTAATTTTTATTATACACTCATAGACAAAAACTTGGGAAGTTTCGTATTTTGATGTTGCCTGTCGTCTTTTATTTTTCTTTTTTTTTTTTAAAGAAGAAATCAGAGGCAATTTTGTTCACACTTAGTTATTTCGTGTTTTTAATAAAGGTCACTTTAATAACTTTCAGAGTTATTGTCTGAACCCCGATATACACATTAAAAGGTACAACTTCCTTAAGTTTTGTCCATGAGGTATCTTTCACAGTTTTTGTTTGAATCCCGATATACATGCTAAAAGATACAACTTGCTTAAGTTATATACATGAGTGTATCTTTCAGTTATTGTTTGAATCCCGATATACATGCTAAAAGATACAACTTGCTTAAGTTATATAAATGAGTGTATCTTTCACAGTTATTGTTTGAATCCCGATATACATGGTAAAAGGTACAACTTACTTAGGTTTTGTCCATGAGTGTATCTTTCAGTTATTGTTTGAATCCCGTTATACATGGTAAAAGGTACAAATTCCTTAAGTTATGTACATGAGTGTATCTTTCAGAGTTTTTGTCTGAATCCAAATATACATTTTTTTTTATTTTTTTTATTATCATTTACAAAGCACGCGATATCCGTCTTGGATATTTGCATGCATACACAAGTTTGGGAGCTTATTTACAGTAATTATTAATATGATTTTAGTTATTATAATAGAAATTATTAACATATTTGTCAGTTAGTTAACGATTTAATTACCCTATAATGAATATTAGTGAACATCACATAAGAACAGAAATTTAGAGCTATTTACAGCATATAACTATTTACCATTTATTACAGCCCAGGCTATCTATTACTAAAAACATTCTACAAAATCTATTAAAATTTATATACATATATCTATTATTAACTATTTGATTTAGACAATTTATATTTATTTGATTTTTGACTCTCAAGTCCTCTACAAGTCGACAGTCCGTTAAAATATGTACAGGATTTTCTTCTTCTGCACCACATGAGCATTTAGGCGAATCCGTCTTTCTGACTTTGTACAAATATGATCTAAAGTTACCGTGTCCAGTAAAAAATTGGACATTGTAAAAATTTGGCTTGACATATTTGGGTATTTGGGAATCAGTGAAGAAGGACTTGAAAATGGTATTAGTCTTCTCATAGTATTTCTGCAATTTTTCCCTTATGTATTTAGAAATTATATTCCTACTTGAAGAGTCAAATCGGTTGTAATTTATTTCGGTTTTCAACATGTTAGATTCAATATATTCAGTAAGTTTGGGGACTTGTGCAAGTTTATGTGTACAATCCGATGATGTTGTACTGTAGGCCTGTATACAATGTTTTAATATACTATATTGAAGAGAATTTAGTTTGTCCTTAGACTTTTTGTTTATGAATGGATACCATATTGGATAACCATAAGTAATTGTACTTCGATATAATGTCTTATACAATATCAGTCTTCGTCTAAAGTCCAGACCCCATGCTTTCTTTGTCAGGCCAAATAGGTATCCACTAGCTCTAGTTACTTTTATGATCATTTCATTAACGTGAGGCGTAAAGTCCAGTTTACTTCTGACTCGGTGATTTTTAATAGCTACTCCTAGAATCTTAAGTTCTTCAACCGGTTTAATTAACTTGCTACCTGAGACTATTATATCGCTATTGCATTTATATAAATATAATATTTTTGTTTTTTCATCTGACAATTTTAATTTACGACTTCCACACTACTTATTGATTTTTCTTAATACATTATCTATTGTCTTTCTTAGTTGTTCAGGAGTTTTATTCCAACATATTAACGTAATATCATCTGCATATCCTATTGTTTCACAATTATCATCCAGATTATTATTCAGTATCTCATTAATAAGAATATTCCATAATGTGGGAGACAGTGGTCCTCCCTGTGGACATCCTTTACTTAGTTTATTATTAATTTCAGTTGAGGAATATATAAATCTTATTCTTCTATTATCAAAGTATGATTGTAGAAGTTTTATCATTGAAGCCTGCACACCATCTTCATCTAGTCTTTTCATCAGTGCCGGCCACCATGCATTATCAAACGCTGCACTAATATCCACTGCAATTATTGCTGCATATTCTCTTGTTTTATGTTCTAACGCAATTTTTATTATATCAGTTAGTGCAGTAATAGTAGATTTCGATCTTCTAAAGCCATGTTGTCGATCACTTAGTAAATTAAAATCTTCATAATATTTTATTATTCTGTTATTAATTATTTTTTCAAATATTTTAGAAATGTTGGAATTAAGACATAAATGTCTATAATTTTTATTGTTATTAAAATCTGTTTTTCCAGGTTTCGGAATAATTATTGCCTTTGCTCTTTTCCATTCAGCAGGATAGTATTGTATGTCTAAACATTTTTGAAATAGTTTCACCAATATAGGAGCTATAAATTGTTCAGTGTGCCTTATCATGTTGTTAGAGATGTTGTCTATTCCGGGAGATTTCTTTGGATTTAATTTGTCAATTAAGTCGTTAACTTCATATACATGGTAAAAGGTACAATTTCCTTAAGTCTTGTCCATGAGAGTATCTTTCAGAGCTATTGTCTCAATCCCGATATACATGTTAAAAGGTACAACTTCCTTAAGTATTGTCCATTGGTGTAGTTATTTCTATCCATTTTTAAATTTATGAAATATGGTCAACTCATCAAATAGGTCGTTTTTTAAAGGATATTTTACTATAGTTAGTATCCCTACATAAATATCAACCTAACAACATTTACAGAAAAAAACTAAACATATAGAGAGAATAAAATAGACATATAGAGATGTATGACAGGAAAATATTGTTAAAACAACGAGAGAAATGAAACAAAATCTTCGATATGGCTTGTCATAGGCTTGCCAAAATCCTTCGAATGTCAAAGAAGATTTAGAAAGGATTTTAGCCACCTCTGGAGTTGACATTTTGATTGTAATCTCAGAGGCTCCTAAAGCCGTTTGTTTAACCTGAAACCCAATTTGGATAGTCTGACAACCTTTGTATTATAACAGGTAGCTGATATTGTTTTTTAAATAGAAATCGTGTTTCTCTTTTTTTGCGAATAAATAAGCATACATTTTTTTTGATGAAAAAAGGTTGAATTGTATATTTAAATGTTGAAATAAAATTGGTTTATGTCAAATTTATGTTTTTAATAATTACATTTTTTTGTGTGATAGATATTAATCGTATTTTGACATTTGGGTGAATTTTAAATGGGTTTAAGAATGCATTCTGAGGTATGATTGTAAATTTATTGAAAAGTATATAACAATAGCAAAATTTCATAGAAAGACCATATAAAAAGATTTCGGTTTTCATACTGGATATGGTCTTTCATTAAAGGTTTGATCATATTAAGGAAAGTTATTTTACAATGGTACTCGTTTATAAAGTAGTTGTGTGTTGATGGAAAGGTTATCTCCATTTACTTCGAATAAATACCTATAAAATGTTTATTTTCATTATAAAATCTCTATTTTTATATGAATTCATTTTAAATATCATCATAAAAATAGCTCCATCTATCGCTGAAAATAATAAGTATTTTTAACGCTATATTTGCTTTTCTTTTTCAATATTTATTTAAAAATCGCTCTTTGCCACTTCACCAGTTTAAACACCTGTTTGATAAATTCGACCGATTTCATAACTTCTCTGGTAGGATGTTATGAAGCCGCCCCTGTATACTGATGAAGGCCATAGCCCGAAACTATGGAATACAGGTTGTTGGCCTTTTTGTCTGAATTTGTGTTGTGGCTCATTCTTTATCATAACTAGTGACGTGTTTTTATTAGGGTGATGCAATAGACATCGTTTTGATGCATAATTAAAGAGAGAAGTGCCTGTTCTGATGTATTAATAATATTGACTTCTATATCCACAGACATTATATACGGTAGTGAATACAAATTGAAATAGAAGGGGCATGGCTCATCAGCAATGAATTCTCACAGCAGTTTCACCTTTTTAATATCCAGCGCCCGTTCTACTATTGTACCAAACTGAATTTCTTATATACCCTATATTGAAAATTCGAAACTATTATAGACACCTATGATTCTTTTTAAAAATTAAAGGATATCTACTGCCCTTACTGCAATGGGAACATTAATGGGAGGTTTCATTACAGTAAGGGCAGTAGAAATTAATTTAAAAAAAATCATTCGCGTCTATAATAGTTTCGAATTTCCATAACAGATGGCGCGCTAATGCATCATAATACTCTATATTTTTGCTATTGAGTACAGTGAATAGATTTTTTTAAAGGACTATTGACATATGCTTCTATAAATGTTTAAATACATTTTATTACTATTTGCATATTTGTGCAAATGCATATTTGTTTCTCTTCTCCACCGAAGAAATTTCATATATAGGGTTATCTGAAGGTATAATATCAAATAAAGACTTATCAAACATTATGCATAATGTTATATAAGTCAACAAATAATATATTCATAATTAGACAGAGTGATATGGTAAGATTAAACTGGCGAAACCGCTGGGAAGGTTTACCACTGATGAGCAAAGCCCTCCCAATATTTTTACCAATTCAGTAAGGCTAGCAATAATTGTTTTGTTATTTTATATTGAAAAATACAAACGTTTCGTTATAGTAAAGTTCATATTGCAGCAATTGAATATAAGAAGCGTATAGTTCAATTGTAATGGGATTTTATTGTTACATTTCTAAAACTGGTAAAGAGAGACAGAGAGAAATGAATAGAGGGTTAAAAAATAAAGTTGAAAGAACAGGACAAAGCTCGCATTGCTCGAGTGTGGGGTAGATTTGTCCTATTTAACAATCTTTAAAGAAAAAAGAAAAAAAGGTCTTTTCTCAGCCTAATTTACATATTAGTTTGAACAATTAATTTTAATATCAACACCTGACCTTTTTATTTTTTATATTATTTTTCATATATATATATGACGTCTGATGACCTATAGATGGCGCCTGGTTTCAGACGTCTATTTTGACGTGAAAGGCGACCCTTGTCTCTTTAGATCAATTTCCTCCCGGCAAAATTTCCATCTATATATATATAATGCATCATATATATGTAATATTGTTGCAAATGTCGATGTATGATTAGCTGGCAGTCGTGTACGTGAGGCGAATGTTGATGTTCTTCCCACACGCGGACAACAAGAAGCAGAGGCAGGGCTAGATGTTAGCACAGAGAGTGATCAGGGACAGCCCACGGGACAGAGGTAGAGGCCATGACAAACTTGGATGCTTATCACCGAGACATGGAGAGACAGCCTGAAGTGAATTGCCGAGAAACCCACCCTAGATCCATCTGCTGCTGACCCCCTGCCAAAATCTGTCCTGTTTTCAGGGGTCGTCTATAAAGAGTTTCTGGGGGCCGGCCCCACATGGGCGTTGGCAATTTCCTCCCCTCTGCCCCTGCCACCAGCTGACCGAACACTCTTTGGATCTTTATTTTGACGTCAACATTTTTAGTGTTACATACAAATAGGGGTTTACAGGTATTATCAATAGAGATATAGCATATATACAAAATATAGGGGCGGCAGCAAACAGAAACGGTGTACATTCCAAAAGAAGGGCAGGATCTTTTAAGGTATCGACTCTAACTAATTGGAAGATATGTAACATATACTAAAAGTGTCATACAGTTTAAAATATACGATAGAATGTGCCCCCGGTGATGAAGGTTTGTTTGGGGGAAATTAAATAACATGAATGATGACCTAACAAACCTATTATAAAATCAAAAGAAATAATTTGGGCACAGATTAGTTAAAATTATTATTAATATAGGATAATAAATTAGGACAATAATGTAATAATGACGTCTCAATAAGATATAGAATATGATAAAAGAAAAATACATAAGAATAAATGATAAAATTGGGGAAATATGTAAGATAAAATTAGAAATGCCGTAAAAGTAATTTACTTATAGAAAAAAAATTAGAACCTATTGAAATTAAAAATAACAAAAGAAAAGCATAAAGCTATTAAGTTGAACTAAGATTATAAGTTGAAGCAGTGGGTTGATGAGGGTATATGGAATTTTGAGTATGTTCCTGCAAAGAAATAGCTTAATGAGTTCTGCAATGCAGTACGAACTTGTGTTAGTGAGGTACTGTTTTCATTAACAGAACGTTCAAGATGTTCCGTCCGCACTATTAGTTCAGACAAGCAGGGAGAGGTAGGCAGGTTGAAGAATGTGGAAAGGGAAAGGTAAACGCAAGAGATGTACTGCTGCCAATGATGATGGTTCCCGGCTTGTATGATGAAAAAATGATAAAATAATAAAAATGATGAACCGGATAATAAAAAGAAAGAAAAAAACAAGAATCAAGCTGGGTATCCTGAGCTCACTATTGGGAACGATATAGCGAGGAAGGATGTTTCCATTTGGATTAATAAAAAAAAATTCTGGCGAGCAAGAATCTCTTGAGGGGAATATATGAGATTGGGGAAGGAGAAAGGGAAGGTAGCGGCAAGGGTTGTTCTGTTGCCAATGACGATTTCACCCGACTTGAATGGTGATTTAAAAATGATGATTGGTAATGATGAGCCGGGTGATAAGAAAAATAATCTAGCTGGGTATCCTGAACGCACTATTGGGAATGATATAGCGAGGAAGGATTTCTCAGTTGGATTAATCAATGAAAATGAAAAAAAAAAAATGGCGAACAGGAAGCTCTTGGGGTAATGCATGAGAAGGTATGGGCTGGGGAGTTAGGAGACGTCAACGATAAAATTAGAAAAACGAAATAGATAAAATATATAAATAAAAAGATCTTAACAATTTAAAAATATTATTAACTTTGTCAATATATTATTTTTTTTAAATGATGAGAAAGATGGTTGAAGTTATAATATGTGTGTAATAAGCCTAGAGATGGTGAAAATTACGATTTGAAGAAAAAATATATATATAATTAGTTGTTGATGGCTGACAGAATTGCTAATGGCACACAAAATAATAATAAAGAATAATAAAATTGATTAAGAATAAAATGTTTTATACACGTCTAAAGTTATAATAATTGAAATAGTAATAGGGCAGGTAAAATAATGAACTTGATGGATTTATAATAAAAATGTTATTGCTATAAAAATGGTATCGAATGAGGTTAATTCAGAGCAAAAAAAAAAACGAGATAGTGTTACATTAAATAGTTCCGTAAAGAAATTTCTCCTACCAGATGGATGTCTTGAATGAGTCTTGTGGAGTGGGCTGAGATGAGGCTTGGTGATCCTTTTTGCGGTGGTTGCCATGGGACATCGTCGATGCTGGTTGGCGGGGCAATGCCAGGATTTCTCGACGAATCTTGTCTGCCTGTTCGAGCCGATGGAGTAAGATGTTCGTGGCGCAGGAGATGTCGATGGGGGCGATAATGACCTCCTTGGTGCTAGGTACATTTAGTCCTCGCATGGCGTCTTTGAGATGGTCCACTGGATCGTCAAGGTGGAGGACAAGCAGAAGGAGCATCCACACGAATGCGCCGTTGACCACCAGTGCCGCTGTCATCCTCTGCATGTCGCTGTCCTCAGTTATCCTGTCGACTTTCTGTAATATTGTTGCAAATGCCGACCTATGGATAAGCTGGCAGTCGTGTACGTATGGCGAGTGTTGATGTTCTTCCCACACGCGGACAACAAGAAGCAGAGGCAGGGCTAGATGTTAGCACCGAGAGGGATCGGTAACAGCCCACGGGACAGAGGTAGAGGCCATGACACAAACTTGGATGCTTATCACCGAGACATGGAGAGCCAGACTGAAGCGGCCTGCCGAGAAACACACCCTAGAACCATCTGCTGCTGACCCCCTGCCAAAACCTGTCCTGTTTACAGGGGATGTCTATAAAGAGTCCCTGGGGGCCGGCCCCACATGGGCGTTGGCATTTTCCTCTCCTCTGTCCCTGCCACCAGCTGACCGAACACTCTTTAGATCTTTATTTTGACGTCAACATTTTTAGTGTTACATACAAATAGGGGTTTACAGGTATTATCAATAAAGATATATCATATATACAAAATATGGGGGTGGCAGCAAACAGAAACGGTGTACCTTCCAGAAGATGGGCAGGATCTTTTAAGGTATCGACTCTAACTAATTGGAAGATATGTAACATATACTAAAAGTGTCATACAGTTTAAAATATACGATATATATTTATATAAGAAAAAAGGCATCTTCTTATCATGCAACTGAAAGTTGCTAATGGATTGCGCCATCTATCGGAATAAATATAAACTATCCGTTTATTTTTATTATTTCAGAATTGGCGATTTTTTTGTATTTTAATTTATGCACCTTATCTCAGTACAATATCAAACATTTGTATTATTTTTCATATATATATTTAATTAAATAGCATATATTGGATCAAAATATCATATATTTTACCAATATTTCAGTTGGCTGAACGCCAACCTTTATCAAGGTGTTATAACATATTTAATGTGTAATATATGTATATATATATATTTTTTTTATGTAAAATATATTTTCAAAGACAGATAGAGTGCTATTGCATCCTATTCAAATGATGCCTGTATAACAATATATAATTGTGTTATAGAAGGAAGTTTAACAAACACACAATAGTGTTATAACAGAACAATGTAGCCATATAAAAGGTTGCTGCGCTGAGAGGTGTAAAGCGGTGAAACCCCATTCTGCTTAAATATTAAACAGCGTGTCCAAACTCTTTCTTCTCTTTACCTATACTATACTCTGTGAAATAATTATTGGCTCTCTACAATTCTTTAGGAGTTTTTATCCCCAAGTTCCGATATATTGTTTTTTATTCTGTTTCATTAATAAGTGTTGAATTTATTTTAATATATATATTTCTTTTATAAATATAATTGCTATTTATCGATAAAATTGGTAATAATAATATATTTTCCAATATGTGTTTCTTTTCAGATATATCATTAAATAATATATATATATATATATAGGCCTTATACTGCAATGATAAAAGGTTGTTGAATAAAAGGGCTTGGCTCATCAGTGATGAACTTATTCCCTTATGGACTTAATGACGAATTAAACTACACATACAAACCACAAACAGAAGAAATTTCAACTTATGAAATCAGCTGCAAATACAAAAAAATGAATTTAAAACTAAACCTAATAAAACTAGAGGTAAAACTACCAATAAATTAGGTTACATTGAATTTGAAGAATTACTGGACCCAAAACAAATGTACACTAACAACTTCGTCGATAAATTTATTAAAACATTATTTAAACTAAATAATAATAAATTTATCAAACTTATAGAATATATTAAAATTCATAATCTGACTAACAGATTAATAGATATCACACACGACATCTTTAAATACAGAAAAATTAAACAATCTACTAATAACATTAATATTATCATTAAATTTAATAACAATTTATTTAATCATATTAAGTTTAATGATATTTTTAATAACCAAAACATTAATAATCTTTTCCCTATAAAAAATTTAAATTTCAAAACAATCTGGAGATACAACAAAAATATAGGTAATTTAGTTTGCAATTATAACCAATTTATTAATAATTTGGCAAATTTTAAAAAAATTAAATGTAATTGCAACAACTATATTGATAAATATAAGTTTTCAGGTCATATATTAACTAGCAATTTTTCTTTTTTAAATCCACAATATCAGGATATTTTAAATAAAGGAAATAAATATATACCTCAAATTAAACACAACTATAATAATACAATTAAATCTATATTAAAAGATATAGATATTTTCATAAATAAAACTAGTATAAAATACAGTATTCCAGAATTTACTTTTCTGGAATGGAAACATAATATTAAAAAGGAAATTATAAATTATTATAATAATACACTTAAATACACAAAACCTAATTCAGATATTCCTTCTTTTAAAGAAAATATAATTAATTTACAGAAGGACTTTATTATCACTCCTATAGATAAATGTTCCAATAACTTAGCTATAATTTGTAAAATTCTATACCACGATATACTAAAAAAGGAAATTGATAATAATCATAAATACACTTTTGCTAGAACTACAGCCACAAAAATCAAAAAAGACATCAAAAACGTTGAAAATTCACAAAAAATTTATAATCACTACAAAAATCCAAACATACCAAAATTCTATATAATTCCTAAACTACACAAAAAACCTATTTCTTTCAGAACAATCACATCTGGTATAAATTCAGTTATAAAAAACATTGATATACAATTAGCTTCAACACTACAATTTATTATAAATAAATTAACTAATAAATATAATTATAAATTTATCGACTCAAATAAAAAAATCATTAACTATTTAATGAACAATTGGACAAACATGGAAACAATACACACATTTGACTTTGAGGACCTATATTCTAAAATAAATTTAAGAGATCTAAATAATAAAATAACCAATTTATTTAACGAAATCATTAATGACAAAACTTTCCACATTAAAATTATTCATAACAGATATAAAACAATTAAATTAGATCTTAAAACAGCAAAAACTCTACTGGAAACATTTTAAATTTTAACTATATAGAATTTAAAAATAAAATATATATTCAATCAGAAGGAGTTCCCATGGGAACGTCTTCAAGTCCGTTATTAGCAAACTTAATATTATTCTGGTACGAAAGAGAATACTTTCTACAAAATAATGTTAACTGGCAAATGTTCCGTTATGTAGATGACATCATAATATTTAATAATCCACAGTTCAAAAATTTAATACCTAAAATTTATCCTAAATACTTGAAACTTAAGAACAATGAAAAAATTTATAGAAACAAAAAAGTTAACTTTTTAGACCTAAATATAGACCTTACAAATAATGCTATTAAAATTTATAATAAAAAAAGTAATTATAATTTCAATATTATAAAATACTGTAATATGAATTCTAATATTTCATTAAATTGTTGAAAAGGTATATATTTTGGTCAGTTTCTAAGATTTTATAGAATAAATAATATATCAGAAAATTTCATAGAAGATGTTAAAAATTTAAACATGGAATTTATTAAAAACAAATTTAGTATCAGACAAGTAAAATATTTCAACAGTATATCAATTATAAAATACTTAAAAAAAATAAATGGAAGTATCCATTTATTAAATCAACTTTCTATAATTTCTTTCAATAATCACTACTACAAATTTGTAATCTTTAACAATTAGTTAAACTTAAATTAAATAGCTGATTTGAAGTTTTTTTCACAAGATTTTTAAAGTAATATTGTATATAATTCATTTTGTTTAATCTCCAATTTCTGGGGAGGAAAATGGAAATTAAATAAAAGTGAATTTTCACAATTAATAGCTTTATTAAACTCTAATAATTTGCCTTTTTAAAGGAATATTGATAGATGAATAAGTGTTGAATCAATTATTTTAATTTAACTGGCTGTAAAGATTATAAAATTTGGATTTCTTCCCTTAAATATCTTCTCTTTCATCTTTGAATATCTTGTTTTTCTACAACTTCAAAATATAAGGTCTAAATTTGTCCCCCACCCCCCACAACATGTGTCATCCAGAAATAGATGTTTACAATTGAAGGCGTCCGCGGACAAGGTAGGTACACATTATATCTGTTCATATAAATGTTTCACTGAATTAACTTTATATTAACACATAAAATCCGGTTGAAAGGAGGTCTAGACATAATAGAGAAGGGATGAAATGTTGAAAGCTGAATTTCTATTTGAGAAGTCCCGGTTCAGCAGACCTCTTTTTTCAATAATTACTCCAATTTAAGTTTTTTGTATATGTCTGGTCTACCATTAGGGTTTCAAAACATAATAACCAAACTTATAATAAAAGTTAATTCATAATATAGATATTTTACTAAATACAACTATTTATATTCATATTTTAAAATAAAAAAATTTAAAAAATCATTAAAAAAAAAGAATAAAATATAAAATTATAAAATATATATATATATACTAACAATCTTATCTACCTTATTTACAAAACTTTTTGTTTTCTTATTATTAGTTTGATTAATAGTGCATGGTTCTGTCTTTCTCTCTTTTTTCTAACTATCATATATATTCTCACTTCTATTATTCTATATATAGGATTAGAGTATGTCTAAATGACGTGTAAAAGCCGATACAAAAGACGTTACGTTGTTAAATTTTATTGTTATTAATTATAAATATATAATTAACTAGATGATGTTTTAGAAGTAAAGGATTTTTTTTTCTCTATCTATACTAAATAATAACGATTTACAAATTTTATAATTTGAATTTAAATAATCAAAATAATGAAGATAATTTTAATAGAATACTTAACTATAAAACTATACAACTATTTATATATATATATATATATCTATATATAAATATTTAAACTTGGGTTAATCATTTATTCAATTTCGTATCACCATAGTACAAAAATAAGAACAGTATAAACGGGAAAATAGATATCCCAGAACAATTCTGTCATACATCAAATCAAGTTCAAACAACCATTATTCAAAATATATCGCCTCCCACTCCTCGTGCTCACTCTTAATTGTAACTTTGCCTGTTGAAGAGCAAGAGCTCGAAAGCCCGCGCTGTTTTCAACAAAGAAACTTATTGCTGAAGGTTTTTGATATTTTATAAGAGTACAATATTTCTTATAATTCCTTAATAAAGGTTGGTGTTCAGCTAACTGAAATAATGGTAAAATAAAATTTTGATCAAATATATGTCTTTTTAATTAAAGTACAATAATTATTACGAAATTTTCAAAATATCAAATTACATAATTGTTATTGGCTTTTGATATATTATAAATATAGAAGAGAGAGAGAGAGAGAGAGACGGTTAAACATACTTTATTGACTACTAGTCAATTATGGATGCAAAATAATGATATAATACAGTGAAATTATGATTGAGGAAGGCTCCACCATCTTGCCAGAGTCCTCCTCCAGACGATGAGAGGGTCTTCTTGGACGCCCCGTATCTCCAGGCCCAGGAAGTGCTTGAAGATACGGGTCTTGGCAGACGCCAGGATGGCCAGGGCGTCGTCCTCCAGGTCATGCCCGAAGATCCATCCCTGCAGGTCAGGGGGCCGCCGGATGAAAGTGAAGGCCTCCAGGATGAAAGGCCTGATCCGCCTACAGGACCAGTAGCGGTGGGCCAGTGACAGGTCTTCGGACCCACAGGCGATGCAGGAATCCCGGGCTGAGGCCGGATGCGCTGGATGGGGAAGGGCGTGAAGGGCCAGCCGCACGGCAACGTCGGCATTATGCCCCGAGAAGGCACCTCGCCGGAGAGAAGGCCAGCTGATGGAGATGGGGATGCTGACGTGGGGAAGCCACCGGGCTAGCAGCTGGGTGATGGGCAGTGCAGCCAGGCGTGGACGTTCTAGCATGCGGCGGGCAGTGCGGGTGGTTAAGCGCTGGAACGCAGTGGCCGTCCCGCGCAGCACGATGCCGTCCTTGATGTTGTCAACCCGGTGGGTGTGGTTCCGGTTTTCTTCCACAATCCGGCTGCAGAAGGTGGTGAGTGCCGCGATGTCAGCGAGGGCGGCGCGGGTGGTGCGCAGAGGGAGAGATGAAGAGCTGGTGAGATCACCAACGCGCATTCCCGCCCACCGCGATGCGACCAAAAGATCTGGAGGCCGGAGGAACCTGGAGTCCCCGATGATATGGAGCTCCTGAAGCTGATGTGGCGGCAGCACCCGGTGGTTCAGCTCCAATATCTCCGAGACGGCCTCCCAGAGCTTGAGGAGCCTGCGGCGCCGAGGTGGATGCCATGTCCCAGATGTTGGAGGGGTCAGCCACGTCCCACTCACAGCGAGCCAAGAGTAGGCGTTGAGGCCTCCGCGCAGCGCGGTCTGCACGCCCCCTCAAGCACGCCAGGCGAAGCTGCGTCCCAATGTCGAGAAGTCCGAAGCCGCCCACGGAGACAGGCCTTGCAAGAACGCCGCCCGGCAACCAGGTAGTACGCCGAGGTCCCCAGACAAAGCGCACCAGTCGGGCTTGCAGCTTGGCGATGGTGGAGTCTGTGGGCAGGTAGCCGTGAAGATGGTGCACCACGGCGGACAACACCAGCGAGTTGGCGGCTCTGGCTCGACCGACTAAGGAGAGGCCGCGGGTGAAGGGGACCCACCTCGCCACAGCACTCTCGAGCAGTGCGAGGAGATGTTGTTCCTGGGCGGAGGATGACACTGCAGGTGTTAAGTTGCAGCCCAGTACCCGGATCTGCTCCGATGTCCAGGAGATGCCAAGCTGCGCGTCGGTGCGGGCCCGCCAGGCGCCGCACCATAGGCCTTTACACTTCGCAAAGTTGACGCCTATTCCCGAAGCGCGCCGGAAGTCCTCGAAGATGATTCTCACCACGTCGAAGAGCTCGTCGCGCCTGATGAGCAGCACGATGTCGTCGGCGTAGGCGAGGACGTTTCCGGGGCCGAGCGCACGCTCGAGGCGCACCAGGAGAGGGCCAGTGGCGAGGCTAAACAAAGCGGCGCTGATGGCACAGCCCTGCCTCACCCCGTTCAGCAGATGGAAGGGCCTTGTGTGGAGGCCTCCGGCTCGCACCGCCGCATCCGCCCCGGCATACAGGAGGAGGAACCACTCAATGAAGGCAGGAGGCAGCCGCAGAGAGACCATCAGGGACACCAGAAAGGAGCGGTCCAGGGTGTCGAAGGCCGACTCTAGGTCCGTTGAGATGACAGCCAGCTCCGACCCGTTCCTCGTAGCCATGTCGATCTCGTCGGCTACTCGCGCCACGTTCCAACTGGGAGACCTTCCCGGAACAGCGTATGTCTGGCACCGAGGCACCAAGGCGGGAAGATGGGGCCGCAGACGCTGGAGGAGGATGTTGCCCAGGACGCGGTAGTCAGCTGTGGGGAGCGAAATCGGCCTGTAGCCGCTGAGCCCAGGGCCGCCGTTGGACTTGGGGACGAGGCAGATGGTGCTGCGCCTTATCGATGAAGGCAGGGCCACGCGGAGTTTGGAGGCCTCGAAGACGCGCCTGAGAGCCTCTACGAAGAAGTCTTCGTAGGTGATAAGAAATTCGCAGGGCAATTCGTCCCACCCGGGAGCCTTTCCGAGCGGTAGTCGGCGGATGAGCGCCGCGATATCTGCGCCGGTGATGTCAGGGCGGGTCAGTGGATCATCCTCTTCAAGGGTGAGGGTGGTGGTCGTCCCCCGGATGAACTCAGCGGCGGCGATGGGGTCGCCGGATTCACAGGAAAAGCGGCGCTGGTAGACGGAGTATGCCCGACGTCGCAGCTCCCCGCCGTCGATGATGTTCCCATCTTCATCCCGGATGGTCGTGCCAGCGGGCCTTCGGACGCGAAGCGAGCGCACAAGATCGGGCAGCGATGGGTAGTCGGCGGCTGATGATGCTGCCTCCAGTCTGGCCTGCAGAAACCGCCTGGCGCGCGAGATGTGATCGTCATCGGCGACGCGTGGGACATGGAGGGATCTCACCTCCGCCAGGAGTTCGGCCTTGATCTTGGACCATCTAATCCATAGAGCATCGCTGGACATGTCCGCAATAGATCCAGATGTTCTTTCTATTGTTGCCAGCAGATGTTCATCCACCAGAGCCGAACGAAGCATGGCGGCCACGCAGGGCTGGCGAGGGGAAGGAGGCGAGCCCATCTGGGTGAGGACAGCTCGATGGTCAGAGAGCCTGTAGTAGATGGTCTTGTACAGTGTCACTCTTTCCATGAGTCTCGATGGCAAGAGAATTCTGTCCAGGCGAGCTGCGTCAACCCGACTCCTGCAGCTGGCCACTCTGGTTGGAAGGTGTTCGGCGTCGAAGAGGGTGGCTACATCAACGAGGGCTGTCTGGTCCATTAGCTCCGTGAGGGCCTCCACCGAGCCGGATGTTATGTCGCTCGGGCTCTGCTCGTCGATGTTGAGATCACCCACCACCCAGGCGTCCTCCTGGATCGCGGCTGCTGTTATGGACTTCAGCTGCTCAAGCCGCTCGCGAGGAATGTGTGACAAGTGACAGTTGATTACACGCACTTCCTGACCGCGGACGTCGATGGAGACGATGGAGATGTTTCCCGGCCACAGGACGCGCTGCCGCAGGACAGCGACCCCCGGCGCGAAGAAGCAGGCGAGGCCCGAACCCCTGAGGGCTGCGGGGGGCACGGTGGCGGCGCTGTAGCCTAGGCACAGATGTTGAATGAGATCCAGCGACGAGGTGTTGGTCTCCTGAACAAAGGCGACGTCTACGCGATGTTGGCGCAGGAAGTGGCAGAGCTCAATGCTCCTCTCGCGAGCAGCGAGCCCGCGGGCGTTGATGGATGCCAGACAGAATCTCATTGGGCGCTTCTCGTCTGGGCACGGACGTCCGTGAGACGCTTGTAGATGGCGGAGTGGGAGTTGGGCAAGGCGTTCACTAGGCTCTCGGCAACCCTATTGAGCGCGGTCTTCTGCTCGCTCCCCATCTTCTTCTGTAGGCTCTTCAGACCGGGGATGGTTGTTAGCGCCTCCAGGACCTCTCCTCTCTCGAACCCAAGAAGCCCAGGATGGTCCAGGATGTCGCTGGGGACAGTCTCAAGGAGCTTATTGAGCTGCATCCGGGTTTTCTTGGGGGTCCCTGAGGGGGTCGACACTAGGACCTCCTCCTCTTTCATCTCTTCCGGTGCCACAGGGGCCTTTGGCTTCTCCTGTGAAGAGGATTTGGTCTTTTGAGAGCCATTTGGAACCCCTGGTGAAGGAGGGGCTGGGTCCACAGCAGCAGTGGGTTGGGCCTGTGCAGCAGATGAGGGGACTGCAGTGAAGGCTTGTGATGGAGCTGGAGTTGGTGATGCAGTCGATGTTGTCCCTGCGGCTGGCGTTAATACCAGGGCCGGCTTGGTGTTCAGAGAGGAGGGCAGCCCTCTTCCGGCGTTATTTGGAGCAGCAGGGTGGAGAAGCAGGTTAGCCTCTAGTACGCCAGTCTTCCGCGGGCAGTTGGCGCGTTTGTGCCCGTGCTTATAGCATAGAGAGCACTTAATTCCATAAGTCACGTACACGTGACTGGTCACCCCTTTTGATTTTATTTCGAGACGGGCTGGGATGTGAGAGAGCTTCACGCCGTCTCGAAGGGTGATGAAGGCCTCACGACGTGCATCGGCCCAATACGAGTCGCCCAACTCCATCATTTTCTGGACGATGGAGGTTATCTGTCCGTAGGGCCGCAGGGCTGCCACGAGGTCTCCGTTTTCAATGAAGAATGGGACGTTGCCGATCATGATCCGCTCTGCCCGCTTCTTCAGTGGTGTTGCTCGCAGGAGGGCGTCCTCCAACTCCAGCCCATCCTCGACGAGCTTGTCGGCTTGCTGGATACTGGAGAGGCAGACCAGGTATTGCCCCTCCATCTTCGTCAGCTGGTAGACGGAGCCCTTGCCCAGTTTGGCTTCCAACGCCCGGAAATACTGCTCCTGGGCGAAGTCTGGGCAGTACTCCAGGTAGACACATTGGTCCACCTGCGCTGCTGCTGACCTGGCTCGGAAGGTGGCCTGCTTTTGCCTGGTTGTCTGGCACTCGCGCACCTTACTAGGTTTAGGCGTGGCTCGTGGCCTGCTGCTGTTGGGAGCGATCCTCGGTGCCTGGACGCATCCCTTTTTGGCCGCCGAGTTGGGGTGGTCAGGGTCATGTCGCCTCTTCTTTGAGCCACCCACTGTGGTGAAGATTCCAACTTCGGCCTCGGGAAGCTGGTCGTCCAGTTCCGGGCAATCAGCCCAATTGCGGCGAGAATTTGTATGTCCGCCGTCCGCCGCCGGCTCAGAATTTGCATCTTTACGATTGTTTGAATCAGAAAGGCTTTCAGCCATATCTGATTCTTTTGCCGATATTTCGGTGGAGCCTTGAGGGTTTTCTGTGGTGTTCATATGGGCTTGCAGCCCATTCTCCTGGCTTTCATCCAATACCCCAAAGGGGTTATTAGTCTCCATGACCTCCATCTCAGACTCAAAAAACGCGGAGCTCGCGCGCCGCGTGGCCGCACGGCCGAGAGAGAGAGAGCCATATCAAAACTATAAAAGTTATTACCCGATGTTTTAGCTACCCGCTGTTGATTTCAATACAGATATTTTAACAAAATTTTGACCTTTGTCGATCTAGTTAACATTACATATAGCTCGGCATCTATTAACATCCTGCTTGAATCTTATCATTCGAAAATAGAGACGTTGTTCGATCGAAACGTCTTTAATAAAATTTTATTGTAAATGTATATATTAAAATGCATTAGCGCGCCATCTGTTATCAAAATTCGAAACTATTATAGGCACGTATGATTCTTTTTAAAAATAAACAAATTTTACTGTCCTTACTGCAATGGAAAAATTATTGGGAGGGCCTGCCTCATCAATAAAATGATTTTTAATTGCAGTAAGAACAATATAAATTGTTTTTTTTTTTTTAAGAATCATACGCGTCTATAATAGTTTCTAATTTAGATGTATATACAAGATGAAGAAATTTCTCAATGAATATTGTAACTATATCTTTATTAATTATTAAATAGTAAGTAATATGTATAACTATTAAATCTTCTTAAACTATAGTTGTATATTTGCCCTTTCAGAAATATAAATAGCATATTGTTCACTCAAAGATATAGTGTCTTAATATTTGGTCTCACCTGGTCTTATATCATTCTTAGACAAAATATATGCAAGTGGAAAGTCTAATATCACGGTCGTCCTTTTTAGGAAAGGCAGGTAAATTTGTTCACACTTGGTTATCTCGTGTCTTCAATAAAGGTCACTGCAATATCTTTCAGAGTTATTGTCTGAATCCCGGTATACATGCTGAAAGCTACAACTTCCTTAAGAGTTGTCCATGATTGTATCTTTCAGAGTTATTGTCTGAATCCCGATATACATACTAAAGGGTACGAATTCCTTAAGTTTTGTCCATGAATATATCTTCAGATTTATTGTCTAACTCCCGATATACATGCTAAAAGATACAACTTCCTTAAGTTCTGTTCATGAGTGTATCTTTCAGAATTATTGTCTAAATCCCGATATATGATAAAAGTTACAATTTCCTTAAGTTTTGTCCATATTAGTGTAGATAATCAATAGATGGATTCTAGTTTCGACGTCTATTTTGAGGGGAGAGGTAACCTTTATTCTCATAGTTTATTATCTCCCCTCTCGGCAAAATTTCTATCTATAAAAAAGGATCTGTTTCCTTAAAAAGAGTGTCAACGGGTCACTGAAACGTCGAAATAAAGAAAAATAATAGTTTTAGTTGTATACCTAATCATTATTTACATATTACAACAGAAGAAAATTTATTTAATGAAGGGAGAAAAGTGGTATAAACAGTCAATTTTAGACAGCAACGACCCGGGATCGAATACCGCATTGAACACTTTTTCCTAAATAAAATATCGTCTCAATAGCTCCCAGATTCTTTTTAAAGTCTAACTCAAGCAGTAAATTCAAAGAAACCAAACGGGTTCTTGTAAACTTGTAAGTGCAAAGGTCGAACTACTTTCTGTGTAGTGTGCTTTCTATTGGTAGACATGTGGTGCACTTACAGTAACAGCATTCGACGAAAACTACCCATCATGATTATCATTGCTTATACGACGTGTACCGGGGATAATTTTAAAAATATCATATACAAAACCTAATGAAGTAAAGGCTTTGATGTCACCGATCGACTATATATATATGTTATATAAAAATTTTATTTTATTAAAAAAAAAACAATATTTCATAGAATCAAATACTCTGCTAAATTGACCGCCAATGGTCACGCTTCCCCTATAAAAACTCATTGTTGTTGTTTCCCGATGGCCGGCTCAAACCTTTTGTACATTATGTAAATAAGTTCTCCATATTTTTATTCTTGCGCCTTAAGCCAAATTATGTTTTATTATATTCTTTTAGCTCAATAAAAACAACTACCGATTAAAACCATTTTTATTATTATACTTTTAAGATTTTAACCACGAGTGCATTAACATAGTATAATCCTCAAGAGAGAGAAGAGAGATCAACAGAAATATTTATGTATATATATATTGTTTAAAATACAATATATTTATGTATATATATATATTGTTTAAAATACAATATATTTATGTATATATATATATTGTTTAAAATACAATATATTTATGTATATATATATATTGTTTAAAATACAATATATTTATGTATATATATATATTGTTTAAAATACAATATATTTATGTATATATATATATTGTTTAAAATACAATATAACGCGGCTGATGATTATAAAACGAAAATTGCAATTATACCGCGAATGTTTCTTTTAAACAAAAATCGTAATTTATTTTAAAGAGAAATAACGACTATTTCTAACTTTAAGGATGAAGTATGAAAGGGTGAAAATATGAAGAGTAATGGCGAACGGAAAAATAAAAGTGTCCAGGGGCGGGAATCGAACCCACGACCTTCCGCTTACCGGGCAGATGCCATGTCCACTAGGCTACCCTGGACATATTTTTCCGTTCGTAAATATTATACAGTAATCCCTCGTTAAGACGAACTCAACGGGAGAACGAAATACCCTTTTCGTCTTAAAAGAATATATACCGAATTCGTATAAACCGAATTCGTATTAGACGAATTGAATTCGTGGTATCCGGGGGTTGTACTTATGTACTACTGATGATTAAGAAAACTACATTTCTGAGGAATAACGAATAAATTTATTTGAAAACAATATTAATGAAAATATTTTATAATTTTAAGGAACAACAATTATGAATATTTTTGTACATAAAGTATTTTATTTTAAAAGACAATATGGATAATATAATCACAATGTAAGGCAATAACATGAGAATATAAGTTTATTTTAAAACACAAATAAAAAAGAACAACAAAAGAAACAACTTACATAATATACTTGGTACATACAATGTTTATGTGTATGCAGCATATGCAGTATGCATAGAGTATCCTATATCTGGGGTCAGCAGGGGTCACCATGGCCCCTACATTTATCAGTCGAGAAAACAGCAATACTGGCACAATAGAGTCGAAATTTTCCACTGATTGAGTACACGGAACGACCCCAAGGGGATGGTTTCATAGAAAATGAGTCATCATAACAAACAAAGGACGAATGTTTACACAAAAGACAAAGAGAGCCAATACTTGATATCAACGGCGTTTTTATTGTTTTAATAGTTTATTGTTTTACTTATAACTCGCCTTTAAAAACATATTAGAATTCGTTTTAACCGATTGATTAGTTCTGCTGGGGGCTAAATTTAATTCGTATTTCGTCATAACCGAATATTTCGTCTTAACCGGCAAAATCTCTTTGGAAAGCATTGAAATTTAACGGGGGAAAAGAAACGGTTCGCGCAAACCGAGAGTTCGTATAATCCGAGTTCGTGATAACGAGGGATTACTGTATAAAGTAATTTAAAATACAATATAACGCGGCTGATGATTGTAAAACGAAAATTGCAATTACACCGCGAATGTTTCTTTTAAACAAAAATCGAAATTTATTTTAAAGAGAAATAACGACTATTTCTAACTTAAAAGATGAAGTATGAAAGGGTGAAAATTACTCTTCATATTTTCACCCTTTCATACTTCATCCTTAAAGTTAGAAATAGTCGTTATTTCTCTTTAAAATAAATTTCGATTTTTGTTTAAAAGAAACATTCGCGGTGTAATTGCAATTTTCGTTTTATATATATTGTTGTTGTTTTTGGAGGCAGAAGCAATTTTTTTCACACTTAGTTATCTCGTGTTTCTTCAATAAAGGTCACTGTAATATCTTTCAGTGTTATTGTCTGAATTCCTATACATGCTAAAAGGTACAACTTTCTCTTTATCCCAGAGTGTATTTTTAATCAATATATTTCCACAATTTCTATCAATTCACCACACACACTACGGATGCTATAAAAACTAATAATAAATAGTTAAAAGTGAGAGTAAAATTGCTCCACTTCAAATTTCCCAATAAATACAAAATTGGAGGAGATTTATTCAGAGAAGCGAATGTTCTTTTTAACATCAGTTCGATATTTCAATCATTAATTTCACTACCAGATATCTTCCGCGAACTTTTTTCTTTATTGAATATCGATTGTCAATAGATTCGCTGAAGTTTTTGTTGCTGTTTTATCAAAACTATTTTCTTATAGAGATGTGTTTGAAATCATTTCCATGAAAATTCCCTTTAGGGATTAAAGATTGTTTCTACATTCGTTGTAATTGTATTTTTGAATTAGGGGAAAAAAGGTTTGAATATATAATATATGGCACAAGGTTTTTGCGTATATTTTGACGGGGGAAGTGATCACTATCCTTTAAATTATTTATGAGATAAAAATATTTTTATTTTATACCAAGTATACGTGGTAAAAGTCATGATAATCATACCAGGAAGTTAGCGACTGCTTTTATAGTAAGTACACTCATGTCTACATATTTAGTATGTGTGTAGTATTCCATTTTCATCACTTACAAATCTACCAGAGCACCACATGTCTACACATGTAGAAAGCGAAGCCCGAATCTTTCACATACAAGTTAGTAAGAACTTAATTTGGTTGTCTACACTCATTTGTGTGGTTGGACTCTTGAAAAAAAAGGGACGCCATTTAAACAATTCTTAAAAAAAAGGTGTCCTGTGCGGGATTCGATCCCGGGTCGAGTTCTGTAGAAATATTCATACTAAAATATCTCCACTTTATGAAACGTGAATTTAAAAATGAAATAGTCATACAAACTATACCATTATAGATATTTTTACAGTGGTTAACACATGTATGTACGGATAAGAAAACTTTCCATCAAAGAAATATCTAAAACTATGGATATTCCTGAAGATAAACATTCTTTGGCGAATACAAGAGTTGAGTTATTTCAACGTCGATTTACAAAGTGGTTGCTCAGAACGTTTGTTAAACACGATATTTTCATTATATTTATGCCTATGATAATAACAGCAGGCTTTCGAGGAGTGGTATTTGCGCCGAATGCTGAAAATATCATGGACTGACAGAGTAAGCAATGAAAGATGCTTTAAATTTATCAAGGAGGATAATGGTCATCTGGTATTTGTCCTCGTAATTATGAATATAATATATTGAATCAATCATTAATTAGCAACATTTTTCTGGTGTGGAACTAACATCTACCCACATATTCTATGTCCAGCAATGGCCGCAAAATATTGACATGGACCCAGAACAATAGCTTTACACATCCAAGATAGAAAACATTGCTGTGATAGAGATTTACGGAGACAACTGAAACTCTTCATTGGAAATGACAACAACAACAACAGAAATTTGAGATGGAACAAGGACAGAAGCTTTACACACCCAAAATAGAAATCATTGTTGTGATAGAGATGTACGGAGACAACTGAAGCTCTTCATTGGACATGACAACAACAACAACAGAAAATTGACATGGACCCAGGACAGCAGCTTTACACACCAAAAATAGAAATCATTGCTGTGTTAGAGATTTACGGAGACAACTGAAGCTCTTCATTGGGCATAACAACAACAACAGAAAATTGACATGGACCCAGAACAATAGCTTTACACATCCAAGATAGAAAACATTGCTGTGATAGAGATTTACGGAGACAACTGAAGCTCTTCATTGGACATGACAACAACAACAACAGAAAATTGACATGGACCCAGGACAGAAGCTTTACACACCAAAAATAGAAATCATTGCTGTGATAGAGATGTACGGAGACAACTGAAGCTCTTCATTGGGCATAACAACAACAACAGAAAATTGACATGGACCCAGAACAGCAGCTTTACACACCCAAGATAGAGAACAGTGCTGTTATAGAGATATACGGAGACAACTGCTAATTACAACAAATTTTTCATTGCTTTTCTTTCAAATGTTTATAGATATCAAATAATTTTCTATAGTTTTTGTTGCAATTTTATTATTGTAATGTGATGGCTCATCAGTGATTCACCCTACCAGCAGTTTCGCCATTTTATTCTTCCAGAATGCCTTAATTTTGTATAGACTGTTCTTCATATATAGATGTCAATATATAGGAATTCTAGATGATGCTAATAAAGACAATTATGGATCCATTTTTCATCAATGTATGAGCAGATAGCTAAATTATAATTATCATAAAATTCTTTAAAAAATTTATAATAAAACGATTACAGATTTTTATATTTATAAAGCTTAACTCCTTCATCCATCTCTCTTTATGTAAAAAGAGAGGCATATTTTAAGAAGAAATATTTAGGTCTGAAAACAATTTTGTGTCATCATCTTTTCATCGTTGATTATTTCTTAAGCTTATATCTTATCTCTGGGGAAATATTCTTTTTCTCCAATTTTGTTTTCTTCTTTTTATATATTTTATCATCTAAACCCAAAAATATTGTGATTTCCATGTGATAAATACCATTCTATTTTACAGGATGTAAACATTCCGTAATGGTTAATTCTCTCTATCTCTCTAAAAATAATAGTTGTCTTGTTTATGCTAATCACCTGTATATATATAGACGTATCTTGATTCTCTGTGTAGTTTTATTCCTGTTGAAGGGCGACATTGTGCCCGAAAGCTCGAACGCATGTTCATAAAAAGAAACTTATCCTCTTTGTCTTTAAATGTTCTCTCTTTACCAAATTCCGTAATGGTGAATAATATTAAATGACACTGTGAACTCAAATTTCTAGAGACGACTTGATTTCTAAACAACATAATTTGTTAAATCAAAATTAGGTTAAATATTGAAATTGTACTGAAATATAGTTAATAAATTGAGGAAAAAGCATCTCCTGATTGTAAATCTGAAATAACTTGCGCCATCTGTCGTTATAAATATCAACTATTCGTTGAATTTTTAAAATATTTGACCATTTGGTTGTCTATTTTAATATTTGTTCAATGTAAACCATATGTTCAGATCTGACATAACCTCTGATGGTAAACCATTTACCAGAAATAACCATTTTTGGACAAACCTATTTAGATTTGAATAATTCCATAGGTTTTATGCATATGAGTTTTCATTTTTTTATTTCGTTCCCTAAAGCTTTCGATCATTTCTGCCTTTCCTACAGGAGTACAAAATGGACAATAATGAAACGCCTTTAGATACAAATTAAATTTATAAATAAATAAACAAACACACACACATATACATATTAACAGAAAGCAATCACGCGCCATATATACATATAAAATGAAAGGATTTGAATGTAATTCTACTGTCCTATAAACTTATGTTAATAATTTTCTTAAAACCCATTTCTGAGATTCCACCCTTCAGTGCCGCGTATATAAGCAGAATCGTCCAATACAGTATTAGAGCTCTGAGAAGCGATCTGGTGGATTAAATTAGCGAAGGGAGGGGTTCACCACTGATGAGCCAAGCCCTCCCAATATATTTTTTTCATCGCAGTAAGGGCAGTAGAAGTTTGTATTATGTGTAAAAGAAACATTCGTGATTTTAAATCTTTTCATTTTCTACACATACATATATTGGCTGGATTTTGCATATTACTTGATGTTAAATTATTTTATACGAGGTGTGTTCAAAAAGTATCGCGACTTTTGTGTTTTTTCAAAAATTATTTATTTATTCATGAATACCTATTTTGTCTCCTTAAAGTAATCCCCATGAGATATTATACACTTGTGCCAACGGTTTTTCCAATCTTCGAAGCACTTCAAAAAATCATTTTAAAAAAATATTTTTCAGCTCCTCCTTCGATGCCGTCTTTATCTCGTCAAGCGTAGCGTAACGTCGTCCTTTCATGGGCCTCTTCAGTTTAGGGAACAAGAAAAAGTCACAGGGGGCCAGATCTGGGGAATACGGTGGCTGCGGCATCATTAGTGTGTTGTTTTTGGCCAAAAAGTCGCACACAAGCAACGATGTGTGGGCAGGGGCGTTATCGTGGTACAAAAGCCAATTTTTGTTCTTCCACAAATCCGGGCGTTTCTGGCGGATTGCTTCGCGCAAATTGCGCATAACTTGCAGCTAATATTCCTTATTGACCGTTCTACCCTGTGGCAAGAACTCGTGATGCACCACGCCCCTGCAATCGAAGAAAACTGTCAGCAAAACTTTCACATTCGACCGAACTTGGCGCGCTTTTTTCGGTCTTGGTTCGTGCGGCAGCTTCCATTGATATGATTGAGCTTTGGTTTCCACGTCATAACCATAAACCCACGCTTCGTCACCAGTTATGACCCCCTGGAGCAAATTTGGGTCGTCGCGGACAGAGTTCAACATCTCATTAGCAATGTTCATGCGATGCTGGTTTTGGTCGCAATTGAGCAATTTTGGTACGAATTTCGCGGCGACCCGTCTCATGCCCAAATCATTGATAAAAATCGAATGGCACGAGCCAATCGATATGTTTAGATCCTCAGCAACTTCTCTAACGGTGATTCGACGATTGGCTAATATCATTTTCTCCACTTCATTAATTTTTTCGTCTGTTGTTGACGTGCTCGGGCGTCCGGCACGCTCTTCGTCGTTCACATCTTCTCGGCCTTCTGAGAACATTTTGTACCACCGATAAACGTTGCTTCGGTCCAAGGTAGCTTCTCCGTATGCCACAGTCAACATTCGGAATGCATCCGCGCACTTAATTTCGTTTTTCACACAAAATTTGATACAGGTTCTTTGATCCATTTTTTTAATAGGTAAAAATCGAAGACGATCCAAAACACCTGCAAGCAAAGCAGCTGTCAACAATTAAGTGAACATTCAAAATGACCGAGCTTGTCGGCATAAGTGAGAGACATGAGTACCAACATAAAGCCACAAAAAGATCGAAATTCGAATATACGTAACCCGCGAAAATTCAAAAGTCGCGATACTTTTTGAACACACCTCGTATAGTTAATTTGTATTTGCATATTAACTATTGTGTATTTTATCTTAGATATTAACCTATTGGCTAAAGTTTGATTTCATTATTATTGAATTTATAATTATATACATAGTTATAGAGTTTCTACCGTATTTATACATAATTTGGTTTTTATAAACATATTTTCTAGAAGAATCTCCACTCACCATATATGGAGAAGGACTCTTTCACAGTAGGAAAGCCTCCCTGGAATAATAATATGTAAATATGTAAATAAAATCATTCCTTTGTGTTTATATAATTCCTTTATCATTTTTTATTTACATTTGAATGTGATTGTCTCAATAAAATCACATTTAAATTACCTAATACAATATATCTAATGTATAAATTTTAATATATATTATTTTTTTTTATTATTTTTAATAATTATACAATTTTGACCGTATTTTTATGACGTCATTATTTCAAAATTAAATCATATATTAATTAATTTGTTGCCAATATCGTATATAATTAATTACCTTTTTCATATAACAATAATATAGGATTAATCGGATAAATTCTATATTAAATGGAATGTATATTTTTTATAATTTAATTAAGAGTTGATATTAAACTACACTTAAATTTAAAAATAAGGATATATTAAATTATTTTTAATTGTTTTTCTGTTTGCAAATATCACAATATGTAATAGATAATAAAAAGGCAAATATTGGATTGTTTATAAAGAGGTTTTTGCCGAAATATCGGTTGAATGAACGCTAACCTTTGTCAAGGCATTATATTTTATATAAACAAACTCAGCGCCACATAGATCATTGGATTACAGTTAAAATAGTTTTTTAAATATATAAATGGGGTGAAGGAGAAATTATGCATTATAAATATTATCAAAATTCAAAACTATTATAGACGCGTATGATTCTTTTAAAATAAAACATTTTCTACTGCCCTTACTGCAATGGAAAAATTAATGGAGGGCCTGGCTCATCAGTGGTGAAACTTCCCATTAATTTTTCCATTATAGTAAGGGCAGTAGAAATTGTTTTATTTATAAGAAGAATCATACGCGTCTATAATAGTTCTGAATTTGGATAACAGATGGCGCGCTAATGCATGATATTATAAATATTATTATGAATTGATTGATGAATTGATTATAAAATAAACATAAAAATATCTCTAATTTGCATTAGATTGCTTTCAAAAAGAATTTCTTTTACAAAATTGTAGCAAAGTATTTATTATATTTTATTTACAGAATATTAAATTTTTGATATTTATATTATTTATATTAGAAAATAAAAGGCATATATTGGATTTAATAAAATATTTATTTTGCCAATATTTCGGCTGGCTGAACGCCAACCTTTATCGAGTATGGATTGCTCTATTTTCAAAATATTATTTATATATTTCGCTACTCTCGAAACTTCCCTCATTGCTCAACTTGTATTTTTTAAAAGTTGATTTGTTTTGTACCTTATAAATAAATTGCTGTGTCATCCTGAAGTTTGTATTTCCTGATTTACTAAGTTACAATATTATTATATATGTTACACAGACTTTGACTTTAATCATCATAGATGCTGACGTCACTACAATGACGTAACTTCCAACTTCTACCTTCAAACTTGCTGTTATTGTTTACCGCTAGCTTGTTTTAACAATATATGTAATGGAACAAGTCGTTCCTTAAATAAATATATATTTGTTTTTATCTAAAGGGATGTCCTCGTAACTACAACGTACGTGAGTACAAAAACAACCAGAAATCCTTAAAAAGAATAACCGTATTTTGCTAAGCCTATATCAATTTGGTAGCAGTGCGTTGTTTGGGCGCGCGAATTGGACTAACCGCCAATTGATCCATTTAAATCATAAAGAAAATAAATAATTGGACTAACCGCCAATTAGAAAATAAATATTGAATAAAAATGGATACACATACCTTAGCAAAAATCGAACATTTAACAGAAAACAACTATACCACGTGGTCCATGAAAATGGAAGCAATTCTAGATTCAAAAGATCTCTTCGAGGACGTAATTGTTAATGACGAGCCAGACTTTACAAAAAATAAACTAGAATATGATATTTGGAAGAAAAAGAATCGGGAAGCATACAGCCTAATAATATTGTCACTTTCGGATGACTTAACAATCATCTTTCGAGGCGATAAAAGGGCCAAAAGAATTTGGTACGACATAAAGAAAAGGTTTGAAGGATCTCTAGAAAATAAAAGGATAGACCTAATGTTAGATCTAGCCAGACTAAAATTGAACCCAAATGAAAATGTCAACATGTATATTGTACGAGCACAGAAACTGGCACAAGAGATCACCCAGCTAGGAAAGACTGTAACAGAAAGAGAACTTGTACGATACATTGTTGAAGGGCTCACACCTAACTTTGACACGATCACAGCAGCACTGTCAATAAACAGAGAAATCTCCTTACCAGACTTGAGACAAACTCTACTGGATTTCGAGAAGAAAAGACAGGACAGAAGCAAAAATCCTGAGAATGCTTTCAGATCATCAGGCAACCAATTCAAAGAAAAATCATGCTTCATTTGCAAAAGAAACGGACATTTCAAGAAAGACTGTTGGTTCAACCTGACAACAAAGGAAATCAAAAGAATACAACAAACAAAAATAACATGGCCAGTACAAGGAACTACCATAAAGGACCAAAACAAAACAAAGACACAGCCAGGTCAGCAATCCAAGAACGAACGGAGGAACCATCCCAACGAAGCGACTCCACTTCAGAATACGCACTACATGTAATCACAAGGGAGGAACGCCCGACAACTCAGGACGTGTGGATAATTGATTCTGCGTGCACAGGCCACATGACTTCCCATGGTGATTGGATCGAGCACAAGACGGAGGAGAGAAGAAGCATACAAGTGGCAGAAGAAGGGAGGCACATCGAATCTACCTCATCGGGATTAATCCAAGCTACTGTACAAGGTAAGGACAAACTTAACAACGCTGTAACCCTGCATAATGTCCTCCATGTACCACACCTGAAAGGAAATCTAATGTCCATTCCAAGCGTAGTAAGAAGAGGGAACTCTGTTCTTTTGAACTCTGAAGGAGCATACATATACTCTTCTGATGACAAGCTAATAGGAACAGGCAACTTTGATGGTAACATGTACACATTGAACCTATCACGTTTATCTGAAGCAACTCATGTCCCAAACGAACATTGCTTGATTTCAAAGGACAATTCTAGGACTGCATGGCACAGAAGGTTAGGACATCCTAGTAACAACAAACTAGACCTGATTTTGAAGAACAATCTTCTAAAAGGCTTGGACTCTATAAATGGTACCCTTGATCAATGTGATGCTTGCTCATTGGGAAAAATGACCAAAGTACCCTATGTTCACACAGATAGCAATCAGGAAAGCTACCCCTTTGAAGCCATTTATGTCGATCTCTGTGGTCCAATGAGAATAAACTCCTTGGGCGGAAGTAAATATTTCTTGACCATCGTAGATGGATTTTCTAGGAGAATATTTGTAGAATTTCTCAAAGATAAACTCTCAGCAGCAGAAGTTTTGAAGAAGTTTATTGTAAAGAGAGAAAACGAGCTAAGCTCAAAACTAAAACGACTTAGAACAGATAACGGAACAGAATTTATCAATAAAAACCTTGAAACCTTCATAGAATCCAAAGGAATTAAACATGAACTAACTACACCGTACACCCCAAGAAGCAATGGGAGAGTTGAAAGAGCTAACAGAACACTATTAGACAAAGGCCGAACACTTCTGGCAGACTCCCAATTACCCCTACACTTCTGGGCAGAAGCTGTGAATAGAGCTGCATATCTGTACAATCTAACTCCCACAACCAATGACCCAGACACTACCCCTATGGAAAAATGGAAAGGTAAAAGCCATCCGTCTCTCACATCATGAGATTTGGTTGTGAAGTCTTCTATAAACTCGAGAATCATCAAAGACACAAACTAGAAGCTAAATCTAAGAGAGGAATATTTGTAGGCTATTCAAGATGCAGAAGAGCTTATCGAGTATTTAATATCACAACGAGAGTCATTCTTGAAACCGCAGACATTCACTTCAGAGAGAACAATAATGTCATCTCGGAAGAAAAACAAAATGATAATAATACGGACACTGACACATATTTCTTCATTCAGGAGGATGAACAACTGGACAATCATGTTCTATCAGATGTTGATATTGAAGAGCCAGCACCAGATACCATGATCAACAGACAGACAGAGTCAAGTGAATCAGACAGACCACAAAGAACTCGAACAATACCTAAAAGATTTGATGACTACGTTCTGGGCTACTACGAATGAAACCATTCCGAAAGACTATGAAGAAGCCATCGCATGCGAAGACAAGAAACATTGGGAGAACGCAATGCTTGAGGAAATACAGAACATGTACTCGCATCAAGTATGGGAACTGGTACCTAGACCTGTAAACGCTAAAGTTGTCAAAAGTAAATGGGTGTTCAAAATATCTAAAGACCAAGAAAACAAAACTTACAAAGCTAGACTTGTTGCAATGGGATACAACCAAATCCCAGGAAGTGATTACAACGAAAGTTTCAGCCCTGTAATTAAAAATGCCACCCTCAGGACTATTTTGTCAATGGCAGCAACAAAAGATTCAGTCATTAAACTATTTGATGTAAAAGCAGCCTATCTAAATGGAAACATTGAAAATACAATATTCATGGAACAACCTGCTGGATTTGTCCAAGACAGAAACAAAGTTTGCAAACTCATCAAAAGTATTTACGGTCTACCTCAATCCGGAAGATCGTGGTATGAGAAATTCAGTCAAGTACTTCATGACTGTGGACTGAAAAAACTTAAATCTGATCCTTGCCTATTTAAATGGAAGAATGTAACATGTAAAGGCATGTTTTTGGGAATCAAGATCATACAAGACAAGGAGGGAATTTCGCTACAGCAAAGCCACTATGTACAACAAATATTGCAGAAATATGGAATGGAAAATTGTAAGGAAGTTCCAACACCAGGTTCCAAAGAAATCAATTTGGACAATCATATTGAAGATGACAATTGTGAACAGCACACTTACCAGGAAGCCCTTGGAATGCTAATGTTTCTAGCTGTTAACACCAGACCCGACATTGCTTACATCACTAGCAAACTTTCACAGTACTCCAGACAACCAAAACAGATGCACTGGACAGCAATCAAAAGAGTTATGAGATACCTACGAGGAACAATTGACCTAGGAGTGAAATTTGAAAGAGGGAAGACTGGAATCCTGAAGTCCTACGCCGATGCCAGCTGGTCGACCACTCATGACGGAAAATCCTACGGCGGATATGTATTGAAGCTCGGCGAAGCAACTATAGACTGGAAAAGTAGTAAACAACCACTCGTCGCCCTCTCCACAATGGAAGCGGAAATGATAGCTGCTTGTGAAAGCTGCTGTCAAATCAAGTGGATAATAAACCTGTTACGAGAGCTGGAAGAATGGAATTTCATGGAAATACCAACTGCGATCTATACAGACAGTCAGTCATTGATCAACTGGATCTCCAGCCCTAAACAAAGCAGTCGCTGTAGACATATCAACAGAAAGTACCACTTCTTGAGAGACTGTTATGAATCCAGAGACATCTGCCTTCTGTACAAGCCATCTCAGGACCTGGAGGCGGATATCTTCACAAAGGACCTATCCCGAGACCAGATGAAGAAACACCTGGAGAGCCTCAGCATCGTGGGAATAAAGCCAAAGTAAGGAGGGAATTGTTACACAGACTTTGACTTTAATCATCATAGATGCTGACGTCACTACAATGACGTAACTTCCAACTTCTACCTTCAAACTTGCTGTTATTGTTTACCGCTAGCTTGTTTTAACAATATATGTAATGGAACAAGTCGTTCCTTAAATAAATATATATTTGTTTTTATCTAAAGGATGTCCTCGTAACTACAACGTACGTGAGTACAAAAACAACCAGAAATCCTTAAAAAGAATAACCGTATTTTGCTAAGCCTATATCAATATATTTTTCAATTAAATATTTTATAGGGAAAGAAATCATTTGTGCGTTATAAATTTTTAGAACGATAGACGTTTAAAGAAAGGACGTTTATATTGTAAACTAGTCGTAAAGTTAACATTAAATAATAAAACATCCTTAATTATTAATATAAACGTCCTTTATTAATAATATAAACGTCCTAAATTATTAATATAAACACCTTACTTATTAATATAAACGTCCTTTATTATTAATATAAACGTCCTTAATTATTTTTATAAACGTCCTTAATTAAACGTCATTAACTAATAATAAAGTTAATATAATTAAAAAACAGAAATATACAGTTATACAAGCTATTTGTTTTATTTATACATTCAAATCTGTGCGTTTAGTGCACCTATATAAAAGACAAAATATCAATAAATCATATTTTAATTATCAAATTTAAATAACTGCAGAAGATATCAAGTAAATACGATATTCTTTATTAAGAAAACAAAAATATTTTGAGGGAAAAGATCAATAGAACTGAGGGATGAAAGTCAAAAAGTTTTTAAAACTTTATTTTTACCTCCAAAAATTTTAGGAAAAGTCTTTTGGTATATATTGATCGAATGAAGCAAGCACCGATTTAGATAGACCAATTGAAGCCGTCGTAAAAATATATTCGTAAAAAAGATGGGTTCGCTGATCATTTTATCTCTTCTCTCATTTTACCTTCCTGAGCCATTCCATTCCTGGAAACCATTTCATAACAATTGCTTCATATGGTGAGACGCTATAAGGCATTCACTGTTCGGAGGAGATTAATAGAACAGATGAATGTCGTGGTCCATTTGGATGAGAAAAGTGAAGACTAGAACGCGACTGATTCCACACTCGTCTTCTCAGTGATACGCTATCCTATGAACCGTGTGTTGGACCTGGAGACTATTGTTGGGTTCTGTGCTGCATTGGAGTATAGGAGCTCTATCTACGCTTCCTTCTTGCGGTGGATCTGTATAAGACCGGTGGTCTTAATAAAGATTTATATATATGTGTGTGTGTGTGTATGAGCTCCGTCTATGCTTTCTTCCTGTGGTGAATCTGTATAAAACCGATTGGTCTTAATAAAGCTGTATATAAAAGTTCCTTTTATGCTTCCCTTCTGTTGGGGATCTGTATAAGACCGGTGGTCTTAATAAAGTTGTATGTGTGTATATTAGGCATTCAAAATTACGCTATAGCTATGAATACAATTGATTTTTTTAATGTTTAAAAAGATTTTTGATAAAATTCATGTTACAAAATTCATTAGACGCCTTAATTCTTCTTATTTCCTTGATTAAAGGATCTATTTATTGACCTCTCGTGAGATGCTTCTAGAAACATCTTTAAAAAACTTTACAGCCTCTCAGTTAACTGAAGAAAAGCTTGTCCACGAAAGCTTCCTTCAAACAAGTAAATGGAAAAAAATTGCGATGTCTTATAATTTTTTTAATACAGTAGAACCTCCATGAAATATCGGCTGTGTGTGAACAAAATTGACTCTGTTTCCTTAAAAAAAAAAACTGACGACCGACCACATCAAAGACTTTTCCCTTCCTATAGTTTTTATCCATGAATTATCATTGAAATGAGCTGAAGAGTCAAATACAATTGTAAAATATTTAGGTTGATTATATTGGTGAAACTGCTGAAAAGGTTTTGCTACCGATGAACCAAATATATTTTCATTGTATTAGGAAAAAACTAAGAAATCATTTTAATAGAGAAAAAGGCGAGAAATAATTCTTCAAATTATGATAATAACCACATTTACTTACATATCTTAGAGTAAAAGGATATTTAATTTTAACCCAATCAATTCTAAAATGGAAATCTAATTTTATCTTGGATGGATTAGATAATTAAATAAAACTATTTTACAAAGTTAACTGAAAGTTATGAAAGATTAAGTAAAATTATATCTTCTCTCTCAAAGGAAACTAATATTTTATTCATAGTAAAACCTTTCAAAAGCGACCATATTCCCTGAGCGACCACTTTTGCTATATTCAAAAAGGTTCCCTGACATAGTTTAGCCTTCAATGAACGAAAACCTCTAATGAAGGCCATCTCACTCTTTGCTTTTTAAAGCGGTTTCTTATGTATATTAGTTTCTGTGGTATATTAGTGTAAGGACAAGAGATATGCAAAGTGAATTGTAAGACAACGATAATTTCCATATTCACTAGAGGATGATCGTACAAGCTTTCAGGCAAGACGCCCTTCTACGGGTACAAAATGACATGTGTGGAAATGGTTTATTTATATATACACTTTCATTGAATTATTTTCACATCATTCTACATTTTCTATGATATTTTAAAATAGTTTTTTAACCGACTTATGTTTCTTCTTCTTAAGTGAATTTTACATGAACCTTTGTAGTAGTAATGTAAATAACTGTATAAAGAGATATTTATACTTAAATAAATAAGAGTTCAGGGTTTGGCTAGCCTTAGTATCGGTTCATGTGATAGTTAGCTATATTAATGAAGGTTCACGGGATATACAAATAGGTTTTGCATAACACCTCTTTTAAGATTAATGTAAATAATTTTTTTAAAGAGATTTTCACTCAAAAAAAGAGTTATGGGTTTGGTTATCATTAGTACCTGATCATGGGATGGCTAGCCATATTAGTGTAGGATGATGAGATATACAAATTATAATTTTGCATAGTCCCTTATAATATTCATTTCAATAATAATGTTAAAGAAATATTCATTTAAATAAAGGGATTTATGGGTTTGGTTATCATTAGTACCGGCTCATGGGATGGTTAACTATATTAATTTAGGATCGCGAGATATGCAAAGTAGAATTTTGCATAACCTATTGTACGAGAGGGTTGTGTAAATAATTTGGTGCTTTTGATTCACATCTATATATATATTGGTTATCCATATTTCGTTCGTGGTTGATCAATATATATTGGTTTCCTATTTAGTTTGTGATTGACCAATATGGAAGAGATGTCTGTATAAGAGTTCTTAAACTCGAAAGCTTGCCAATTAAAATAAATTATATAAAAAACCGTTTGGCGAGTAGTTGATTGAATATTTAAAATATTTTTATATGATTTTCAATGCGAAGAATATCATAAACTATTATCACCTATTGAAGGATCTCTCTCTCAATCCCTTTTTATAGATTTCACAATTGAATCAATTAATTTGTTGAAAGAAGAATTTTCACAAGTTCGAAGATATCTCCAATTTTAAGATGTATTATTATAAACTTCAATCAAGTAATCAAAATCAACCAATACGAATTTCCCATCTCATCCAGGTTAGGTCAGTAGCTGGATAAATTTGAATTCCCATTTCCTAAAGTTGGATATCCTGATGAAGAGAAATGGTCAGGTTTGTCTCATCCTAAAATCCTCTTTAACACAACTTAGTCAAGCTTCTTTCTTAGGACGTTGTTGCATATTGTCATATCCAGTTTTAAAACTTATTTTTGACACAATCACAGCGTGTGAAATAGCCATACTTATATTTTATTAAAAATCTAAATACGAATATGCATTCCTACCAAATGAGTTTTGATTGGCTTTATAACGCTAAAATATTTTTCTCTTTTGCGTTAAAAATCTCTAAAGAGCCTTTTTGCCTGAAGGTTCCTTAGTTTACAGCTTTTAATAAAGAAAAGGAATTACTAGTTCATGTTGTAATATTGTTTTATATAAAAAAAACAATAGAAATAATAAAACATAAAAAGGTCATGTGTTGATATAAAAAATAAAAAAGGCACATCCTGACCAGGAGCACATGTGCGTTTCAAAAAGCAGAGCGCCATCTGGTGGAACAGAAATCAAGACAGACAAAACAGAAAGTTGATTTCTGTTCTACCAGATGGCGCTCTGCCTTCTGAAAAGCAAATGTGCTCCTGGTCAGGATATGCCTTTTTTATTGTTTTATATATCCTTATATCTATAAAAATGAAATCCAAAATCGATGTTTGTTATCGCGTTGCGCAAAATCTACAGAATAAATTTTATGAAATTTCGCATGTAGTAGCTGAAGATTTCGTTTAACATATAGGCTATTCAAAAACTAAAAAAGTTAATGTGCTTTTTTTTTTAAATAAAAAACCAAATAGCGTTAGTTCCAGCCTTTTACCGCTTGGGCGCAGCACTGGTCGCGACGATAAATGAATTTGATTGGTTAATAATTAACACGTGGTTTGTTTACACGATGAATGTTAGTTTGTTCACACGATGAATGTTTTTAAAAGGTAAGATTATCCAATCGCCGTGAAACTTTAGGAAGTTATTTACTATACTACTGGGAAGATTTCTGGTTTGAATTTGATTTGAAATAAATATTCTTTGCAAATTTATTTGCAAATTTTCTACTTTCACTCGCAAGCAGCGCCTCTAGCGGTGTCTGGTGAAATTATATTTATAAATTGTAACAATGCTTAAAATGTTTTCCAAGTATAATCAATTTAATTTGAGAATTTAGTAATATAATATTCCAATGACGTAAAAAATACTTCGCATTTCAATATTAATAAATATTTGAAGAAAAAATTGTAACGTTTTTGTGTTAAATGTTAAAATGTAATGTTAAAATATATTTTTACATTGTTAATTTAATTTGCTGTTGTTTTATAAAAATGATGATGCAACTTTAATTGTTGTTGTGAAAATATCTTTATTTACGGAGCTGCTAACCATAATAAATGATTTTTGAGCCCCGAATTGTTGTTGTTTATTATCGTTTGTTTATATAAAAAATATATTGTATGTGATGATGATAACAATAATGAAATCTCAAATTAATATATATAATTCATTGAGAAAAAAGAAATAATTATCAAATTCACAAAAGTGACAATATCTTATTTAAAATATAATAAATGTTTTCAAAATATTATGTGTTTCAAAAATATATTTAAACGCATATACCAATATTTATATTTATATACGTTCATAAATCAATATATAGGTGGATTGGATGTTTTCTAGAATCGTTTTAACAAATGTTAGTTAGGCAAACTTTTACTCGGATAAAAACTGTGCGAAGCCGGCTACATTCGCTAAATACAGTTATTTATAGATTCAGTAGGGATTGGATGTTTGCTAGAATCGTTTTAACAAATGTTTGTTAAGCAAACTTTTACTCGGGGCGAAGCCGGGAACATATATCCTTATATCTATAAAAATGAAATGCGAAATCGATGTTTGTTATCGCATCACGCAAAATCTACTGACTCTATGGAATTTCGCATGTAGGTAGCTGAAGATTTCGTTTAACATATAGGCTATTCAAAAAACTACAAAGGTTAATGTACTTTTTTAAAAAATTATTTAACTGAAAGGGATTAGTTCCCGCCTTTTGCCGCTTGGCGCCGCACTGGTCGCGACGAAGTTGATTGGTTAATAATTTAACACTTATTTTGTTAGTTTACACGCTGCATTTTTCAAAAGGTAAGATTATATATATTTATTTAAACTTATTGTTTAGAAATATTTTTCTAATTTAATTGCTACTACGTTTTTTAGATAAGGTATACTGTTTGATTCTCATATTATATTATATATTCATATAATCATTTACGATTTTGCTTATTGTTTAGAAATTGTTTTTATAATTATGTTTTTTTCTGTATAGCTTGCTACATATATTTTACTATATATGTTTGTTCCATGCAATAGTTTTATACTTATTAGCATTTATATTGTAAGCAGCTTCTATGCATTTTTAATAACTGCTTTTTTTTAGGGGTAGGCTCAATTTATTGGGCAGTTTTTTTCAACCAAATTAGACTTTTTTTTTAGGTCTTCTTCCATTGTCTTTTTTTTTGTTTTGTTTTGCTGTCATTTGTTTAGGTAGTATTTATATTTATCTGCTTCATAATATGTAGCTGCTCATATATATCTATATGGTACAACATATTTTTAATGCTTCTATGCATTTTTAATAACTGCTTTTTTTAGGGGTAGGCTCAATTTGTTGGGCAGTTTTTTCAACCAAATTAGACAAAGGTATACTGTTTGATTCTCATAAGGAATATTCATATAATTATTTACGCTTTAGATTATTGTTTAGAAATATTTTTCTAATTTCTAATTTTTTTCTTCGTTCTCAGCCCTTGATGTTTTACATTTTTCAGTTATCCTTATTTTTATTTTTACTAATGCTTTGTGTTTGTAGGTATGCCAAGCCATCAGAGAAGCAATCTTTCTCAGCGTTCCAATAGCTCTAGGGTTCAGCGTGCTTACAGACTGCGCGAAACCAGAGGACAGAATGTTCGAAGATTGCGTGAACAGTCCGCGCGTCAAGCCGCTGTGCGGTCGTTAGAGACACCTGATACCATCCATTCTCGCTTACAGGCGCATTCAGAGATATATTCTTCTACTCGGAGGAATACTAGAACAAATATTTTTTTCAGCAGCGTTTTTGGTCTTCTATGGAAAATGCAGGTTTTAATTATTCTGTTGCTGTTGAATACTTTAAGCACCCTTTAATTTCCCTTGGGATGATGGACACTACATGCAGGTTTTGTGGGGCCTTAAGATGGAAAGATAAGTCTTCTGGAATGTGCTGTTCAAACGGGAAAGTCCGTTTGCCATTAATTGACTTACCTCCCAAGCCACTTCGCAGCCTATTATCTGGAGAGAATTCTGATTCAGTCCATTTTTTGAGTAATATTCGCAAATATAATTCCTGCTTTCAAATAACATCATTTGGAGCTGAAAACCAAACCCACTCTGTTACTTTTCCAACCACATTTTCTTTCCAAGGCCAGGTCTACCACAGAATAGGTTCACTTATGCCATCTGAGAACCAGCCAAGTAGATTTCTTCAGATCTATTTTATGAGCAATGATGATGATGATGATATTCAGACTGATCGAAGATGCCAGCAAATACAGGGAGTACGTCGTAATATTGTACAGGGTTTGCAGCGCATGTTGCACCAACACAATCTACTGGTTCAACAGTTTAAAACTGCACTTGAAAATCTCCCCAGTGATGCAGAGTTGTTGTAAATGCTGATTGGACACCTCCTGGTCAACATCCTAGACGGTATAATGCTCCTACAGCTAATGAGGTTGCGGTTGTCTTAGCTGGTAATCAGTTTGGCTCACGTGACATTGTTTTACGTCAGCGAGATAATTTGCTGCAACATGTTAGCGACACACATCGCTTTTATGATGCCCTTCAATATCCTTTAATTTTCTGGAAAGGCCAAGAAGGATATTCTTTTCATATTCCTCAGATCGACCCAAACACTAGACAGCCTTTGTCAAGTAAAGTGTCTTCTATGGAATTTTATGGCTATTTTATTATGGGTCGCCGAAATAGTCCAAATTTCATTGTTCAACTTGGCCAGCTCTTTCATCAATTCCTGGTCAATATGTATGCTAAGGTAGAAAGTGAACGTTTGCGCTATATTACGCTGCACCAGAGAAACTTGCGTGCAGAGAGTTGTATTCATTTGTGCGATGCCCTGTCAACTGATGCAAATATTAACCCTAATAACTTGGGTCAAAGGATCATTTTACAATCAAGTTTTGTCAATAGTCCCAGTTATTTGACAGCATATACGCAGGGTGCTTTTTGTTATGTTCGGAAATTTGGGCGTCCAGATCTTTTTATTACTTTTACAAGTAACCCCTCTTGGGAAGAGCTATCTGCAGCCTTGCTACCAGGACAAAAACAGCTGGATAGGCATGATATCACAGCTCGGTTTTTTCGGCAAAAATTAGTTAAATTTATTGGGGCCATAACAAAAGGCCAATTATATGGATCAACAGTTGCGTGGATGTATTCTGTTGAATGGCAGAAAAGGGGACTTCCTCATGCTCACATATTAGTTTGGCTAGCAAATAAGCTCCGTCCCACTCAAATAGACACTGTTATATGTGCTGAGTTTCCAGATCCTATTCAAGACCACTATTGTATAACATTGTGTTTAAGAATATGATACATGGGCCTTGCGGTTAGTACAACCCTGTGTCCCCCTGTATGAAGAATAGTAGCTGTTCTAAAAAATATCCTAAACAGTTTTTGCTGGAAACCCAGACTAATGAGAATGGTTATCCTTTATATAGGAGACGCGCACCTGAAGCAGATGGCTTTACTGCAAAGGTTAAAATACGTGGACGCGAAGAGGTCACAATTGACAATTGTTGGGTGGTGCCTTATTCTCCATTGCTATCGAAGATGTTTTGTGCGCATATCAATGTTGAGAACTGTAATTCTGTTAAGGCAATAAAATATATTTGAAAATATGTCAATAAGGGCAGTGATCAAGCTATTATTGATTTACGCAGAGAAGGTAGAGGTCCTGACCCTCAAAATGAGTTGCGAATGTATCAGTGTGCCAGATACATAAGCAGCAATAAAGCTGTTTGGCGTCTTCTCAGCTTCCCTTTACACTAACGCCTTCCAGCTGTTATCCATTTGGCTGTGCATCTTGAGAATAGAGAACGGATATATATCAATCAAAACACTCTTGCCCATCGAATGCGTAATCTACCAAGGACAACCCTGACTGCATTTTTTTCAATGGTTGATCCTGATGAATCTGGGTTGTATCCCTCTAAATTATTGAATTCACTAGAATTGTCTGGTACACCTTCACACAAAATTGTACTAAAAGTTGGTGTGCCAGTAATTTTAATAAGAAACCTTGATCCACCCCGTCTCTGCAATGGCACTAGATTATGCATCCCTCGAATGGGCACTAATGTTCTCCAGGCTCGAATTTTAACTGACTCTTTTCGAGGGGAAGAGGTCCTTATTCCTAGAATACCTATTATTCCAAATGATCTGCCTTTTAAGTTTAGACGCTTGCAATTCCCATTTATGGTTGCCTTTGCTATGACAATTAATAAATCAAGGGTCAAACATTGCAAGTAGTTGGTGTGCATCTTGAGTCTCCCTGTTTCTCGCATGGGCAACTCTATGTAGCATGCTCCCGTGTTTCCAGCCCAAAAAAATTATTTGTCTTTAGTTCTACTTTTAGCAAGACACGCAATATTGTTTATCAGGGGGCTTTAATCTAGATTTTGACAATTTTGAAAGAGATTTCTTAGAATATAATGCTTTTGGGAAACTTGACTTTTGTAAATACATAATTTGTCAATAATTTGTTCATCATTATTGCTCTACTGTAGTTTCATCAATAAAGCTTTTTTTTGGCTAACAATTGATAGGCAATCTCATAATATTATGTAAAAATCTTATTGATTATTGATTTTTACACAAAGCTTTTTTTTACTTTTTTTTTCACATTTAATTCATTTACATAACTCTATTCTTGAAAATTGTTTTTTTATGGTGTCAACATTTCTGGTTCAATTAAGGTTTTTGTTAGCCTGCAACACACCTTATCATAGCTCATTGAATTTATCAGGATAACTTTGCTGTTTTGATTTTTACACCATTAATATTTTCATGACTCTATAATATTATATTTGTTCGCCGAATTTATAAACAATTTGGTTTGGGTTATGTACATTAAGAATTTGTAAAAATATAAAGGTCAAAGTTTTACAACAAAAAAAAAATTTAGAACACCATTTCTCTCCCATTTAATTTAATGATTTTTCATTTATGATTTTTAGAATTGCATTTTTTTATGCGTATTCTTTTTAAAATATTTGTGTTAGCAAGACATGAAATATTGTTAAGTTAATGTAATACAGTCGAACTTGGATAATTCGAACCCCAAGGGACCATAAAAAAATTCGAATTATCTAAAAATTCGAATTAAAAACGGAAATTATATTTATAGGAAATTCTAGGGACCAAGATAAATATTCGAATTAAAGAGGTTTTCGAATTAAAGAAGTTCGAATTATCCAAGTTCTACTGTATTAACAAAAAACTTTACCAACCCGTGAAGCGTTAGCTCCAGTCTTTTACCGCTGGGGGCAGCACTGTTAGAGCTAATAAATGCTTTCGATTGGTGCTTACTTTTACATGCTGTTTGTTTTTAGACTAAATTGAAACAAATCAAGTTAGCATTTTTTCATGCTTCAAAAGTTAAGATTATATTTTTAACATTTCATAATACTTTTCAAATTAAAGCCGGAAATAATATTGCTTTTTTCCCATCCTGCAGGTCTACATTACACTGCATCATGCTATCATAACTCTGGCTTTTGGCATTGATATTTATATAATGTGAAAGTACTGTTTGCTACCTTAAGCTCTGGAGAGATTATAATATATCTACAGATCCATCATGTGGAAATCACACCATAGTAAAAATACATTTAGCTGGTAGCAATGTATCACATTTGTAGACATGTGGTGCGGTTACAGTAAAAGCAGTCGCTACCTACCCACCATGGTTATCATGGCCTGTACCACGCGTACTAGGGATAATTAAAAAAAAAAGGAAGCAAGACCGAATACAAATAATTACATTATGTGTGGTTTCAGTTACATTTTGGCTATCTTCAGACAAAGGTACTGAATACATTCAGTAATTTTGTCTTTATATGGCAACAATGCTGTTACTGAAACACACATATTTTTTTATTTTTTATTTGGTCTTGCTTTTTTGGTATTTTTAAAATTGCCCTAGACTATTAGAAAATTATGCAAATTTTATTTTATATACCATTTTAAAAATTATATTCTTTTGTTAAAATATCCAATTTCCCACACTTTTCTAAAACTGCAACAATAACTAATACAAAATTCTTCCAAGTCCAGGTATTTCAATATTGCAGAAATATATTACATTTATAAAAGTTGCTTAACTATATAGATATGTAAATGCCGGATTAGGTGCCCTTTAAAATGTTTGCTCTGGCTGTTTCTTCTTGGACAGCCGAGAGTAAAGTGGACAGTGAAATTTTCAGGTTGTGCCGACCATTTTCCTTTATTCACACTAATCATTAATTTTTTTTTTAGAATAAAAACCCAGTTTGGTTACTTGCACTCACTGAAGGGGTTGGACTTTTTCAAGAATCAGGAGCCATTGGGGCAATTTTTTTTTTCAGAACAAAGTGTCTAAATCTGCATTCGATGACCCCGGGTCATGGTTTTTTAAAAATTAACAGTTTAGACCACTTCTCCAAACAGCACTCTATTCATTAGATGTGTTTGTGAAATGGATCCTATATTTCAGAATTTTTTACAAGCATTTTCGATATTGCTGTTTGCAATTTATCTCCATTTTGCTGAAAGAAAATTCATTACATTGAGTTTACAAACAGTTGGGGCCTCTATTCATTCATGAGTAAACCTCGCTCGAACACTACCCAGGCGAAACCGGGTCCAGTCGGGTAAAACCCGGGCGTTGCCCGGGCCATTCGGCTAGTATATATATATATATTTGTCGGCTATGCACGCCCTGAATATGTACTAATCTCGCTGAAATTTGAACAGGACAGAGAGTTAAATATGGAAGAGTTTTTTGTCTCAATTTAACCAAGAAAAATTATATTTAACCAAGTACTGACTAACAATATTTTTTTAGTCAGAAATGATGACAATATTGCCGTATCATGCTTGATTGCATTAAAAAATATTTTTGAGGAATATTCACTAAAGCAGACCACGGGCGAAGCCAGATAATGATTAATAGTAAGCAGGAACAAAATTCTACCAGCGAAACATTCACTCGAGCAGAAGACACACGAAGTCAGGTCATCTCTATATATAAAATATCGTTTCTCGGCCTTTTGGTTAAGATCATGTAGTATATCTCTAGATATTTTTATTTATATATATATTTTTAAAAATATATTTAGTGGAGAGTGGATATGTTTGCTCGAAAAATAAATTTGATATATTATATAAATATATGACGTATCAATAATATTCGTTAGGCAAACTTTAACTCGGATAAAACCCGGGCGAAGCCGGGTACACATCCGCTAGTATGTTATATATATTACAAATGTAAACACCTAAACGCGGATGTTTCCTTTCACAAACAAATCAAACTTCTACTGCCCTAACTGCGATGATAAAATATATTTGTAGGGATTGGCTCATCAGTGGTGAACCCTCCTTGCGGGTTCGCCAATTTAATCTACCATACCGCTTCTTTAGAGCTCTAATGTTATATATAACATTAAAGTAGTTGCGGGATTTTATTCTTGTAATCTTGTCTCAAAATTAATCGTTTCTATCTCACCAGCATAAACACCTGTTTAATAAATTCGACCCATTTCATATCAAAGAACAATTTTTAAAAAGAAACTTATATTTCAACCTTTTACCAGGTTATCCCAAAGGTTTGTAAAAAACACCTGCAACTGTTGTTCTATTACTTGGCGAATAATATTATTACGGCGAATACACATAATATAATACATAATACAATTACTTTATACATATTACAAAGGCATTATACATAACGGCGAATAATATTGGCATTCCAATTTTTTTGCAAGTGTTTATGAACTTTTGGAACAACTTTTTAATAATTATATATATTATTATTATAAATAAGAACAAACACTAACCAAAGGAAAGTATTTTATTAAAATAAATTATTAAGAATATTCATAAAAAATAGAACAGCAAAGAAACAATAGGAATATTACGAATAACATATATGTATATATAATAACCTATAGTTAAATAAATACCTATTATATTTAATTAAAAAGGCATATATTGGATCAAAATATCATTTATTTTACCAATATTTCAGTTGGCTGAACCTTTATCAAGGTATTATAACATATTTAATGTGTGTCAACAACAAACTTAGCGCCACATAACGTCCTATTAAAGATCCTATTCGCACGAAATTTCTATGAGGACGTTATGTGGCGCTGAGTTTGCTGTTGACACACATTAATATGTTATAATACCTTGATAGAGGTTAGCGTTCAACCAACTGAAATATTGGCAAAATAAATTATATTTTGATCCAATATATGTCTTTTTAATTAAAGAGTTATTTATGGATTGCTCTATTTTCAAAATAAATTTATATGTAATTCCACTGTCCTAAAAGGTTATTTTCATAATTTCTTTGAATAGCATTTCTAAGATACCACCATTCGCCGTTGTATACGTTTCTATGTACACTTGTAAAAGATCAGAGATGCCCGACATTTCGTTTAATAAACTCATCTCCAGAAACCTGTAGTATTGTTTGATTGAGAAAATGTTTTATTCAAATAATAAACACCCACATATTCGCTATGAGTAATTTCTTTTTCAAACACGCCTAATATATTTCTAAATCCTTAATTAAAAAGGCATATATTGGATCATAATATCATTTATTTTACCTATATTTCAGTTGGCTGAACGCCAACCTTTATCAAGGTATTATATCATAAAGGTTGGCGTTCAGCCAACTGAAATATGGGTAAAATAAATGATATTTTGATCCAATATATGTCTTTTTAATTAAATATTTATTTATGGATTTCTCTATTTTCAAAACATATAATATGTAAATATATTAATAGTATTCAATTTCTTTTTTGTGTAAATACAATTTGTATTTCCATATATCGACTTACATGTGATGGTTTAATCCAGATTGAATATTTTAATATTGGATGATTGATCTGATCTCTGTATTACCGATCGATTATAATTCAATCAAAATACTTCTCCCCAGAATTCCTATCTATTTTCAATTATCCTCGAGCGTTACTTAAAAATCCTTTAGATTTTGTCTTAGATAAAATTTCTTTATAAAGAAACGCTAATGTATGTTATGTATTTGGATAAAATAATTTGAAAAAATTGTTATGCTAATGAAAATGTTATATTAAAAAATGGTTTTATTTTTATCCGCAACTAAACATATTTTATATTATATATATCAAAAGTCATATATAAATACATATATATATTATAAAATCTAAAATGCAAACATTTTATTTTTTTAAAAACATTTTAAGTCCTTTCGTTTTATATGTATTTTATTATCATCATTGACTATTCTTTTATTTTTGACCATAGATTTAGAATACTTTAAATATCGTTGTAGATATGTATAGTTAACCTACCTATTTTTTCAATTCAAGAATATAGAATTCATTTCATAAATTTTATATTATGTGAAAAATAATTTTATGTGTAATTTGCTTCAAGTAATTCAAAATAAAAACTACTTGATGGGTAAATAATTATCTTTCCTATTTTCACGACTGCACCTTCAATTCTCTATCTTTTTCAATAACAAAACAAAATCATCATAACATATATATATTGGGTTGATTTATTTAATACATGATATTGTAGCAGATTATTTATAATTCTATGAAAAGATTTTTAAATTTCGAAATTTGTATTTTGATACATTTTAAATTTTTCTAATTGCCTGATCTGCTATTTGATTAGTCTTAATTTGGTTATACCTTAAATAAATTGTTGTGTAATTCTGAGGTTTGTCTTTCCTAATTTTCTATGTTACAATATTAAAGGGTTTATAAAAAAAAATTGAAAAGATTAGAGTTATTTTATTGAATAAAATTTTCTTGCGATATTTTAAATATTGTATGTATTTAATTGAAAATAGACTGACGAGGGCCATTAGCCTAAAACCATGGTCTGTAGGTGGACACTTCTCAGTTTGCCAAAGCTGGTGTTGTGGCTTTGTCACCGACCTGAGCCCGCTAGTTTGTGGAGACGTTCAATAGATAAGATATTAAAGAAAAAAATATCTTATTAATATATGTATTAAAAATAAAAAAGACATATCCTGACCAGGAACACGTGCTTTTCAGAAGGCAGAGCGCCATCTGGTGGAACAGAGATCAACTATTCATTGATTTAACCTTTTCCCTAATATATATATATGAAAATACAATAGAAAAAAATAAAAGATAAGTGGGTCAGGTGTTGATATTAAAAATAAAGAAGGCATCTCCTGACCACGAGCACATGTGCTTTTTAGATGGCAGAGCGCCATCTAGTGTAGCAAGAATAAACTAACCGTTTATTTAGCTTGCTCCGTGATATTTGGCCAACCCAATAAGCGCCTTTACGCAAATTTGGCCTTAAATACCCATTTCTAGATTTTTCGGGAAGCCATTGGGACCAAAAAATATTTTTGGTCGCAGTGGTTACAGCCTTCTCCACGCTGACGAGCGCCAACAGCGCAAAACGCGTTCGTGGATGGCTTTTCTTGATTTATCAAGAAATTGGGTTGGCCAAATATCACGGAGCAAGCTAAATAAACGTTTAGTTTATTCTTGCTCCACTAGATGGCGCTCTGCCATCTAAAAAGCAGATGTGCTCGTGGTCAGACGATGCCTTCTTTATTTTTAATATTGTTGCACCAGGTTGCGGCTTGGCAGACTCTTCAGCCTTGATTCTCTCCTGTGCTGGGTCTTGCATCTTACCAGAGCGTGTTTCAACCATCCTACAAATTTATAAAAGGGAATAATGAGATAAGTCTACTTTATGTAGCCACCAGAATCCTTTATTTATTTTCTCACATCAAAGAGAGCAGTGAAGTCACAGTGTACCTAAATACAAATGATGATAATCTAAAAATAATCTGTTTTAAATAAATATCATAGAATATAAAAATAAATAAATATATAATTTAAATTTCAAATATATTAAAAATAATATAATAAATACGCCATTAATCATGATGTAACACTTCCCCCTCTCCAGAGGTCGTCACGTCCTCGTGAGTTACCTCATCAATTCTCTCAAAATAGGGTTTGAGTCTTGAGACATGGACAATCAATGGGTCTTGGCCAGGATTATCTTTCGGCTCAATTAAGTAATTTACGTTAGACAGCTTCTTTAATATTCGATATGGGCCAAAATATTTTCTCAATAGTTTTTCGCATTTTCCGATTTTCCTGACTGGGGTCCAAACTGCCACTAAATGTCCTGGTTCATAGATTTTCTCATTGTGTTTTTTGTCATAGTTTCTTTTCATTCTTTCCTGAGTTTTCTTTGTGTTGTTAATGACTACCTGTCTCGTCCTTGCTATTTTATCTAAGTAGTTTTCTATATATTCGTCGTAATCGTCCATGTTACTGTCCGTTGGGATATTCTCGTCGTCTAAGAGGGACATGGGTTCCCTTCCAAACAACAGGAAAAATGGAGAGTAGCCTGTGGTTTCTTGAATCGTGGTATTATACGCGTGGGTGATAAAAGGGAGGATTTCATCCCAGTTCTTTTGGTCTGTGTTCACATACATGCTGATCATATTGATTAAAGTTCTATTTAGCCGTTCCGTTAGTCCGTTAGTCTGGGGGTGGTAGCTCGTTGTGAAGCAGTGTTTCACTTTGCACATTTTCATTACCTCCTTCATCAAATTGCTAGTGAATTGTGAACCTCTATCGCTAATAAGAAATCTTGGGGCCCCGTGACGTAAAATAATATGTTCGATTAAAAATGTAGAGACTTCTTTCACGTTTGCTTCTGATACTGCCTTTGTTTCAGCATACTTGGTATAATAATCAGTCAACACAATTATCCACTTCCTTCTTCTTTTCGTTGATGGCAAGGGGCCAACAAAGTCAATTCCGATTCTTTCAAAAGGGTATTTAGCTGGGGGAATAGGTTGTAGAAGTCCAGAAGGCAAGTGATTTGAACCTTTCCGACTTTGGCAAAGATGGCACGTCTTTACAAATTCTGAAACATCTTTCAACATGGAAGGCCAATAGTATTTATTCTTCAATCGGTAAGTGGTTCTGGCGACGCCCAGATGGCCATTCAGCATATGGTTGTGGTATTCACTCATGACTTCCTTCCTTCTCTTCTTTGGCACTACCAGCAACCATGCCCTACCTTCAGGATTTGGATTTTTCTTGTAGAGACACCCATTTTCTTCTTTGAAGTTCTGTGTAATTGAACGCTTGTTTCCACTAAGGTTCTCCTTAATATTCTCAATAAAATCATCCTTTTCGTCTATTATTTGATTCAGAAATAGTCTTTCATAATCTTCGTCCCATTCGTTTTCAGGTAAGGGTCCTCTAGATAGACCATCAGCGTCCAGATGTTTTTTACCCGATTTATGTATGATTTCGAAATTATATTCCTGAATCTTCAGTGCCCATCGTGCTAATCGGCCGGTCGGATCTTTCAGATTCTTAAGCCAGCATAGTGCGTGATGATCAGTTACGATTTTGAAGTGCCTTCCATATAGGTAGGGTCGTAACTTGGACATTGACCACACAACAGCTAGACATTCTTTTTCGGTAGTCGAATAATTTTGCTCAGGTTTGCTCAGTGTTCGACTTAAATATGAGATAACTTTTTCTTTATCGCCGATCTTTTGGACTAATGTTGCACCCAGGCCGATGTTAGATGCGTCAGTATGAATGTAAGTAATTGCATTCGGGTCAAAGTGCCCTAAGATTGGAGGATTTATCAATGCTACTTTAAGGGTTTGAAATGCTTTCTCTTGATTTTCTGTCCAGGTAAAAGGTACATTCTTTTTTATAAGACTGGTTAATGGATCGGCAATTTTTGAAAAACCTTTGATAAATTTTCTATAATATGAGCACATTCCTAAAAATGATTGAACTTCTTTTATCTTTTTGGGCCGAGGAAAATCTCTAATAGCCTTGATATTATGCTCCGCTGGTTTTATACCATGTTGATTAGTTATATGGCCAAGAATCTCCAGTTCTTCGAAAGCAAATTGGCATTTTTTGTTGTTCAATTTTAAATTAGCCTCGCGAAAACATTTTAAAACAGCTTCTATTCTTTTGAGATGTGTTGAAAAATCAGAGCTATAAATGATTACGTCATCTAGATAACATAAGCAAATTTGCCATCTAAGATTACCAAGCATATTTTCCATGTTCCTCTCAAATGTAGCAGGGGCATTGCATAGACCAAAGGGCATTACGTTGAACTCATATAGGCCATGTGCTGTAGTGAAGGCTGTCTTTTCTTTATCTTTCTCCTCAACCTCTACTTGCCAATATCCTGATTTAAGGTCAATTGCTGAAAAGTATTTGGATCCTTGAAGTGTATCCAATACTTCATCAATTCTGGGAATTGGGTAAACATCCTTCACTGTTACATCATTCAATTTTCTGTAGTCAACGCAAAATCTGTACTTACCATCTCGCTTCTTGACCAAGATTACAGGGAAGGACCATGGACTCGAGGATGGTCTAATTATGCCGTCTCTGAGCATTTCATCAATTTGTTCTTTTATGATTTCTCGCTCTTTCGCGCTCACCCTATACGGCTTGTGTTTGATCGGTTTCGCGCCTTCTGTATCGATCCGATGTTTCGCTAAGTTGGATCTTCCTAATCCCGACGAAAACAAATCCTCGTACCTTCCAAAACTTGTTTCAATTGCTCCTTTTCCGTATATGCTAAATTTTCGTTTATCTGAAATTGGGGTTCTTCATGCTCTTTTTGTTCACTTTCTTCCATAAGATTCACTTCGGCTGGCTGGCTTCCAAAGCACAATGTTTGGTTTTTTAATATTTTTAATGGTCGAGGGTAAGGGTTTGTTATCCAGATATATGTTTCCTTATTCACAACATTTATTAAGCTTCTCGCTAGTCGAAGTCCATTTGTTTGAAACATTTTATGGTTCTCCTCGATGATGTATTCGCCATCCTCTGCTTCTACAAATGCATTAATCAATTTAATAGAAAGTTCTGGTATAATGGCATCCTTTGCACTTTTTATTTTCTTCTGTTGATATTTGATTACGTCACGATTTTCTGTCAAGTCATATTTGATTATTTCACGCTGACAATCAATTTTTGCGTTCATTTTCTTAAGAAAATCACGTCCAAGTATAAATATTCGCAAATGTGTTCTCATTATCACAAATTGATGTGTAATTGTTTTGTCATCAAATTTTATATTTAAAATAATATTTCCTACGATATCTAATTCTTTGCCATCGGGTCTGGAGCACATTTTATCAGGATTTATTATTTCAAGACCTGTGTTAAGAGCTGTACTAAGGTCGACCACTGAAAGATCGGCGCCTGTATCAATCAAAGCTTCGCAGATACCGATTCTATCCACGTTAATGTTCATTTTATATTTGGGGTCTAACTTTTTAATTCCATTTATGGTCGACTTGCTTTGATTGACGGACTCAGGCGCGATGTTTAGTTTAAATCTTCTAATGCAGCATATCTATTCCTTGTAGGGATACTCGAGTACGGGCTATTACTTACGTCAGAGTAGAGCAGAGGTCTCGACTTCTGAGTTCCATTATCCATTCGGATTTCTTCTTCGACCTTGTCTTGTGTAACTATGGGGTCCTCTTCCACAATTCTTACAAACCTGACTCTGCAATACCGCGCTACGTGTCCTGGCTTGTTACACTTGAAACATATTGGTCTCCCGTCTTCTGTCCTATTCCTATTTGAATTTGGATTCTTATTGTATGTTTTACTTGGGTAGACCGGTTTTGGCTCAGGATTGGGAGTGTAAGATCGTCTAGGGGCAGATACCTGGGGCAGAGGCTTGTTCTGGTAATACCTCGGAGTGGGGGCCTGGGGCTTGGAGGTGTTCTGGTAGTACCTCGGAGCGGGGGCCTGGGGCTTGGAGGTGTTCTGATATGGTCTTCTGAACGACGTAGCATTCTTCCATTGCTCTTGATGATGGGGACGAGGAGAGCGTGGTCCATTATAAAGAGCTTTTGATTTTTCTGCACGTTCTTGGTAATTCTTTTCGAACAAATCCAGCTTTTTACAAATTTCTAGAAGTTCATTGGTATTTTTAGGAGGGTTTAGGTGAAGGGCAAAAGAGTATTCTTTCTTTAACCCTCCAATAACCCAGTTTATTTTAGTCTCTTCTTCCATTTGGGGGTCGACCTTGTTGCACAGTACAAGGATATCCTCTGCGAACCTGATTGCAGGTTCATTCCACTGTTGTATCCTGTTTAATCTCATCCTCATTTCTTCTTTGTTGGCGTCTGAGGCAAAATCCTCAATTAGGCGGCTCATGAAATTTTCCCAGCTGGTGAAACTTACTTTGTGTAGGTTCAGCCAGGTTTTGGCGCTACCAATCATATTCATGGCAGCATAACGGGAGATAATGTAGTCTGCCCAATGGTACAGGAAGCCAATTTCTTCAAGAGATTCAATCCATGGGCGAGGGTCTTCTGTTCCATCATACTTGGGGATGTCGATGTTGGGATTCAGGACAACTGGGTCGGAACTAGCATCTCTACCAATTCTTGCACCAGGTTGCGGCTTGGCAGACTCTTCAGCCTTGATTCTCTCCTGTGCTGGGTCTTGCATCTTACCAGAGCGTGTTTCAACCATCCTACAAATTTATAAAAGGGAATAATGAGATAAGTCTACTTTATGTAGCCACCAGAATCCTTTATTTATTTTCTCACATCAAAGAGAGCAGTGAAGTCACAGTGTACCTAAATACAAATGATGATAATCTAAAAATAATCTGTTTTAAATAAATATCATAGAATATAAAAATAAATAAATATATAATTTAAATTTCAAATATATTAAAAAAAAATAATAAATACGCCATTAATCATGATGTAACACTATATATATATATATATATATATATATATATATATATATATATATACAGAGGGTGTTTCCTTTCAAATGAAACGATTTCAAACGTCCGTTAGAACTTTATTTTTCGAACGTGAATTTTTTTCATGTGTTCTATGTGCTTCCCCTTCTTCTTGGCTATCTCCCTGCATCGGACTTTCCAAGCTGCGAACACTTCCTTGACTTTGGAGAGCGAAACATTCGACCACTCCTCTTGTGCGGCTTTCCAAAGTCCGGCCTCAGTTTTGGGACGTCGGTTGAAGAGCCGTTGTTTTAACATACCGAACCCGTAAAAATCCAGTGGGCTGGCGTCGGGAGACTTCACTGGAATATCCGAGTTCCTGATAAAATTTAGGCCTAGGGTGTCCTTCATTTCTTGTAGGAACTGTTGGGTTTTGTTGGAGGTATGGGAAGAGGCTTTGTCGTGATGAAGGAACACTTTGTCCATTTCCCCTGGGTAAAGGTCCTTCAGTTGTTCGATGACAGGTTTCAGAACGCATTCTATATAGAATTCTGAGTTCACCTTCACCTTCGATGGAACCTTTATGAGCGGAAGGACTCCACGGCCAGTCATTACCCCGACAACCATGAAACCTTTAGGGAAAGTTTCGGAGCATTGGTGAACCCAATTATCCGGGACCTGATTGCCTCTTTTGATGTAACAGATCTTCCGGATTCCATTGCAATACGTCACATACATCCATGCTTCGTCCAATGTTGCAGTATATTCCGATCTGGAACCGGCCAGGTGTTCCTCGTAGAGCTTCCGGGCATTCGTTGCACGGTTTTTCATGTGGAAAGGGGTGAGCTTGTGAACCTTGCCTTTTCGTCGGGTATCCAGTTCCAAATCTTTGTGAATGATGTTATTTATCGTTTTTAGCGATGTTCCACACATTCTGGAAAGTTGGCGCTGAGATGGTGGATTTTCAGTAGTTGCTAGCCGCTTTACCTTGGAAACCGTGGCGGGGGTCCGCACCGGACGTGGTCGATCGACTTGAAATTTTTGCCCATTGGATTCAGCTTCCCTTTTCTTTCTGATGCCATTTACTACCCTACATATTGTAGCTTTGCCAACATCTAGTCCTTCTGCTTTTAGCTTTTTCACTATGACGCTATAACTGTTTCCTTCTTTGGAAAGCCGCACAAGAGGAGTGGTCGAATGTTGCGCTCTCCAAAGTCAAGGAAGTGTTCGCAGCTTGGAAAGTCCGATGCAGGGAGATAGCCAAGAAGAAGGGGAAGCACATAGAACACATGAAAAAAATTCACGTTCGAAAAATAAAGTTCTAACGGACGTTTGAAATCGTTTCATTTGAAAGGAAACACCCTCCGTATATTAATTGAATAGCATATTTTGGATCAAAAATAAAATAAACATTTTATTTAATATAAATGCCAATATTTCAATAGGCTATACGCCTAACTTCGTCAGGGCTTTTCTTGTTTTTGAACTGCTTTGGTTCATCACCTTCACGCGACGATATATAAATATTTGCAACTCTGTGGGGATAAAATTTAAAATATATACACACAAAAAATATTAATAAGAATAGACTATATATGTACATTTATAAAAATTAAAAAATAATATATGATTCCTAATAAGTAATAATAAAATAATTTTAAATCGATTTGAACTGTAGATATAACGGAGGTATGTCAATTTTTCTATTAATACTGTTGGTATCTTTCATTGAAGTCCAACTTTCTAAAAATAGTCTTGAATGTTTATCTTGAATGTTGTTATATATAATTTCTGTTTATTCAAAATTTAGTATTTGGTCCTGTTTGAGTGCGTGATCTACTAGAAGTGATAATGGGCTATGGTTTTTAAAAGCTGTTTTGTGTTGATTTACTCTTTCTTCAAGAGTTTTACCGGTTTCTCCTATGTATGTTGCAGGGCATGATTGGCATGGAATGCGATATACTATGTTTGATTTAAATTGATGAATGCTATTATGTTTAGTGTTTGGATGGCGTAGAATTTCTTTCAGATTTGCTGTGGTTTTGTATCGGGTTTTGATATTGTAATTTTTTAAGTAGACAAAAGAATTGCTATAAATTATTAAATAAAAACAAACGATAGCAATGCGTCTCTTTATACTTATATAAAGAGACGCATTGCTATCGTTTGTTTTTATTTAATAATTTTTTAAGTATTCTTTTTTTTTTCCTACAATGCCATAATTGTATGGCAGTGCACAGTATTTATTCGGGTCTTCACTATTGTTTGTAGGACTGTTGGTGGGCTTATATATATGTTTCTTGATGAAATTTGAAGGATATTCATTATTTTTCATCTCATTGTAAAATATGTTTTGTTCAGCTTTATTATTTTTAATATTTGAAGAGCAATGGGTGGAAATTCTTTTTGATAGTGTTTTTATAACGGATATTTTATGATTAATGGGGCCAAATGAATTAAAATTGAGATATTTGCCTGTATGCGTTGGTTTTCTATATATACTGGTTTCTATTCTACTATTTATTCTGGTGAGCTTGATGTCTAAGAATGCCAAAGTGCTGTTATTTTCTATTTCGTATGTAAAGGTTAAAAATGGCTTTTACTGTTGAGGAAGGTTAGAATATTGTCGAGGTTGCTATTTTGACTGATGCAAATGATGTCATCAATATATCGTTTCCAGGCTATTATTTTGAGATGTTTGGTTGAAATGATAATATTGTCAATATGATTCATATAAATATTGGCGAGGGCAGAAGAAATTGGGTTGCCCATTGGAAGGCCTTTAATCTGTTTATAATGCTGGTTTTTGTAACTGAAATAACTGAAGGATAAACATAAGTCGAGTAATTCTTTAAGTGCTTCTTTAGGAATTGTTAAATTAAGTTGTGGATTGGTGTCTATAAATTTTGAAATTTCACTGATGGCTTCCTCATGTGGGATCGACGTGTATAAAGATTCAACATCAAATGAAACCATGTGGTAATTTTGGGGTATCGCTATTCCTTGCATAATCTATACCACTGATGTGGCGTTCTGAACGGTGTGGGGGAGAAATTTCTGAAACGGCGATATTATTGTTGAGAGATATTTAGCTAACGGATAGATTGGTGAACCGGTGTATGAGACTATGGGACGAAGTGGGTTATTGGGTTTATGAATTGCCATTATTTCCAATATATCACCATTTATTTATCTTATATATTTATATTGCCATTATTGTGTGTGTTCCAATATTTTGCCTTTAATTTATTTTCAAATAATATATCAATATTAATTATATATAAACACAGTATACACTTAAAAGATACGAGCATAAATAATGTATTATTATTGTATATTTATTATTTACATATATAATTGTATTTTATATTTGTATAATTACAATAAATAATTGTAATTATAATTGTAAAATTTTGATATTTTAAATATTCAAATCTCAAAAAACCTTTCGCAATAAGTTTATTTAATAAAAAAACAGCGCGAGGCTTTCGAGCTCTCGCTCTTCAACGGGCAAAGTTAAAATTCATTTTAATTAATTAAAATGAATTTTAACTTTGCCTGTTGAAGAGCGGGAGCTCGAAAATTCGCGCTGTTTTTTAAGTAGAAATTTATTGCGAAAGGTTTTTTTGATATTTCATAAGAGTAAAGCGCAACTTTTTCTATATTTCAATATTCAAATATGTTATCATTAAATAAAATCTACCCAGAATATATATATTTAATTTAAAGCCTTAATTCAGAATATTGTTCAGAGAGAATTGTTCAAATGTCTCTATTGTGTTAATTTAATCGTGTTTGTTCCAATTTTAGTATATGTACCGCCGAACAAGCGTTATTGGTAATACAATACATTGTATTTAAACATTTCTATCTCTTTTTTTTTCTACAGAAATCCCATGTAATATAATACAACTAAAGGAGGAAAAATCATTGAATTTCATTACAATATATAAAACAGATTTGTTACAAAGTTATACAACTACCTTATCCCATATATATTCACATTGTATCAAAATATATATAGAATATTCCTTTAGTTCCTTTATTTCAGTATATTCCTTCATATTATTCAATACAATTATATCTCCTAAATCCATAAAACTGCAATGCGTAGAATTCCTTGTTTATATTTAGTTTGCATTTCCAGAATTCGTTTAAATTTTTGTTTTGGAAATGTATATTGTTGCATCATGGGTAATGCACCTATTTTATTTCAATTTGTAATATTATTTTTAATATATTTTATATTCAAGTTTATATTTTATATTAATTTATTTGATTAAACAGAATATATATATTTCAAACAGATTATTATTATAAAATTCCAAATTTTATTTGGTACACTGTGTGACTTCACTAGTCTCTTTGATGTGAGAAATAAATAAATTATTCTGGAGGCTACTTAAAATTATCTCATTATTCCCCTATATAAATTTGTAGGATGGTTGAAACACGCTCTGGTAAGATACAAGACTCAGCACAGGAGAGGATCAAGGTTGAAGAGTCTGCCAAGCCGCAACCCGGTGCAACACTATAAATGTACTCTATCACAAAAATGATTATTTTTCAATATATAACAAATTCTACTTCCATTTCTGTACAATTGATAAATATAATAGAAGGGTCTGTCTCATCAGTAGTAAATTCTTCCATCAGTTTCATTATAGCTTTCTTAAAACATGAAAATTTCTTTAAATATTACAAAACTTTCTGGAAATTAGTTTCCTCTCATATTTTATTACATTTTCAAGCTTATGCGCATTTCCACACTTCTGCAGGAGTACAAAAATCAACAATAAATGAAACGCCGTTCGTTATTGTTTACTTTGTGCTACTGTAGAATTGACTATATTCAAATCAAATGTATATTAAATTTGATACCTTTTTAGATATATTTTAAATTATATAGCAACAAATACTGTATCTCTTAAAACACTGATAATCTATATAATGTTGATTGTATATATTGTCAGACATTTATTTCTTTTTTACACAGTTTCTGATTTTTTTTTTCTCTTTCTCATTGTTAATATCATGTCTATTCTATTCACGGCCTAAAATTAATGCATATATACAGGGTGTACCAGGTAAATTTGGACTAACTTTGACAGTCCATAAAACAAAAACTACTTGAGATTAAAAACTTGTTTTTTTTTCATTACGTAGCCATATTCATGTAAAATGCAACAGTACATGTGTGCGCAGTGTAGTGATGAAGAGTAACCGAGAATTTGAAAATCGAGCTGCCATCATCGTTGCTCTGCGCGCCGGAAGGAGCCCCAAAGAGATAGTGGATTTTCTTAAGTTGCCCAAAACCACTATTTATCGTGTCAAGAAGCAGTTTGATGAGGCCGACAGTAACAAAGAGGGGATAGCTACAAGGAAAAAGCACTCGCGTCGATCGGACAGGGTAAGAGGCGAAGAATTTGTCAAAAATGTCAAGGAGAAGATTGATGGAAACCCTGGGAAGAGCATGAGGGCCATAGCCAAGGAAATGGACGTTGGCTCTATGACAATTGTCAGAACTATCCATGAGGACCTTGGTCTCAAGTCTTATGCCCTTCGGAAAGGTCAGTTGCTGACTGAGAATATGAAGAATAACAGAAAAGGAAAGGCTGCTGCCCTCCTCAACAACCTGAAACACGACTCTTTTGGCATGCTAAGGTTCTTCTCTGACGAAAAGAACTTTGACGTGGACCAAAAGGTAAATCCCAGGAATGATCGCTGAATCTGTAAAGACCCCTCAGAGATACCTGTCGTGATGCACACGAAATTTCCTGCCTCCGTAATGGTCCTGGCGTTATCAGCAGTGAAGGTGATGTCATGCCTCCCCATTTCTTTGAGAAGGGCCTTAGGATGAACGCTGACACCTACATCAATGTTCTGGAGACCGTTGTGAAGCCTTGGATGGACATGGTGGCCGCAGGAAGGAAGTATGTCTTCCAACAGGACTCAGCTCCAGCCCATAAGGCAAAAAAGACACAATCGTGGTTGACACTTAACGTCCCTAGTCACTGGGGTCCTGATATTTGGCCCCCTAATTCTCCAGATTGCAATCCCCTCGACTACTATGTATGGGGCGTTGTTGAAAGAGATATCAACAAAGCTCCTCATACCACCATCCAGTCTGTCAAGAAAGCAGTTCACACGGTGATGACCCAAATGGACAAGGTCATCGTCGCCAAGGCCTGTGCTTCATTCCGCACTCGCCTCGAGACTGTTGTAGCTAATAATGGAAACTACATTGAATAAATAAAAACTATATCCTTTTATCTACTACTGTGTCAAATTTAATTCGGATATTTTAATTTTTACTTGCAAAAAATTTCAGTTAAAATACCATTGTTGAAATTCCCAATTTATCTGGTACACCCTGTATATGTATAGACAAATGTAAAGACATACATGTATGACAGCGCAAATGTCCCTAGGGGAACATAGCGCTTTAAAAATTGAAATAAATAAATAAAGTCAGTTATAGTTAGATGAAATATCATTCATTGAGTTGATAGCTTATGAAACGGATATCCCATATACTATTTACTGTTTTATTTGCATTTTTAGTAGATTTTTGTTCTATTGATTATGTTTAGGAGAAGGTCACAGAAACTTACAATAATATTTAGAACAAACTACTCTGTAAAGTCGACCGCCAGAGGTCGCGAATTTCCCTATATAAACCTATTGTTGTAGAGTAGAGCAGTCTGTAGATTAAACTGACGAAACCGCTGGGAGGGTTCACCAATGATGAGCCACGTACCTTCTCTTTCAAATTTTAGACACTGCAGTATACGAACTGTATCTAAATAGCTTTCAATTATATATAAAGAAAAGGATAGAATTTATATATGGATAATTTCTAATTTTATTATATTTCAATTTAATTAAGATAATCCGATTATTGCAACATTATAAATAAATGAAAATTAATCAACTCCCCTTTGTTAATTTATAAATTATATAATTATATAAAAAAATAAGAATACTTAATTGAATTATATATTTACCTGTATAGGTAATTGTGTATTTAGAAAAATCGCACTTAAATGTTTTCATTTTCTACATAAGGTTTATGATTTGTAGCATATATAAGAGCATTTATGGACTATATTTCCGGCTCAGATATAGTTTGATCTTAGCCAGAAGGCCGAAAAACGACCGAGAGCATTTCATGAACATGTTATTGATCATAGGGGCAACACACACACACACCGAATGGTTAAATATCTCGCGCAAAGACATTCTTAGATATAAATGCATTTTCTTTCAATATACAAATATTCCAGCAAATCAATGAATTACAATGGGCAGTCTCTTTTCGACAGTAAGAGCTGAAATATTCATGTCTATAATAGATAATTTGATTGATTTCAGGAGACAATTCAATATCAGGTCTGGCGTCTTTAAATAGAAGACCATCTATGCATTTGCCCGAAATTCCAACCTGAACTAATACTAAAGACGTTACAATCTTAAATATGATGTTTTATAAGATTTCATTGGTCAATGGTAAAAATTAAGAAACGCTGCACTAAACGATATCTCTCTAAATAATAATATTTCAAAATATAAATAAAATTAGCTTGCCCTGACAAACCTTTCTTGGTAAATTAGTCAACCATAAATTTCTTATTAGATATTTGGCCAACATCGGTATAGTGCAGTTTGTACCGTTTTGTTCAAAATTTTCAATCCAAAGTATTTTTATGTTGTGTGAACTATCATGAGAAAAGCAATTACACATAGAGATGAGACATATGTGCATATAACCTTGTCCAAAACAGATGTAAAGGAGGAAGGCTGATGTCAATATACAACACCATCTCATAACAATCAGTTACATATATAGATGACATAGGTGCATACACTACATCTTGATCTTAGCCAAAAGGCCGAGAAGCGATGTGCATATAACCATGTACACAACAGATGCTAAAGTAGTATGAATGATGCATAAACAGTCAACACTATCTTGTAACAATCAGTTACATGATGTGGCATATGTGCATATAATCTTGTACATAACAGATGTAAATTAGGATGAGTCAACGGTCAACACTATCTTGTAACAATCAGTTACATATACAGACATGACATATTTACATACAATCTTGTTCATAACAGATGTAAAGTAGGATGAGTCAATAGTCAACACCATCATATAACAATCAGTTACATATACAGAAGAGACGTAAGAGCATATAACCTTGTTCATAAAAGATGTAAAGTAGTATGAGTCTTTAGAGAAGATACTATCTTATAACAATTAGTTACATATGTAGAGGAGACATATGTGCATAAAATCTTGTCCATAACGGATATAAAGGAAGAAGGCTGATGAGTCAATAGTCAACGACGACATCAGTGTTAGCGAGGGTGTGAGGTACTTAGGTTTCGATTTTGCCTGTCTCCGAAACCAAGTACCATTTTCCTTCTTGCTATAACTTCAAAATTTTCCTTTTTTAACCCTTTGGTGTGGAGGCTAAAAAAGATGACGTCAGTTTTACCTTGAGGTCGTGTTAACCCGTAATTACTGGCGTTCGGCTTGAAAGGCCGTGTGAAAATTAAAAATGTTTGCGAAATTTTCAAAATGCAATATTTTTCATCAAAATTTTAGGTAGCTTAATAAAATGCATTTATTTGAAGTACTTTTCATTTTAAGAGAAATCTATTTTGTATATCCCGAGTTATTAAATCAAACGGCCTTTAAAGCCGAGCTCCAGTAATTACGTCACTGGGAATTTTAGCGCCCCTATTATTGGCCGTTTCACTTTTGGTTTTATAGACGTTCAAACGCAACAAATAAGTTGAGCATTCGTTTTTTTATTACTCTTGCTTCAATTATATGCCTTCTAAATTGTGTTTTGTGATTGTAATTTTGTATAATATAATAGAAGTTCGGTTCCACTTGTGGTTTTTCAAAAAACAAAAATTTGGTATCCTATGTCCCTAAATTTGGAAAATCTGTTATATTACTCTCCACAATGCATTCGACCACAACAATTGATCAAGAAACTGCTGAACAATAAAAGCCCGAGATAATCACATTTTTATAATAACGAATAGATTCAAAAAGGATAAGTTTCTTTATAATCACATTTTATAATATGACCAAAGGTGGTGTAGATGTAATTGATCAGACATGTATTCAGTTGGAAGAAGAACCAAAAAAGATGGCCCCTGTGTTTATTTTAAAACTTTTTGGATGTGGTTGCAATAAATTCAGCAGTAATTTATAAGGCTGTCAAGCAAGACGGTGGAATGGCTCGAAAAGATTTTATAAAGCAGCTTGCTCTACAACTAATGAGAGATGCCTTTAATATGAGAAATCAAGCCAAATATTTGTCAAGAGATCTGCAAGTATTAATTCAGAAGCATGCTGGAACTTCTTCACTTGAGGTAGGCAAATATTTATTTGATATTCAAACGAAATATCAATAATATGTGTTATCTAGGAATCCACAAGCGGCAGTCCTTGGTCCAAAAAACGCAAAAGATGCTACCTATGTAAAAAGATCGTCGAACTCAAATGCAATTCAAAAAATGCAAAGAACCAATCTGCAAAGATCATTCTATTGAAATATGCTTGAATTGTGCACCTAATCTTGAATAAAATATTTTATATTGATTTTTTTAGAATATATATAGAATATTTTAGATAGAAAGAGTTTCTTGTACATTTTCATTTAATTTTGTTTAGAGCTCTGTTTATTCGAAAAAAAACAAAATATTTATTCTTCGGAAATTATGTGTATACGTTTAATTTCTTTTTATTTTATAAATAACATGGTTTATTATTGATTTTAAAAGACGGCCTGAGAGGCCGAACGCCAGTAATTGTGTAAGGAAAATAGGCGCCAGTAACTAAGGGTTAAACTAAAAGTGTCAGCTATATTTATACATGTATTTTGCCATATAAATGTAACCAAATCAACTCGTAGTTGCCGTGGTGTGGACTCCCAACTCTTACAATATAATTACATTTAGATGTGCATATAACCTTGTCTATAACAGATGTAGAGTAAGAAGGCTGATGAGTCAATAGTCAACACCATCTTATAATAATCAGTTACATATATAGAAGTCATATGTGTATGTCATAATTTGTATATAATTAAATGCAACCCCGACCCACTATGTATGTACCATGTATGATTTTCAAAGACTTAATAAAGAACAAGGTAACTGGAGGGAAGCAAGTAGCATTAAGATATAGGAAGTAGACCTAAGATTAGCACGACTATTCTGGACACCCCTGTGTCAATACTGCAGGGGCAGAGACCGGGCGTCTCTAGTGACCGCAGAAGTTATTTTAGCCAAGATTCACTCAATACTTCCTGACAAACAGGACGTGTCGAGTGACCAGAAGTTATAAAAGTTTGAGAGATATCCAGTACTTCCGGCAAAAACAGGACGTGTCTAATATCCTTCGAAACTATAAGCGTCAAGACACCAAACACTTCCTGACGAAATCAGATATACCAGGCAGGGCACAGCTTTCACCAAAGGAAGCCGCCGGCCTATCAGAAGATAGCACCTTAAGTAGGTCAACCAATAGGGAAAGATCATGTGAGATCTCTCAACCAATCAGAGAGAAACTGACTCGTGGTGTTAAATCGAAAGACAAGAATGGTTAGTAGTGTTTTAGCTCTCATAGGAACAACACCTGCAGTAGCGACTTGGCTCTCACCGAGTTCGGAGTTACGCTTTGGCTCCCAAGGAGGTGACATCGGCTCTAGATCTCTCCCCTTCTGCTCATCCCACAGCTAAGTACAATCACCGCCATGTGATCAGCTAATTAATAAGTCAAATCGCTCAGCCCTTCTCAAGCTTTCTTCCCTCCAATCCAATTGCCTTTTATTTCAAAACAATCACGTGTCCTGATTATTCCTAACTGTGTGCTTCACTTACCACTCAACGACTGCGCTTCAACCAATCCTCACCATTCAAATCCAACAACAAGGAACCCCGCAACGATATTGCCACAGAACGGTTAAGTCGACAGGATAAAGATTATGGAACTTAATCAGGATTAAGATTATGGAACTTAATCAGGATAAAGATTATAGAGCTTAATCAGGATAAAGATGGAAATTAACCCAGGCACCAGCACAACAAAAGGCAATGACAACCCAAGAGAGAAGGAACTGGCAACGAACGGAAAGAAGCTGACAACGAACGAAGCGACAAGATATACCCTGGCGACGGTAATTTTAGAACTGACCGCCGCGCTACAAGGGGCAATCGCCGCCCGCACCGCCGGTACGTGTCCGAACAACCTGACGCCCACCGAGTTATCGCCACCCGCCATGCCGTACCAGTACACCCGGAAGCAACCCACGCGACACGGACCCAGTGTACCGACAACGCGATCCACTCGAATGGAAGCAGTACAAATGACTAGATTTCCCTTTCAATCGCGCGGACAGTGCAAAAGGTCCCGACCCGGTCCAGCAGATAGTCCAAGCCAGCCACACCAAGCCGAAGACGCCACAGTGGAGACTTTTCGAGACTGAGGTAGGCAATCCACCCAATGACACCATCAAATTGACTTTGGACTTGTATCTGACCCAGGACCTACCATGTACCTTTCTAATTGAACCAGACGCAGGTTCGAACATATTGCCGTATCATTTATACAATAGATTAAAAGCACAACTCCCCAATTTAAGTATTAAAAAACCTTCCCTTGATCTATCCACCCTAAATAGTTTTACGAAAATAATAGGACATTTAACTTTCCCTCTGACAATAGGCCAAATAACCCGTAGAGAGAACTTCCACGTGGTAAATGCATCCTTGCCATTTGGAGTTCTTACCTTAGAAACCCTTTATCAGTATAAATTAAAACTAAATTATAATCGCGGCACTATTTTCCAACTTGGCGTCCCATTGTCTAATACTATCTACCACTTTAAACATGTGTCAAATGAATGCAAGCACGGGCTAGGCCAGAACCTGTCCCAAAGGACTCGCACAGCACCCAAAGCTTTCACACATGGAAAACCTTACCTGCATTCATTGCCCAAACCTCAAATATTTACATGCCACCATTCTAATCTCACACCACACAACTTTTCGCTCAACCCAATTGCCAATACTTTATGCCCACCGCATATAAAGCCACCACGACTTCAATCTACAACTCCATTAATGCCCAAACAAGTGTCCGTACACCGACACAGCTCACCCACTTACCACACAAAATTCACACATGACCACACTTCAACACACCATAATTACGCAAATGTACCTCACAACATACACGCACCCATACGTCACCACGCGACAAACACGCACAACCCGCACAACAAACGCAACACGCACGCCAAAAGACAACAACAACAAACAAGCGCATACACAACCGTTAAGGATAATACAATCATCCCGTCTACACAAAACATAGAAAAAATTCACGCCACCAAACAACCACACAATCGAAAAACCTTGCGATCTTTCCTAAAAGCTGTGAACGCCTATAAAGAGTTCATTCCGGACCACGCCCGCTTGCGGACGCCACTTGTCAACCTTCTAAAAAAGGATATCATGTGGGTCTGGGATGACGAATGCCAGAAAGCGTTCACTAACCTGAAAGAAAACCTTACCACACACCCCACATTACACCTTTACCAGGAAGGTCTGCCATGCCAGGTGTACTGTAGCACTTCAACATTCAGCATTACAGGCGTGCTTAAACAAGTCTACCCTGATGGGAAGACATACACCGTTCAACATTTCAGCCGATCTCTGCGTAGTCACGAGCGAAATTATTCAGACTTGGAACTACAATGCCTAGCCATTGTGGAAAGTGTGGATAATTTCCGCACCTGTCTAATGGACAGAAAGTTTACAATATTTTCTGACCATCCCGCATTGCAGTGGTTGAAAGAGATCAAAGCTCCGTCAGGCAGATTGTTTCGATGGAGGTTAAGATTGTCAAGATACGAATATGAGGTCCGTAGCATAAATGGAGTACAACAATATGAAACGGGCGTTGTAACTCGTATCCCATTTTGTGGCTTTCTAGATGCGCCACTCATAAAGAACCAACAATCTTCTCCACCGGGAAAATCCCGCGTGACTATGGATCCCAATAAAATGCGCACCGTCTCCCGAAAAGGAGTACTTAAAACTATAGTCCCAAATTCATTTACAACCAGACTTCTTAAGTCCGTACACACACAACACCACCACCCAAACATCTCCAAGATGACGAGACTCATCTCAGCACAATATTATTGGCAGAGCATGACACAAGACATCGCAAAACAGGTAAAAACCTGCCCCACCTGCCGATTCGCTAGAAGAATCGATGAATACAAACAACCTGCACGTAAAAATACCGACACAGGTACCCAAACAAAACAAAATTCGTACATAAAGCACAGCGTACACACAACACAAACAATGCCAAAATTACCACATCCACGTCAGAGAAAAGATCACACATTTCAACCTAAACCAATTACCGCCGACATATCTCTAATAAAACCATTGACGATCAAACAGGAGAACTGTAAACCTGACAACCAATCCAATCATATCACACCACTCCCTAAAGATATCAAACAGGAGAACTGCGAACCTACCAATCATTCAAATTCTACAATTCATAAGGTTCAAGCCAATATTTCAGAGTCCCCAGTTACAAAAATGTGGACGAACATGGGACAATATCCTATCTTTCATCTGATTTTTATCCTTTGTTTATTAGTTCTACCGTATAACTATATTCCAATTTTATTCATTAAGTACTTGTTTATCTATACCATGCCCGCTCAGAAAATCTTCGAACTACAAGAGGCAGTTTTTAATGTTGGACAAACATTTATAAAACTTCTCATAACCTTAGGAACCATCTTCGCAGAAAATCTAAATAGACTCCGAAGAGATAACAATAACTGAAAAAATGACCAAACAATGTCGGAGAAAACACGCTCCAAAAACAAGCCCCACACGCCTCGTTTCCGACTCCAATTACGCAAACAGGGGGTGGATAAATTTAGACCGGACCTCGTGTCCCCGAGTCCCGCTTCCGGCGTCTCATTACAAAGCCCCGCTCATCCAAATTAGGTCACCGCTCTCCCCAGCCACAGATTTCGCTATACCACCGATTTTTGATTCCAGTTCAAATCTACATATCGATTCTTTACCAACCAATTACACATCCACGAAACAACACCTAGAACTAGCTCACACATTTCTTACACAACCGACTTCTAACATTTTCCACAACACACACACAAAGACAAAAAATTACACATAAAGGTTATATAGATTTCCATGTCTCCTGTACACCCAGCATAAACGCACTTGAGGGCTAGAATCACGTTTTTCACCTAAGTGTCGATACAGACGAGACAAAAAATTTATAGGACATAATTGAGCAAGTAAAACATTTATAGGGCAAAATGGAACAATCAATACATTTAGATCAGGGCATGTAGATACCAAAGGATTCCAACCAATACATCTTATTTTTTCATATCAATCATTTTTATTATTTTCTCTCAATTAAAATTTAAATATTTAATCAATTTATCAATTATTTCAACTTATTACCACTTTTATCATTAATTATCATTTTTTTTCTTTTCCCCAATTAGTTTATATTATCATTTTATTTATCAATTATCATTCTATTTACCACTTAGCTTAAAATGCCACAACTCAATTATCAACGAAAAACTCATTGGTTTTCGATTAAACTAAAAACATTAAATCACCCTTTATTGTTGAAACCTTTTTATTTTCATTTTTCTTTTTTTCAAGCACTCAACTTTGGTTTCGTTCAACTTTTATTTTATTTTTATTTTTGATTTCTCAAAAGCCCTAATAAAATTCCCTCGGTCTCCATTCCCAATTCCGAGCTAGAATATAATTAGGCATTTTTCCTTTTTTTTTCTCACCACGCACCAAGCATTCACTTTGATTTCGTTCAACTCTTATTTTTATTTTTATTTTGATTTCTCAAAAGACCTAATGAAAACCCCTTCGATTTCATTCCCAATCTCAAGTAGGATAGTAATTAGGCAATTCTTTTTTTTTTTCACCAACGCAACAAAGCATTTTCTCTTTTTTTTCATACAACAAGGCTTTTTCCCTTTTGTGCAACCAAACCATCACTTTGATTTCATTCAACTATTCTTATTTCACTTTGTTCTGATTTCAAAGCACCTTATGAAATTTCCTCGATTCCTTTTTCTCAGAATTCGAGCAAAAAAGTAACTAAGCAGTTGTCTTTGTCACCATGCAACAAAATATTTTTCTTTTTCAACCAAACACATTCAATTTTGATTTCATTCAACTATTTTTATATTATTTTTATTTGATTTCAAAAGCCTTAATAGAACTCCCTCGATATCATTTCTTATCTCGGGTAGAATTCGTTTAGGCGCATTTTCTTTGTTTTACCCACTATGTACCATAACATTCATTGATTTCTTACAATTAAAAAATTTTTGATTTCTATTAATTATACTCAACCTATATCATCAACCCCATTCTATCTTACTTATGTCACCAGCAATGCTTGTATATAGCCCCTCAATACCTACAACTAATTTTCCCACAAAATTATTTTTCATTTTTCAGAATTCTCTCAGGCTAACCCCTTCTTGAATTCTTCACATGTAGGGGGCGCATCTGTCATAATTTGTATATAATTAAATGCAACCCCGACCCACTATGTATGTACCATGTATGATTTTCAAAGACTTAATAAAGAACAAGGTAACTGGAGGGAAGCAAGTAGCATTAAGATATAGGAAGTAGACCTAAGATTAGCACGACTATTCTGGACACCCCTGTGTCAATACTGCAGGGGCAGAGACCGGGCGTCTCTAGTGACCGCAGAAGTTATTTTAGCCAAGATTCACTCAATACTTCCTGACAAACAGGACGTGTCGAGTGACCAGAAGTTATAAAAGTTTGAGAGATATCCAGTACTTCCGGCAAAAACAGGACGTGTCTAATATCCTTCGAAACTATAAGCGTCAAGACACCAAACACTTCCTGACGAAATCAGATATACCAGGCAGGGCACAGCTTTCACCAAAGGAAGCCGCCGGCCTATCAGAAGATAGCACCTTAAGTAGGTCAACCAATAGGGAAAGATCATGTGAGATCTCTCAACCAATCAGAGAGAAACTGACTCGTGGTGTTAAATCGAAAGACAAGAATGGTTAGTAGTGTTTTAGCTCTCATAGGAACAACACCTGCAGTAGCGACTTGGCTCTCACCGAGTTCGGAGTTACGCTTTGGCTCCAAGGAGGTGACATCGGCTCTAGATCTCTCCCCTTCTGCTCATCCCACAGCTAAGTACAATCACCGCCATGTGATCAGCTAATTAATAAGTCAAATCGCTCAGCCCTTCTCAAGCTTTCTTCCCTCCAATCCAATTGCCTTTTATTTCAAAACAATCACGTGTCCTGATTATTCCTAACTGTGTGCTTCACTTACCACTCAACGACTGCGCTTCAACCAATCCTCACCATTCAAATCCAACAACAAGGAACCCCGCAACGATATTGCCACATGTATATAACCTTGTCCATAACAGATGTAAAGGAAGGCCGTTTAGTTGTAATATGTGGCGTACATAGGTTTCGGTTTTGCAATGTGACGTACATAGATTTCGGTTTTGTAATGTGGCATACATAGGTTTCGGTTTTGCTATGTGACGTACATAGGTTTCGGTTTTGCTTGCCTGCGAACCCAAGTACTTTTTCTCTTCTCTTTGGAACTATCAATTTTTTTCCTTGTTAAACATTTTAGTGGATTCTTGAATAACAACATGTTAGTCTTGGGATCATTTTAATCTAAAATAGATATTTACATATGTATTTTACTTTCTTGAAAATAAAGATACTTTGGCCAGTAAATCTTTTTATAAAAAGATTTACTGGCCGAAGTATCTTTATTTTCAAGAAATATGAATTCCGGCCAGGCAGCCTCAATATTTACGATATATGTATTTTAGTCATATTAATGCAACCAAATTAACTTGTTAACATTATATGGTTTTACAATCTTAGATTTGGTTTCGATTTATTTAGTAATTTGATATTTATATTCCTAGCAGTCTGTCGGACGCCATATTGGTACTTACATAACTATAAAAACAATAACGCGCCATCTATATATAACGAATGAATACATTAAGACGCGAATGTTTCTTTTCACAAATAAATCAAACCTCTTCTGTCCTTACTGCGATGAAAAAATATTGGGAGGACTTGGCTCATCAGTGGTGAACCCTCCCAAAGATTTCGCCAATCAACCAGACCGCCTCCTTTGAGTTCCAATAGTGTATAGTATCATTCTGCCTTTATATTCTACACTGAAGGGTGGAATCTTAGAAAGGGTATTTTAAGCAAACTATCAACATAAGCCTTTATGACAGTATAATTACATTTATAAATTTGCATCGAGAAATGCTCTTTCACATTTACATAATGAATCTGTAGGGCTATAAATTCGTTGAAATTCAGTTCAATTTGAATGCACACAATAAATCGATTAAATGGAATTTATTATTTATTTTAATGTGAAAAATATTTTTGAAGCGAAGTGGAAGAAGTTGCTAAGATACTTGTATTTCTCTGCATTATTATAGTAAAAGGTTTAAATGGAATAAAGCTACACATATTCGTTATATATGCTCAAAACAATTATATGGATATTTCACAGATAGGTGTATTAATGTACAGTGTACTCCGCTTATAACGAAGTCGCATTATCCATGACAATCACTTTGTTATATCCGAAGTTTGTTATATCCGCAGTTGGAAAAAAAAATGTTTTGTACCAATAATTTTATTTACTATTCAACTCAAAAGAGCAACACAAAGATCAATAACAACCTTATCAGGTGTTTTTGGAGAAGTAGTTTGTGATTTTCTTTTGACATTTAGAAGTCAGTAACAAGTGCTGAACACTCTTTTCGATGTTGTCCAAGTCTGACAGATGCCTATGAAGAGACTTGGACTCATCCTGACATTGAAGAAACAATCGCAGAGTTTGAATGCTCTCCAAGACCTCTTTTGGATGCGGAATGTGGACAATTGGGTCTACTTCTTCATCAACTTGGTCCGTTTCTTCTTCTTCTTTTGCTTGAAGAATGCTCTCGACAATTTCTACATCGGATAACATGGCATTTGTAACGACGTCATTGTCAGCGTCAGCATAAGAATCGAAATCCATCTCTAACGGTATTTTTAAAAGTTCTTTCATGCGATCGAAGAGGCTTTGTTGCGTTTATTAAACAATTTAATTTTGTTTAAATAATGTAAAAAAAATACTTATAATATGTTTGCATATTTTAAAATTGTATATTATTAACTTATTTGTTGTGTATCATTAAATTTGTGTCATTCACACGTTGTAATTTGATATATATTATGCATAATATATTAGTCAATTATAATGGTAAATGAGAAAACTTCGTTATAAACGGATAAAATAAAAATTTATAAGCGTTATAAGCGAAAATTCTTTATATCCGACTTCGCAATATCCAGAGTTCTTTTAATGGTTTAAGCCCTTCTTTTCTTTCGTGCAGACAATTTCATTCGCTATATGCGGAATTTCGCTATAACCGACTTTGTTATAAGCGGAGTACACTGTATAAACATTTTCATTAAATATCAGAACAATTTTTAACGCCTTGCCGAGTGTTTTATTTTATTTACTTCTCCTGACGAAGACAAAAGATTTTTGTCCAAACGTTGAGAAATTAAAAAAACTACAACTGGCCGAAATGTCTATTTTTCATAGAAATATTCATTAAACTCGTTTTGGGTGTGAGAGAAAGTGCATTTATATGAAAAAAAACTATCTGAATATAGAACAATCCATATTTAGGAGCGTTGCCAGTTAAGGGTATATTTGGTAGGCGGCGTTGTACGTTGCCACCGCCGTACCTTCGAGGCGTTTTACACGAGTTAAAAATACAATTTCGGTGAAATACTTTGAATTTTACCAATTTTAATTTACCAATATAATTTTTAAAAAGATTTAACAGTTAAAAAAACAATATTTAAAATAAAATATTAAACTATTTTTTCTAAAAACGAACATTATTTTTTTAATTATCTGAAACTAACCTAATTCAACTTATCTAAAACTAACCTTATTTAGCGATTAAACTAACCTAATTTAACCTATCTGAAACTAACCTATTTTAATTAATGAAACTAACCTTTTTATAACACAGCTTAAAATAACCTATCAGAAACTAACCTAATTTATAAGCCGTGTCTGAAACTAACCTATTTTACCTATTGGAATATAACATAACGTCATGTTATTAAAAATGTATTAAGAATTTTTTTACAAAGTTTATTAATCACATCTTATACAATATTTGTAAAATAAATATAAAACTTGTGTATAAATATATGACTTGAAAATATGCCACTTAAAATATTTTAATCAAAACTATACAGATTTTTTTATAGAGATAAATGAAAAAATACATAATTGATTAGATACAAAAGTGTGAACCAGAAAGTATTTTTAAAAATGTTATTATTTAATATAAACGTATTTTAATTTAATTTTGAAATTAAAAAGGTAGTGTAAAAGTGTATATGAGGTTAGATTCAAATAGGTTAAATTAGGTTAGTTTAATCGCTAAATAAGGTTAGTTTTAGATAAGTTGAATTAGGTCAGTTTCAGATAATTAAAACATAATGTTCGTTTTTAGAAAAATTAGTTTAATATTTTATTTTAAAAAATGTTTTTTTTTAACTGTTAAATCTTTTTTAAAATTATAATTTAAATTGGTAAAATTCAAAGTATTTCACCGAAATTGTATCTTTAACTCGTGTAAAACGCCTCGAAGGTACGGCGGTGGCAAGGTACAGCGCCGCCTACCAAATATACCCTTATCTGGGAACGCTCCCCATATTTATATCATTGGATAATAAAAAGGCATATATTGGGTTGAATAAAAAAAAATTCCAATACAAAAATGAAATACCTTGATAAAGGTTGGCGTTAAGCCAACCGAAATATTGGCAAATAAATCTTTTACCAGGTCTATTAGTATGAAACGCGAAAGTTTTCAGTGAATTCAAAAGTTCACCAATTCCATACAACAAAATATTTTTTATTCAAAGTAACTGCCCTGATTAGCTAAACACTCGGACCACTTTTCAGGCAATTTTCGAATTCCTAGTCTTAAAATATCTATTCCTTTTGAGTCGAACCAGTCAACATGTCATTTTCGGAGTATGTCTGAGTTCGAAAATTCCTGGTTTTTTAGGGCGTGTCCTAAAGATGTGAAAAGGTGGTAGTTCGACGGCGCTAAGTCTGGTGAGTACAGCGGGTGGGGTAAGAGTTCCTAGCTCAAGTCTTTTATGGTGTTTTTGACCACCGTAGCGTTGTGGGCTGGAGCGTTTTTTATGCTGCAGTATCAGGTTGTTGTGCTTTTCACGCCATTCCGGTGTTTTTTCATTCAACACCTCTCTCAAACTGTGCATTTGTTGTTCGTGCGACTAGTATTGACCATTTTGCCAGGTTTCAGGAGCTCGAAATATACTACGCGGGTCTGGTCCCACCACATGCAAAGCATTGCATTTTTTCCGAAGCGATTGGGCCTAGGCGTCTGTTTTAGAAATTGGTCGGGCAGGCCCCACGATTTTTGGCGCGTAGGATTGCTGAAGTGGATCCATTTCTCATCAGGAGTTACGATTCGGTGCAAAAATGACTTCTTTTCATGTCTGGCGAGCAGCCCTTCGCAGGTTACCAGACGCCGTTATTGCTGCCTTTTGCTCAACTCGTGTGGGACCCATCTGGAAAGCTTTTGGGTCATTCCGAGGCTGTTTAAACGTAGTGAAACAGCACCTTGAGACACCTGGAGCTGTTTTGCGAGTTTCTCCTGCATTTGGGTACTGTCCTCATCCAACAAAGCTTGCAGTTCAGCGTCCTCGAACTTTTGGGGCGGTTTTCCATGTGGTTCATTATCAAGTTCAAAATCGCCACTTTGGAATTTTTTAAACCACCTGTAACACTGCGATTTGCTCAGAGGGTGGTCGCTGCAAACTTCCTCGAGCATTCGGTGGGCTTCAGTGGCACTTTTCTTCCAGTTGAAGGCGAACAACAAAACTTCCCGCAAATGGGCACTTTTTGGCTCGGAAATCGCCATTTTCCACGGGCTCCAGAAAATTTTCCCGATTTGAATTTTTCTAAAACTGCACGCATGCTGATGCCACGTGAGTCAAAGAACAAAACGCCTACAACAGCGCCACCGTCGGCTCAAATAAAGTTGCACAGCGGCCTCTGGCGCCCATTTTCGCGTTTCATACTAATAGACCTGGTATTCTCTCTCTCTCTCTCTCAATCAAATATATTTCTTTTTATTATCTAATATATATCTATATGATAGGTTTTATATGAATTCATGTTTTTTCATGATATAAGCTAAAAGGTACAACTTCCTTTATTTTTGTTCATGAGTGTAGCTAAGGTATCCAGAAACAGGTATTACATATTTAAATTATTGTAACCCAACCTTTCTACATTATTATAAAGTATTATCACTTAGACAATACTTAGGTGTTTGTATGAGGAAAATTGAAAAAATAATTGTTAAGGGTCAATAGATATGAATGATACAGACACAAATGTGTTAAGATTATCGCAAATAATAAGTCATACACTATAATTATATATATACTAGATATTTTATTATTTAATCTTCAAACATGAGAGAAATGGAGATAATTGTCTACTCAACAACCTTGTAAGAAATAAAAAATATTTGCAAAATTTACATATTAGTTAAACAAATACTTTTACTTGGGAGAAATAATTGTCTACTCAACAACCTTGTAAGAAATAAAAAATATTTGCAAAATTTACATATTAGTTAAACAATTACTTTTACTTGGGAGAAATAATTGTCTACTCAACAACATTGTAAGAAATAAAAACACTTTCCAAAATTTACATATTAAACAATTTCTCATGCCTATTTAAAAACATAAAATATGATAATTTCGTGACAAAACTTATCATAAATCATCCATACAAAATCTTTGTTAGGATATATATATAAATGTACTTACAAACATAGGTGTGAAGTGATTTAGCATATATATTTTGATTATATGATATTAACAGATATAGAATTTCTATTTAAAAGTTATTAATATAGTTAATTCTTATTAGGATTGATTACTTTGAACATATTTGACATTCTTTCTCCATCTCTTTCCAACATTCTGAAGCAATTAGCAGTTATGATATCAGAAATAACTTGAGGATAGGAGTCACTCTTTATACTTCCAAGATATGCAAATTGAAGATTAAGGAAATTGATTGAATAATTCTTCAGCAGGTTAGCGGAATTATCCTGCGCCAGCTTTAACATTTCACCATTCAATTCAACCTTAGAGATTAGTTCTCTTTCACACAGAAGTTTTAAACCTTTCAAGTTATACCAATTCGCCAATGGGAGAATTTTATCTGCCATTTCGCCAAGTTTCGGACATGAATTAGTATAGATATAATGAATTACTTGTTCCAATATTTCATAATCAATATGAGAAAGATCAACACAATTCTCTTTATATTCTTTCATCTCATTTTTAAACATAGCAGCAAACACCGATGATCTCGCCGAAAGTATATTTTTGTGAGCATGGATTTCTTGGTTGCCTTCTGCTCTCAAAATAACGTCTGAGAATTCTTTACTCTCCAAAAGATAACCAAAATCTTTCATTGAACTGCCATCAAATTCTCTGATTGGGTTTGTAATTGGTAAGTCATCGTTCGCAGTTAAAGTTTGATGGAGAGTCACTTGACAATGCAAAATCAGTTCATCATAAGGCAATAGATCAGCAGCTTTCTCAAATAGAGATTTCCTTTTAATGACATCATTAAACTGTATTTCTTCATTTAATGGTAAAATAGTTTTGTTAATCCTTTCGCCTTTTTTATTTAAAATAGAAATTTCAACTTCTTTTTTGAAATATTTTTCAAGTTCTTTTGAGTCGTAGGTCATTAGAAGGACACTCACGCAACCTGTATTACCTTCGCTTCCATCAGGAAAAATATGAAGATTCCATTTCAAATCTTTTATATTCTCAGAATAAAAAGAGTTACTCTTTATATATTCTCCATTTTTCTCAGGACGAGTGCTGAAATCCTCAATATTCCATAAAAATGAACATATGTACACTTTGTTCACTGTATAGAAGAAGTAGGTATCTGCAGTAGGATTCGATACAGATTCCTGGGTTTGATCTTCAGACATGGTGAGAACTGACCTGGTTAGCTGGCAGACGACTAGAAGGAGAACAACAGACGAACCTCCAGTGCTGTGAACGTTCTTTTGAAACTGTAACCAATTTAAGGCCTTGCACGCCACCTAACGGCGTTGAAGCCTACATCCTGTTGCGTCACTTCAAAACGCACCTACAACGATCAGAAGAATACATTAAGTAACCAAATTCCTACTGCTTTCTCGCTATTCCTTGATTATCTATCCATTAAATCTACCTGGTATCAGTGATGAGGATTTTTGAAATGAGCACAACGGCTAAACCTATCTTCCTATTCATCAGACTCTTGTTCTCTCTCTTATTTAGTCATTAATTGTCACTACATAATCTATTGGAGGTGACGTCACCTTGCGACATTGGCCGATCTACAATTCTCATCATTCTTAGACACTTGGTCCAGTTAGACTTTTTTATTTTCTCAACCTTTCGACAAAAATATTTTGTCTTTGTTATGAGAAATAAATTAAAATAAAACATTTGGCAAGGCGTTAAAAATTGTTCTGAGGTTGTCAGGCCGTTCTCACGTGCTTTTTCGACAACATCTAAAGCAGGAGTCAAAAACAAATATAAAAACTCGTCTCAAATATATATCTATATTAATAAAATGGAAATTTCATAAGTGGATATCACTAAACACTTTCGTTACAATGCATTAATTTCAACCAAATTTTCAACATTTATGTAAAACGAGATGGAGCAGGTTTTTCTTAACATCAAAATATATTTCCTAACATTAACATGCGTAACTTCGCTGTTATCGATTAAATAAATAAAAAAATCAACAGAGTTAATTTTATTTATATATAAATACAAAATTAAATTTCAACAGAGTTAATTTTTTTACATACTAGCTAATAATCTCAATCTAAAAAATATTCAAAACAAGCAATTTTAAGATAACACCATATGTAAAACAGTCGGCCAAGAAAACAACAACGATATTACATCTTTCTCACATATTCACACACAATCTTGATTAATAATTAAAACTAATCTTTAACATTGTTTATTATACTTCAACTTTTATTTCTACATTTGTTTTTAAATACCCAATTGTTTTATCATGTTTCTAATTTCGCCTAACAAATATACAAATTTATAGTGACCAACATATGCAAATTTTATCTTTGTTTTTATTTAACTTGATATCGTAAACATAACATCCATTGTAAGCATTTTTCTGTTCACCTTCCGTGGTTTCTCTTTGCTCTGATAGTTTTTAGGTGTAGTATATTTTCTTATTACTAGACTACAAACATTCCCTCGAGAAAAACCTGGGCGAAGCCGGGTACATCCGCTAGTATATTATATAATCTAAAAACTCAAATATTTCTATATTTCAAAAAATATATATTTTTTTATTTTTATTCATTGATATTTCTACTTTTTGGTTATCATCGTTTTTAGAATGACTTTCAGTTTTGTTGTAAATATTGCGTAGTTAACATATCTATCTTTTTAAATCACTAATATAGGATTAACTTTATAAATTCTATATATTGTGAAAATAACTAATGTGTAATATTTCCTCAAGTAATTGAAAATAAAAGCTACTTAACGGTAAATAATCTTTTTTATCACTACTGCACCTTCAACCCTTTATCTTATCGATCCTTTGTCTTATCAACCCTTTATCAAACAACAAACAATTTATTCATAATATATATATATATATATATATATATATATATATAGATGGCGTCAGGTTTTGACGTTTATTTTGACGGGAGAAGCGCCCATTGCTTCTATAGATGCAAGATTGTTCGTGAGCTATTTTTCTCTCTCTTATGTTTTAGTGATATAGATCATAAAAGACATCATTTCTATTTCTAACAATTTCTACCAAGAATTAAAGTTATGTTTCAGGGTACGTCGTCCATAGAGGTAATAGAAGGTCACTTGAACACTCAGCGATGACCTTGGATATGCCTGATAACAAATGACGTTTAGGTTTCGGTTTTGGATGCCGACGAGTACAATGACTTTAGTTTCGGTTTTAGTATATTCAATATACGAGCGTCGGTATTTTCAAACGTGTATTTTACAACAGTGTTAATATGATTCAATAAAACAATCCCTTGTATCAAATTTGAGTAGAAAAATCAAGATCTCCAGAGAATAGTGTCTTTTCAAAAACCTTTTTAATTTCTAGCTTTCAAGCACGGACTCCCTTCTACAGGAGAAAATGTGATATAATGATTCGCTAATAGAACACGAGTTAAAATATAATCAGATACTATTTTACATAATTTTATAAAATATTTCACAATTTTTTGCCAATATTACCACATTTTGTCCTGTAGAAACCTGGAAAGACGATGCAGTCATGCCTTGGACTTCTTTTTCAGTAGCCGCCATCGAGATTGAGATTGAAACAAACATTTATTAATCGCCCATATAAAATTATATAGTACCAAGAAAATTTATAAATTACAGATTTATAAAAAAAGTGAAATATATATTAAAATAAAAACATAAAACTTCCAGGGAAAAGTTTCTTTTAATATATTTTTTATTTAAAAAATATCTCGAGCTTTCGGGCAAGTACGCCCTTCTACGGGAGAAAATATATATAATAATTAATAAATATTTCCACAGACATCTCTGAAGGGACATCTGAATCGTGTCAAATGCTCAAAGCCGCCTTGAATTCGGAAAGGCCCGTGCTTATAACGGGGGTTTTGTCCCCAACGTGCTCAATTGCACCGCCGAGGAATTCGTACAGGAGTTTTCTGTTTCCAGGCGAGATATCATTGAGGGTTGGTTCTCTTTCAGAGCAGAACAGAACCGCGGACACCACGTCCTCATAATCAACTCTTAACCCATAGAGAGGGGCAAGAGTAGAGAAAGCCTCTAGTTGTTTGAAAATTTTTCCAGCGGCTCCCTCTCCTCAATGGCCTGAGAGAGAGATTTTTCTTCGTCCGCGGAGGTATCAGACTGGATGGATGATTCAGTCATGTCTTGAATCTCTCCTGTAGAAGGGCGTTCGTGACCGAAAGTTAGAGATTAAAAAGGTTTTTGAAAAGAATATTCTTCCTGATATTTTTACTCAACAGTGTTACAATATATAAAAGTAACTAGAATAATAAATGTAACCAGAATATATATAGATATATAGACAGACATATACATCTAGATGGAGACTGTCACCCTTCTCAAGAGATTTGTGGAAGGATACAATGGCTAGTACAGAATAGGAGAGTCAAGCACCGATTCTGTCCTCCCAAGGAAACAAAACTCTTTGATTTCCAGACTTGAGTCTGGTCATCTACGGACAATGAATTTCCAGAATGGTTGCAAGGTTTTTTCCACTATGTACTAAGTGCAATTCTCAACCTGTAACCCGAAAAACACATTATTGACTATTGGTTCCATTGATGAGCTCCACTCATCCCCAGCAGACAAAATTTCAAGCTCTACAGGCTTGATACCCTGATATGATTGTTAGGTGGAGATAGGAAAGAAGACAATGGTGGAAAGTGTAATTATATAGCGATTTAAAGTATACGATAATCACCCCTGTCTTGACTGAGATCTTTGAACGATGAAAATTACATTAGACTGAAACGTTTCTTCTAATAAAACCTTTTTTTTTATAAATTGTGAACATAAGGCGCCATCTTTATACCTAACTGACCTCGTAAGAATGGTTAGCGAAAGAACATTGCTCTCGATGCAAATATTTACATGCAAGTTCTACCGTTCTCGAACCTTATGTCCATATATAGCTTACTTAAATACCAAGATTCCTCATACCATGTCGGTTATATGAGCAGAATCGTCTAATACAAAGATAGAAATCTGAAAAGCGGTTAGTTTAATAAACAGGCAAAACTGCTGAGAGGGTTCACCACTGATGAGCCAGGCCCTCCCAATATATTTCATCGAAGTAAGGACAGTAGCAAGTTTACTTTATTTGAAAAGGTCCTGTTCAACGTAGTTTCGTTCATGTAAATATGCAAATTCTTTAAAATACAAATTTCCACGAGCAACGATCTAATTAGCGACCACCTCTATAAAGTCAGAAATGACTTGTGACCTAAAGTGATCCAACCTCCAATAAGCGACCATCTCCAGAAGCGACCTGTAGATTTAATATTTTCGGATAATTGCTCATGAGAGATTCAAATTGATTTAGTTTATATAATGTTCATAAACAACATATCAATTCTGTTGCTTTTATACACATAAAGTTCATTAATATATTTTACTTCGTCTAAATCAATATAGTATGCAACTTTTAATGTAAGCAATAGAAATTGAATTGAGAAGGTCAGGAATGAAGAAACCAGCCCAGTTGATGATCATCATGAAAAGATAAAATATGGTCGAGAAATGTATCAAGAGAGGAAATCGATTTATGGACAATGTTCTGGAGTATGGAATAAATGGAAAGGTTTGAAGATGAAGAATTGGAAAGATTGAATAGATGTAAAGCTATAGATAAATATAAAGAACAGGTAAATAGGGAAATTTGTTAATAAAAAAGGCATATATTGTATCAAAATATAATTTATTTACCAATATTTCAGTTGGCTGAACGCCAACCTTTATCAAGGCATTATAACATATTTATGTGTTTGTTGTGTTGACATTAATATGTTATAATACATTGAAAAAGGTTGGCGTTCAGCCAACTGAAATATTGTTAAATAAATTATATTCTCTGGTACAAAATATATGCCTTTTTGATAAAATATTTATTTATGGATTGCTCTATTTTCAAAATAGATAAGTATATTATAAAAAGAATATAATCGTATAGCGAACCGTTTCTTGTAATTCTTATCTTTATTTCACAGAGATTCCGAGCATTTCTGTCCTTATACAGGAGTAAAAATGAGTAAATCTGATATCTTCCAACATCTTAATTCGACTCATTTAACTTTACCCAAGCCACTTACCTCTATGTAAATATCAAAAACAAACTCCATCGCTTAATATTAGAAACACGAGAATAAAAACGAGATGGCTATGTAATGCAAATGTATCTAAAATAACTTAATAGTATTAATATAAATATCGAATTGCCTGACCCCTTCCTTTTATTGTTTACATTTGCATAGCCATCTCGTTTTTGGTGACAGTCTTCAATATTTTATTTGTATTTCAAAATAGTCGCTATCGTACACATATCTTTCATTTATTAATTACCTGATATTTCCTCCTGTAGAAGGTCAGAAATGCCCGAAAGCTCGGTTATATATAAAAAAAACTTACAATAAACTCTTTAAGAGAAAGGGTATATCCTTATCGTGCAACTATTCCAGTACAATGTCACATTTGTGCTATTTTTTTACAATAAACTCTTTGTCTCAAGATTTTGTTCTTTTTTACACAATGTACTGATTATCTAACTTAGAAGGGTGCTATTGGATTGAGGACAGGTTAAGAACAAAGAAACTGATGAAGAAGACCAATTAGCGTGGGAAATGGAAAACCGAAACCCCCCCCCCCCCCAAAAGAAAAGTAAATGTAATCGGAAACCGAAATTGAAACCTATAAGTACATCAAGGTCGTTATTGGAATGTAATAACGCTACTTTTTTATTTTCACCATGTATGATCATATTAACAATCCTGGGGAAAAATAATTCTAAAATAAACATAACAATGGTGTCTGAATGTACTTAAAAATTAAATATTATCCAATTTGACACTAATCTTTCACATCATTTTTCAGACTACTTCTTCTAATCTTGTTTCCATGATAGAAATAATAGATGAGAAATCTTGGTATATCATCAGTGAACCCTCTTTGCAGTTTCTTTAAATTATTTTCCAAATCGCTTTACTATTGCATTGATTGTTTTCCTTATTATGTATTCATTTAGCATGGGAATTATATCAAAGGTATTGATTAAATCTATGGACATTAGGTTCTAAGACTGAATGAATGCATCAATATAATTAAATATATATATGGTAATTTAAACCAACAACCCCATATTGTATATAACTTATAACAAGAGTATCATGTTGTATATAGAAACACATCTATAAGTATTATATAAAAGGGCGTACCTGGATCTGTAAAGAAAAAAAAACCAATTTTTTCTTAAAATATTTCGAGAGATTGCTCCCTCTTTATCAATTTATTGCACAGTGAATTTAATTTATAAATTATTGTACATCATGCGCCCTTTTATATAATCTTAATTAATGGATCGCCTTTTAACTCAAACATCTATAAATAATTATACGCCTGATTGACATGTGTCATTGCATCACCATATGTAATGTACTTTGTACAAACGGAGGATGAATAAATAAAACTATGTAATAGATTAAGAGCTGAGCTAAGCAAGAGATCGAGATAGAAATCCAACAACCCTAAAAAGGAATTTGGCAGCCCGTTGCAATCAGGTCCAAAGGGTGACACCCCACGCCCTTTGCACCCGTTCAAAGTCCAAAGTCCCTCATGTCTCCCCCCTCGGCAAAGATATATATAAAACCTCTGTTTGAGCCGAAATTATAGTCACCTCATCATCAGCGTAAGCCCTCGTCGGTTGTACCCAGGACCACCTCATCGACCATGTAGAACAGTAAGAACTCTTCTATCTCCATCTTGCTCTTAGCTCGACTCCTATCTGTTCACGGAACTTTCCTACTACAACTGTGTCTCTTCGTTTTTTTGTGTGTGGACATTCCCAACCTTTCCACTCTGCCTCGACCACGACTGCCTGTACTCTGTGAGAACTGTTAAAGGTCCTCCAAGGTGCAGAGAGGTACTGGAAAACGCTCCACGCCCTAACTGTCCCTCTCGGTTACTACAGGTTTGACCCTCGGTTATCACAGCTATAGCGAGAGTCGACAGGATCCCTCATCATATATATATATATATATATATATATATATATATATGTCGAATCCTGTCGACTCGCTATAATAATATCGTCGGGACCTTTGGGTGATGGTTTGAATTGGTTGGTTGCGAGTAGTAAGACCCTGTTGACTTACTTGGTGGTTGATGTGGGCGCAGTCGTTTTGGCTGAAATGGTAAAGTTTTCTCACAGGGGAAAATAAGGAGACAGGACACAGGATTGGATTGAGAAATAGGCCAGCGATCAAGGGAGAGAGGGGTTAGACTATTGACGTATTTGACTAGTGGCTAGATTATTCACATTTTGAAGATTGGACTTATCTGGGTGCTGAGAAGGGCTTAGGCGTACTGCTTGCTGTGCTGTCGAGCTCCTGACTCGTTCCTTGGCAGGTCCAGGTGCCTACTTGTTACGATGGTGCCGAGTTCCTAACTAACTTGAGTCCGAGATTTAACTCGTTAACTCTCCAATGCTCTCATTGGATGATTCCCGTCTCGTGGCGGTCTCTGATTGGATCTTAGCTAGTGCTGCTGGACTCTGATTGGATCTTAGCTAGTCCTTTGTCTTGTTTTAACATGTTCCCGGAAGAAGAAGGTTCTTGAACTCAGTTTTATTAGTTCCTGGGTAATAACCTTTGCTTCCTGGATAATAAAAACCTGCTAATGATTGTTTCTTCTCTGATGGCCTTTCTCCCAGATTCGCTAGGCCTAACTTTTATTAAAATCTTTAGTTAATACATTGCATATATTGTGGTGGGTTGCATCTAGTTATATACAAATTATGACATATATATATATATATATATATATATATATGAAAAAATAGTACAAATGTAACAGTTGGCCCTCATCAATATGATGAGGGCCAACAGCCCGAAACGCGTCCGTGGTTAGCTTTTCTTGATTAATCAAGAATGGGTATTTGGCCAATTCTGGAATAATTAAAAATCAACGAGAATAGTTGATATTTATTCCGATAGATGGCGCATGCCATCAGCAACTTTCAGTTGCACGATAAGGAGATGCCTTTTCTTAATATAAATATATATTATAAAATAGAGATTTTCTGATTGATTTTTGAATATTTTAATATTTTGAGGATTATGCTGTAGTAACTATAATAATAAAAATAATGAAAATTAGAAATAGCTTTAATTGAGCTTATGGGATATATAAAAACATAATTTGGTAAAAGTATTGCCTGGCTTAAGGCGTAGGAATAAAAAAATGAAAATGTTATTTACATATTGTACAAAAGATTTGAGATGGCCGTCGGGAAACAACAACAATGAGTTTTTATAAGAGAAGCGTGACCTCTGGCGGTCGATTTAGCAGAGTATTTGAATCTATGAGATATAACCCTCTCTAAATAAAATAATATTTTAATATAACATAAATACCTAGAGAAGCATATCTCTTTTAATTATATATCAGAACGATGCATTATATATATCACCTTAGTAAAAACCTTCACTAGTGGTGATGGAGAATGAGCCACAACACCAGTTTTAGAAATTCCAGTCAGAAGCTGTATACCAGTACTGATGAGTATAGAAGTTAGGTTCGGTCAGAATTTACCTAAACTGGTGTTGGTGGCTCATTCTTTATCATCACTAGTAAAGTGTTTTACTAGGGGATGAACATAATGTATCGTTTTGATGTATAATTAACAAAACCCATCATTTTAATGCATTTTAAAGTACAGGTTTTCCTCATTTTGTATATGAATATCATCCTTCTGAAACACTTCAGGATATATTCATATGAAAAAAACTAAAGAAAAATAAAAGATAAAAGGATCAGGTGTTGAAATCAATATTAAAAATGGCATATCCTGACCAAGAGCACATGTGCTTTACAGAAGGCAGAGCGCCATCTGGTGGAACAGAAATCAACTAAACATTTCCTGTTTTTTAAAGAAGCCACTTGGACCAAAAAATATTTTTTGTCGCAGTGGTACAGCCTACTCCACACTGACGGGGGTCAAAAAGCGCGAAACGCGTTCGTGGATGACTTTTCTTGATTTATCAAGAAATTGGGTTGGCCAAATATCAGGGAACAGGCTAAATCAATGTTTAGTTGATTTCTGTTCCACCAGATGGCGCTCTGGCTTCTGTAAAGCACATGTGCTCTTGGTCAGGATATGCCATTTTTAATATATATACATATATGTTAAAAAGGTAAAACCAAAAAATAGTTTTAAATCATTCAAGAGATTTCATAATATTATAAAGACAGGTTCCTCAAATTAAAATATGGCTAGCTTCAAACTACATGACCTTATCTAAATACATTCAGGGACAAAACTTAAGGAAGTTGTACCTTTTAGCATGTATATCGGGATTCAGACAATAACTCTGAAAGATACACTCATGGACAAAACTTAAGGAAGTTGTACCTTTTAGCATGTACATCGGGATTCAGACAATAACTCTGAAAGATACGCTCATGGACAAAACTTAAGGAAGTTGTACCTTTTAGCATGTATATAAGGATTGAGACTATAACTCTGAAAGATACACTCATGGACAAAACTTAAAGAAGTTGTACCTTTTAGCATGTACACTGCGTGACATTGAAAATGGAACACCAAGAAATAGTGGCCAGAAAGTGATGAAACTCGGCAGACAGAGAGAGACAGGGACGAACAATAAGTGATCTTTATTTCAAAATGATAGTCATAATACAGAGCGAGAACGGCGTCGGCTTAGTAGCAAGTAGGACCACCGCGGACGGCGATGCACGCAGCAACACGTCTAGGTAGAGAGTCAATTAGAGTACGGATGGCGTCCTGAGGGATGGCTCTCCATTCCCTCTCAACCATTTGCCACAGTTCGTCTTCTGAACGCGGCTGTGGCAAGGCATGCAAACGGCGTCCAATGATGTCCCAGACGTGCTCGATTGGTGAGAGATCAGGAGAGTACGGTGGCCAGGGAAGCATCTGTACATCTTGCAGAGCTTGTTGGATAATGCGAGCAGTGTGCGGTCGGGCGTTATCCTGCTGATAAAGGGCATTGGGTACCCCCTGAAGGTAGGGGAGTGTCACCGGTCGCAGCACATCATCAACGTATCGTTGGGCCGTCATATTGCCCTGAATACGAAGTAAAGGTGACCTGGAATCATACGCGATTGCGCCCCAAACTATGATTCCACGTTGTCGCACGGTGGGGCGTTCCACAATTGCTGCCGGATTGGACCTTTCTCCACGTCGACGCCACACGCGTACACGGCGACTATCACTGGACAAGCAGAAACGCGACTCATCTGAGAACACGACCCTGTGCCATTCCGTCATCCACGTCGATCTAGCCCGGCGCCATTCCAAACGTTGGCGCCTATTCGGTGGGGTCAATGGCAGTCTTCTTAGCGGACGGCATGAGTGCAAGCCATTAGCAACCAATCGACGGGAAAATGGTTCTGGTCGAGATGGAATGATCTAGGGTGTCTTGCACATGTTGCAGGATGGCGGTACAAGTGGCTTGTGGGGCCGCCACTGCTTGTCGAAGGATACGCCGATCCACACGTGCTGACGTCACTCTGGTTGCACCGACATTCCTATAAATTGCCACATTTCCTTGTTCCAACCATCTTCTCCACAGTCGGTGCACCGTGGACGCACCAAGGTGTGTATCAGCTGCGATTTGACGTATGGACCAACCTGCCCTTTTCAGTCCGATCACCATGCCCCTCGTAAAAGCGTCTGTCTGCTTGAACTGCCTCCATTTACGATGACCGGGCATTCTCTGTTATTACACGTGTCTTTTGACACAAGAACAAAATTTCTACAATGATTTTCCTTGAAGAAATAACGACACGAATACTGTCCTTTCTGCAAGTTCCTTCCCTTATATCTTACTCCATGTGCGCACGAGAGCTGCGCATTTTACATCATTTGCATAACTCGGTTAGGCGCGTCTACCCTGAAATTTGCATAATTTTCTGGCCACTATTTCTTGGTGTTCCATTTTCAATGTCACGCAGTGTATATAAGGATTGAGACTATAACTCTGAAAGATACACTCATGAACAAAACTTAAGAAAGTTTTACCTTTCAGCTTGTATATCGGGATTCAGACAAAAACTCTGAAAGATACACTCATGAAGACAAAACTTATGTATCTATGTATATTGGGATTCAGACAATAACTCTTAAAGATACACACATGAAGACAAAACTTAAGGAAGCTGTACCTTTTAGCATGTATATCGGGATTCAGACAATAACTCTGAAATATATTAGTCACCTTTATTGAAGACACACGAGATAACCAAGTGTGAACAGCCTTTGTCTCCTTTAAATGAATAAATAATTTAAAAAAAAATGACCGGCGACATCAAAGACCTTCCATTTTCTTAAGTTTTTTTTACATAAATATATATTACTTAGGTTTGTCAAAAACATGTGAAAGCTATCCTAATGTTAATAAAATTATCTCTCAAGTGTGGAAGGAATTTCTTAAATGATAAATTGTACCTACGATTTTTTTGTGTGATAAAAGCTCTAATCACTAGCGATCCATAATATATATAAAATACATAATATTTTGAAGATAAATTTACTTAATATAGTAAAATTCAAATAAATATTAAATACATTGCTTTGATCTGGTAACGTCATGAATTCAGATGACACGTGTACTTTGTCTTTTTACGGTTATCTATTGACACGTCGCCACTGCTGGGTCAAAGATGGTCAAATGAACACGCAGGATCGAGAAGAAATTCTGTTTTGACTAATTTCTACTTACCTCCGTGTATTATGGAGAACAATCAAGTAAAATACAGAGAGAGTCATCCAACACTTCTTTTCGATTTATATAAATTATACAAGGCCGCAGTCACCGTTCGGAGGAGAATAATATAATCGCCGAATGTCGTGGTCCATTTGGTTGAGGAAAGTGAATATTAGAACGCGGCTGATTCCACACTAGCCTGTTCAGTGATTCGCTAACCTTGACGTATACACAAAGGAACGCGTGGCCATTGAATTGTATCGGACCTGGAGGCTGTTGTTGGGTTCTCATCTGCCTGGAGTACAGGAACTCTATCTTCCTTCCTGTGGTGAATCTGTATAAGACCGGTGGTCTTAATAAAAATGTGTGTGTGTTTGAATATCATCCAACAGCGGTCAACAAGGAGAAGAAAGACTTAACTGTCCACTGGGTTCGACAGGGACAAGGTAAATAGACTGCTGGCTCTACCCGTCCGCGCGTCTTATTTCTTTTTAACTGCTTTTCTTGTTATACCTCTTTACTTCGGTTTTTCTCGCCATCGTATCGCCACTGCTAGATATTTCATTTGGAAGTCGGTGTTGAACACTATATTAGCACAAATATTTGATTCAATTGTATATTTATTGTGTATTTTACTATTAAATCTATTAATGTCTGTCATACTATCACGTATGGAAATGTATCTTATAGGAAAATTAAAATAAAGATAGCCTTTGTGGAAGTATAAAAGAGGAAAGAGAAAGTGGCCAAGTCAGGACAACCCTAGGCGACCAAATGTCCTGCTTCCTAAGAATAGACATTTCGGGAAACCCTGTTTCACCCCGCGGTCTCTATTTCATCTTACTGAGAATAGTTTGAAAATAGGTATGCACAAAGGAACGTGTGGCCATTGGACATACATCGGACCTGGAGGCTGTTGTTGGGTTCTGCGCTGCCTGAAGTATAGGAGCTTCATCTATTATTTCTTCCTGTGGTGAATTTGTATAAGACCGGTGCTCTTAATTAATCTGTGTGTGTGTGAATAGTTTAAAAACAGCTGGGTATGATAATTTGGGAACAGTTTTAACCGAGAGTGTACTCCACATCAGTTGTTCCCAGGGTGGTCCTTCTCTTTCCTCTCCGACCTATTCCTCACGGGTGTTTGTTCCTGAATCCTGTTCCTATGTGCGTCCTTACCTCTTGCCACCCGCCCAGAAGTCCTCCTCTACGTGGCGGGCGGGAGTAGCAGCACAAGTAAGGCCCTGTAGTACGGTGTCGTGAGCCGCTACGGTAACCGTGAACAGGGAACTCTGAAATATGGCTTTTCCCGCCCTCTACAATCACTCTAGAGGGGAGTGAGTTGAGAGGCGTCTCTGCGTGTTGTCCTCCGTCGGGGTGCCACTGACTGATGTCCAGTGAAGCTGTAAGCTGGCCGTCTGTCCTTGGTTGTCTGAGGCGAGGCGCACGTGTCTTGAAACTCTTGGGTCTTCGCTCTGTGTGTGCGTCATTGGGAGCGTCCTTGCCGTGCGCACCATGAGAAACCAAGGGGTGCACACAGTAGTACCACCCCCCCGCGTTCACGACGTTCCCCGCGTCAACCTCAGTACCTCAGAGGTCCTTGATTCGACGGCAGATTCAGGGAGTACTGGATAAGGGTTCGAGGGCTAAAGGGGGGGGGGGGAGTCCTATTGGAGCGTAGGACGGGTGGCTCTAAGTCCGAACGGGAGGGCTCGGTCAGCAACCTTGCCAATGAACTCTCGGAGACGCCTGTGGGTGAGTGGTCAACCCCATTGTAGCCGGACCATACTGGCGGGCGCGAGGGGCCTACCAAAGGCCGCTCGGTGCATGGAGAATGCATCATTTCTTCTGGCTGTGTGACGTGGTTTTTCAGCGAAAAACCAGGGGATGCAAGGGCTTTTGCTGCCTATATCGTCCCTGGCTTTGCCGAATTTCTATTCTGACTAACGGGGCACCTCCCTTTCTATGGAGATGGAAAAGACACCACCACCACTTGCCACACTACCACGACTGTTCGTAAATCACCATATATATGACCGCATAATTATTTTTTTTAAAACTATTTTATTACTAATTCAAATATAATATCTGCTTTTTTTATTAACACATTATTTTATTCTTATCTCTCTACCTCTCTTTGGAGGATAATAAATACTTTTACTTCGTGGTCATTCATTTTGTTGTTGTTGTCGTGTCCAATGAAGAGACTCAGATGTCTCCGTATATATCTATCACAGCAATATTCTCTATCTTAGGTGTGTAACGCTGCTGCTCTGGGTCCATGGCAATTTTCTGCAAGGCTGCGGCCATTGCTGGGCATGAGAATATATGGACAGTTGTTGCATGTTTTATAGATTCTTTTGCCATCTGGATGTATTGTCATACACTTTGATAAGTAAGTATCCACAACAATCTGCAACAATATTTACACTAATTTATATTTACATACTGTAATAAGGCGATACATATGGCCATTACCGGCTTAATACATATGCACGGCAAACAAAATATTCCAATGGGAACTCCAAACTTCTTAATAACACCAGTGAAAGAATTAAAAATTTAGGTATAAAATTTTCTAATCACAGAATTAAGTCAAAAATTAACTTCACACCCCACATTAATGATGTTCTTTGTAAAATCAACCGTATGAAAAATCTGTTATTTTCACTATGTGGGAAAATGTGGGGATTGGATGCTAAAAAAAGATTAATTTTATATAAAACTCTTTTCAGGCCAATACTAACCTATGGATCTGAAATATGGTATAAATTTATTAATAAAAGAAGTAAACAAAGATTAAACTCTCAGCAATATCAGATTCTTCTTTGGGTAGTGAGAGCCTATATAAAACGACCTCATCAAATCGTTTTCATAGTTTGGCAAAAATACCTATTCTCACAGATCACATAGAATCGTTGATAATAAAATACGATTTGTCCAATTTATCAAAAGAAGAAATTAATGTATTCAAACCGCATGCCCCAACTATAATTCATAACTACATAGAATCAAGAATGGCTGAAACAATAGCTAACACTAATGAAACATTCCGAAAATATTTCCCATTTGGAATTCCTTTTTATTTTCGTCCGAATTTTTATAACTTACAGTTCGTAACGGGTCATGGTAATTTTGGAGAATTTTTGTCGAAAATCGGGGCAACGGATGATCCTAGCTGTTTCTGTGGAAAAGACAACCAAGACTCAATACATTTTTTAATAGAATGTCCGATATTTCACAGCTACAGAAGTAATCATTTTTATCCCATCGAAGAAATTTGCGAATTTGTATATAACAAAGACACTTATGTAAAATTCAATAATTTTTGTAAATTCATTTTGGATTTTCTCTTCTGTTTTAGAGGGCCATCGTTTCCGTTTTAATTGTGTTTTTAGTCGGTTATTGAGTTGTGTATAATGAATTGTATATAGGTTGCTAAAATAATTTATTTTATATTTTCTCTTCTGTTTGGGAGAACCATCGTTTCAGTTTTAATTGTGTTTTTAGTCGGTTATTGAGTTGTATATAATGAATTGTATATAGGTTGCTAAAATAATCCATTTTAGATTTTCTCTTCTGTTTTGGAGTGCTATCGTTTAAGTTTCAATTATGTTTTTAGTCCGGTTATTAAATTGTATAAAATGAATTGTATATAATCTGCTGAAATGTATTTAGGCGCAAGTATCCCGAGCTGGGATATCGCGTCCGATATGTCAAATAAATAAATAAGTAATAAGGCGATAACGTGCCATCTATATAAAATTATGAAAGCATTAAAGCACGAATGTTTCTTTTACAAAGGAACATTCGTGGTTTAATGACTCAACGTCTTTACATACTGTCCACAGCATTCTCCTCTTTTATCTTGACACCTAATATTTGATTAAAATAATACTTTTGTTGATTTTGCTAGTTTCGTGTCATTTATAATAAACAATATTAGATAATTTAAAACATTTTTATTGACTCATTGCAATAGGTGTGAATCTCCTGTATATGAATTAAATTATGCAAGATGTTTCTTGAAAATTACCGAAAGCTTGAGATTGCAATAAAATGAAATTATACTCATCTCCAGAAACCTGTTGCATTATTTAATCTTTATTGCTCTTATTTAATAGTTAAAAGATAAAATAATATTGCAGCGAAGTATTTATTATTTTATTTAACAGATTATCAATTTTGTTGTTTATATTTTGCTACTTTGTAAACTTTCCTCATTTCTTATCTTATATTTTTATCAATCATAGTCTGTTCTTATTCTTGCCTTAAATATATATATTGCTGTGTCATCCTGAAGTTTGTCTTCCCTAATTTTCTACGTGGAATTTTGATGGAGATGCTGGGTAGATTAGGGAAGACAAACTGAAGATCTCCGAAAAGACCTATGTATTTAATTTAAAATAGACTTACGAGGGCCATTAGCCTAAAACCAGAAGTAAACGCTTCTTGTGTTGTGGCTTTGTTACCGACTCTTTGATGTGAAAAATAAATAAATAATTCTGGAGGCTACTTAAAGTTATCTCATTATTCCCTTATATAAATTTGTAGGATGGTTGAGACACGCTCTGGTAAGATACAAGACCCGGCACAGGAGAGAATCAAGGTTGAAGAGTCTGCCAAGCCGCAACCCGGTGCAACAATATAAATGTACTCTTATAATACACTAGACGAATGGCCCGGGCAACGCCCGGGGTTTACCCGAGTGCGAATATATTCTAAAAGCGTTGACTTGGGTGGTCGCTATTAACAGGGTGGTCTGTATAGACAGGTGGATGTATCACACAGCTGATAACAGGGTTGTCTAGAGTGGTCGCTATAGACAGGGTGGTCTGTATAGACAGGTTTATGAGAGAGGCACAAACTTACAGGTTGTTGACGCCGCAATCCCCAGAGAGAGTGTTTTTTGTTGCATCATGCTGTGACTCACACGACGACCCAAGGTCAACAGGGGTGGAGCAGCAAGCTTAAGCCTATCACCGTCTGGCGGCGCTGCTTGCGAGTTATATCTACAATTCTGCAAATAACTCTAAGGATATTCAAGATATTCAAGAAATTATTTTTCGAAAACCTTTCCGGGGATATACCTAATAATATCCCAGAATTTCATGGCGATTGGATGTATGGTTTTTGAATAACAGGGTTGTCTAGAGGGGGGCAGGGAGGACACGTGTTCCCTTGCAGCCAATGAGCGCGCATTCTATCCGTGAGCTTCAGACAAACAGACAAACAGACAGAATAAGGCAAATATATAAGTAGATTATAAAGGACTGCGGCGTATGATTATAAAACACTTAAAGTTGCACCGCATGCGGTGCAACTTTAAGTGTTTTATAAATGTACTCTCTCACAAAAATGATTCTTTTTCAATATACACTGGTGTTCAAAAAATAAGAAACTTAACCAATATTGAAATTTCTCAAAATTAATCTATTAACAAATATAAAATTTAGTATGCAAATAGTTTAAACTATGGAGAATTTGACTAGCTATATGAAAATAAAAAAATATTTGAAATTATGAAATATGCAAATTATTACCAACATACCCAAAGCTAAGGTTCCAGATCTTAAAGAAATAAGATATCAATAGGGAGTATGATCACCTATAACAGCTATCAAGGTCTCACAGCCAGCCCTCATACTGTTTACCAGGCTTTGGAGGAGGTCCAGGGGTAGTAAACCCCACTCCTCCAATAGAGCAGTTCTTAGCTCAACGAGGGTTCTGGGAGAGGGGTGACGAGCTCTAATACGCCTCCCTAGAGCATCCCACACATGCTCTATTGGATTCAGGTCCGGAGATCTGGCTGGCCAATCCATCCTTCGAATATTGTTGAAGAGTGAAAGCAAGACGACACGTGACGTCATTTTAGTTCCTGGCGCCACCGCCTGGAGGAGCCACAGACAAAAACAAGCCACCCTAATCTTCCCCATGTAGTTGTTTTGTTTTGTATAACGTCTTATCTTTTACCTAATAAATACTTACTTTAAATACATTTTCTCCTCTTTTATCTGCTTACCACAAAAGGTTATGGGCCCAGCTGGCTTCCACTGCGCGGAATAAAAGAAGAAAATAATTAAATAAAGCAAGTAAGTGAATATTCAAATATTTCTTCCTATTGACGACGCCATAAGCTCGCAACTAGGCTTAAGAAATTACCCCACGTTTTGAAAATTTTGTGTAATAGTGTAATATCGTTTCAAAATGTCGGATAGGTTTGAATATATGGTAAATAAGTTTGATGGGACAATTTATCAAATTTGGAAATACCAAATAGAAATAATTTTACGTCAACAAGGATTATTGGATTTAGTGGAAGGCATAGATGTTAAGCCTGAAGAAGAATCCCAAAAGGTAGCTTGGAATAAAAGGAATGATAAAGCAATGGTCATAATCTCGACGGCTATTGTTTTCAAGCAATTGGAACATCTAATTACATGTGATACTGCTCAGAAACAGTGGACAAGGCTCAAGTCCATTTATGAGCAGAGATCTACTACAAGTTTGCTGGCTATTCAACAACAATTTTATAGCTATAAAAGGAATGAAAAGGATGCTATGTCAAAGCACATATCCAAAATTAAAGGGTTGATTAAACAGCTCTGTGAATTAGGAGAAAAAGTGAGTGAAGCTGCTTTCATGTCAAAAGTACTTGGATCTTTGCCATCTAAATATGCTCATTTTTTTAATTGCTTGGGATTCTGTCACACAAACAGAGCAAACAAAAGAAAATTTGATTGTAAGACTTCTTCAAGAAGAAATAAGGTTGGATCAGAAAGATCAACAAGATGATGCAACAGCTTTTAAGGCAACAGCTAACTACAATTGGAAGAAAAACAAAACATGCAACTATTGCAAAAGACCTGGTCATTTTTGGGCAGAATGTAGAAATAGACTGAGAGACCAAAAGCAGAAAAATAAGAACTCTCTTCAACCAAAAAACAGAGACATGAATAGATCAAGAAAACATGAAGACAGTGAAAGGAGTGCATTCATTTATGAAAATGAGGTTTTGTCTTCAATCAAAGATGTGTGGTACCTCGACAGTGGTGCATCCGAGCACATGACAAATCGAATAGACTGGTTTTCAGAATTCAATGAACTTGATGAAGAATACCAAGTCAAGCTAGGAGATAACCATGTCATCAATGCTTCTGGAAAGGGAACCATTTTGATCTCATGTTATGTTGACGGTGAATGGACAAAAGGAATATTAAAGAATGTGTTATATGTGCCAGAAATTCATAAAGATCTCTTATCTGCCGGAGCAGCAACAAATTTGGGAAATAAAATAATAACAGAAAAGGAAATCTGTAATATCTTCATGAATGACAAGAAAGTTGCCTGTGGAACTAAAGGATCAAATAACTTGTACACAATGCTCTTCAAGGTAACACATGAAGCTGAAGCCAATACTGCAAATGCGTACTCTCTCACATGGTGGCATCGTCGATTAGGACACATCAATGTGGACACAATCAGGATGATGGACAAAAATGGACAGTTTAGTGATCTTAAGCTGAGAGAAGAAAAGGATTTCTTTTGCGAGGCCTGTAAGTACGGAAAACAACAATGCTAATCATTCCGCTCCATCGAGAATAAACAACAATATGAGGTAGGTGAATTAATTCATTCTGACCTTTGTGGCCCAATGGAATCTCAGTCATTAGGAGGTTCAAATTACTTTCTTCTTTTTAAATATGATCAAAGTGCATACAGAGTTGTTTACTTTATAAGGCATAAAAGTGATGTGTTCACTAAATTCAAAGAATTTGATGACCTAATTAAAATTCAGTTTGGCAGATCAGTTAAAATTTTCAGAACTGATAATGGAACTGAATATGTCAATCAATCGTTTTTAGATTATTTAAGAAAGAATGGCATAATTCATGAAAGATCTGCTCCTTATACGCCCCAACAGAATGGCTTTGTTGAAAGAGATTTAAGGACTATTTTAGGACTTAGTCGATCAATGCTACATGACTCAGGGCTAGAAAAGAATCTGTGGGCAGAAGCTGTTAACACAGCTGTCTATGTTCTTAATAGAACACTTTCAAATAACGAGAAAACTCCTCTTGAACTTTGGAGTGGCAGAAAGTCAACTTTCAAACATTTCAAAATCTTTGGTTCTGAAGCCTATGCTAATATACCTAAACAATTTAGGTCAAAATGGGATAGTAAAACTAAGAAAATGATATTCGTTGGATATGAGCATACTTCTAAGAATTATAGACTTTATGATCCTAAATCCGGACAGATTGTAGTTTTTAGAAATGTAACTGTAAGAGAACCCAATCCTGTTGACACATACGACACTCAGATGAAAATTGCACCTATATCAATTGAGAGTGAGGGATCCTCGCAACATCAAGATGATGATTCTACTCAGGAGGGAACGTGTGGGACAACTCACTCATACAATCTTAGACCTAGAAAGACATCACAGTGTGATGTTGCTAGTGCATGGATAGCTGAAAGCCTAGAGCCAGTTACTTATGAGGAAGCAATGTCTAGTAAAGATAAAATAAATTGGGAAATTGCTATGAATGAAGAGAAACAGGCTCTTATTAAAAATAAAACATGGGAATTGATGGACCTTCCTGATAATGCAAAAGCTATAGGATGTAAATGGATTTTCCGCATAAAAAGAAAAGGCAATGGTGAAATTGATCGTTATCGAGCAAGACTGGTGGCCAAAGGCTTCAGCCAAAGAAGAGGTATAGACTATAAAGAGACTTTTTCCCCAGTTGTAAGATATGACTCAGTCAGAGTCTTGTTAGCCTTAGCTACTGTCATGGACATGGAAATTATGCAATTCGACATAAAGACTGCTTTTCCTAATGGTGATCTTGACAAAGATATCTATATGCAAATTCCAGAAGGAATAGAAGTTGAAAATAAAAACTTGGTTTGTAAACTAAAGAAAAGTTTATATGGACTAAAACAATCACCCAGAATCTGGAATGAGAAATTAACATATATTTCTTAAAACAATTTCAGTTAACCCAATCACAAGCTGATCCATGTGTGTTCTACCAAACTAAGACTGATGCGAAAATATTCTTAGCTCTTTATGTAGATGATGGTATAATGATGAGTACTTCAAACAACCTGTTGAAGGAATTAGCCCAATATCTGTCCTCACATTTTGAAGTCACCATCTCCACGCAAAACCAGTTTGTAGGCTTAGAGATAGATAAAGACAAAGAAAAAGGTATCATATTTCTAAGTCAAACCAGTTATATAAAAATAATACTTGATAAATTCAACATGACTTCATGCAATTCTTCAGGGACTCCTGTTGACCCCAACATGAAATTGACAAGAGAGAACATCAATGATACTCATGACATGCATAACGTTCCATATGCTGAAGCTATTGGATGTTTGATGTTTCTTGCCGTCTGTACAAGACCTGACATAGCTTTCGCCGTTAACAAGCTAAGTAGATTCATGGCAGCTCCTGTTCTCACACATTGGAATGCTCTGAAAAGAATCTTCAAATATTTGAAAGGAACTTTGGACTCAGGCATCCTATACAAAAGAAAAGATGTGATTAAATTAATTGGATAATCTGATGCTGACTTTGCTGGTGACATTGATACACGACGGAGCACTCCAGGATACATCTTCCTACTTGCAGGAGGACCAGTCACTTGGACTAGCCAAAGACAATCAGTTGTGGCTTTATCTACCACAGAAGCCGAATACATTGCAGCAAGCATGGCTTCAAGGGAAGCTGTATGGCTTAAACTACTGATCAAGGAACTGACACCCAATGATAATCCTGTTCCTTTGATGATTGACAACCAGAGTGCTATTAGACTGATCTTGAACCCAGAATTTCACAAGCGCACTAAACATGTTGATGTCAAGTTTCACTTTATACGTGAACAGCACAAAATGAAAATCATCAAGATATTCAACTGTCCAACAGAAGAACAATTGGCTGATATTCTCACAAAGGCTCTACCAGCAACACGCTTTAAAAGACTTTTTAAAGACATTGGAATGTCTGCCTTACTTTCAAGTGGAAGTGTTGAAGAGTGAAAGCAAGACGACACGTGACGTCATTTTAGTTCCTGGCGCCACCGCCTGGAGGAGCCACAGACAAAAACAAGCCACCCTAATCTTCCCCACGTAGTTGTTTTGTTTTGTATAACGTCTTATCTTTTACCTAATAAATACTTACTTTAAATACATTTTCTCCTCTTTTATCTGCTTACCACAAAAAATATTCTCACTCTGGAGATATTCATTGACTAGCCTAGCCCTATGCGGACGAGCATTATCGTCCATAAAAATTAAATTGTGACCAATTTGATCTCTATAGGTCTTAGATAGGGCTCAAGGATCTCGTCCCTGTACCTTTGGGCAGTTAAAGTGCCCCCCAGAAAAAAATGTGGAGGGGTGTGCGTCTGCTAGAACTGATGCCAGCCCAGACTAAGAGACTGCCCCCTCTAAAACTGTCTATTTCCCTGATGTTACTGGGATGATAGCGGGTTCCAGGCTCCCTCCAGATGAAAACTCGTCGAGAATCTGTGTTTAAACTAAATCTTGACTCGTCACTGAAAAGAACATTGGCCCACTGATCATGAGTCCAGGCGTGATGTTCCAAGCACCAATTCAAGCGGGCTCTCCTGTGAGCAGAGGTTAAAGGGATACAGACCATTGGTCGTCTTGCATAATGAGCACCTTCGTGAAGCCTTCGGTAAACAGTTTGTCTTGAAATTCTCGTTCCAGTATCACTTGAGAGTTCATTAGAGACTTGAATAGCTGTCATCTCCCTATGGCGCTTGGCAGTTACGACCAGATAACGGTCTTCAGAGGTAGCTGTTTTTATTTTCTACCAGAACCTACTTTTCTTTTGATGATTCCTGTCTCAATGAATTGTTTCCATATTTTGCTGACCACAGATTTATTCACATTTAGCCATTTTGCTACTTCAACTTGTGATTGCCCTGCCTCCATTCTTCCAACAGCTCTCCATTTTAAATCATCTGCTAAATTTTTTTCGTAAACTCATAATTAACTAATGATTAAATAAAATTATAATTGGACAATTCTTAGATGGGGTAAACGACACGCCAAATAGCACACTTATAAAGACAAGCAAAAATTTGCATATTATCAATTTTACCGAATCGAATGGTTGCGAAAAATAAATTCTACGACTTAAATGCCTAATTAAATTACTTTTTAGCTTTTAGCGTTGTATATTTTGAAACATATCATTAAAAAACAAAAGGTTCTTTTTTTTGGACACCAGTGTATAACAAATTCTACTTCCATTATTGTAAAATTGATAAATATAATGGAAAGGGCCTGTCTCATCAGTAGTAAATTCTTCCATCAGTTTAATTATAGCTTTCTTAAAACATGAAAATTCTTTAAATATTACAAAACCTTTCTGGAGATGAGTTTCTTCTTATTTTATTACATTCTCAAGCTTTCTGGCATTTCCACACTTCTGTAGGAGTAAAATTCAACAATAAATGAAAATGCCGTTCGTTATTGTTTACTTTGTGCTACTGTAGAAGGGCGTAAAAGCCCGAAAGCTTGAGATTAAAGTAATAAAATGAAACTCATCTTCAGAAACCTATTGTTTTGTTTTATTTAATATCTAAGAGATGTAAATACATTGTATGCATAATTAGGTCACTTTTAGAGGTTATCATTTATAGCAAGTTATATTAGTTAAGGTCAGTTAAAATTATATGCAAAAATAATTATATGTAAAATTGACTTTATGTAAAATTAAGGTATGTTGAATTTAATACCTTTTGTAGATATATTTTAAATTATATAGTAACACACAAAAATATATTTTAAAACACTGATAATTTATATTATGTTATTTGTATATATTGCCATTTCTTTTGTACAGTTTATCTGTTCAGTTTTTCTTTCTCTCTTTCTCCTTGTTAATATCATATGACTATTCTTTACGGCCTAAAATTATTGTAAATGAATATAAACAAATGTAAAGGCAGGCATGTATGACAGCGTAAGTGTCCCTAGAGGGACATAGCGCTTTAAATTGAAATAAAGTCAGTTATAGTTAGATGAAATATCATTCATGGAGTTGATATCTTATAAAACGGGTATTCAAAGTATTATTTACTGTTTTATTTACTTCTTAGTAGATTTTTGTTCTATTTATTATTTTTAAAGTTTATACAGCCATAATTGGAAAGTCATTTGAAAGAGACATCTTTGATTAAAATATTCTGTTGATAATAATCGGATTTATATGACCGAATCAATAAAAATACAGGTAACTCTCTCTTCAAAATATATGCTAAAACTAAGCGTCATCTATTGTCCGTCCCTGCAAAATAGCGGACTCGGGTCGGTGACAAAACTTTAACACCAGCTTTGGCAAAGTCAGAACGCTGCCTTGGACTAACGAGAGCCTTTTGCTTGAAACTATGGTCTCTAGGTGGGTGCTTATCAATTTTACAAAAACACACATATATACATATATTAGATAATATACATATATACAAATATACATATATAAGATCCGTGTGGATCTCATGGAATAAAGTCCGCTCTGGACTGACGAAGACCATTAGCCCGAAACCATGGTCTCTAAGTGGACGCTTTTCAGTTTGCCAAACCTGGTGTTTGTGGCTTTGTCACCGATCTGAGGCCGCTAATTTGCGGCGACGGTCAAGGGATAGCGTCTAGTTTTGACGTCTATTTTGAAGGGAGAGGCGACCTTTGTCTCTTCAGATCAATATCCTCCCGCCAAATAAATCCATCTATATACATATATATGTGAGAAAAAAATAAGTATATTATTTAATCTCATCATCATATTTGCACCCTCTATCGTTTAATATATATATATTTACTGTCATAGAAACATGTCTCTAATTATTTCAAAACACCAATTTGCTGTATATTATAGAAAATATGCAGCGTATATATGAAATTCAATCATTTAAAACGGTCCAACTCCGTCTTTGCCGGTCCCAAGCCCGGATAAAAAAGGAGGAGGAGGAGCAGTAACAAGCTCGCTAAAAACCTGGGCTCAGCTGGCCTGTCTGCTAGTACCCTGTAAGGGCTCCAGGGATACAGGATGTACTCCATGTTAGGAGCCGCTGCACATGGTATCTGTTCCTCATGTCAGAGGCGGCCAATTCATATTAGAGCTAAGTCAGTGGCCTGCTACTGAGTAGTGCTTCCAGTCTTAGTGACAAAGGCAGACGCATTTTACTTTACCCAGTACATGCTTGATGCCCTAATATGATTGGGTGGAAATGGGAGATCAGAATTAGAGCAATCTGTAGATAAAACTGGCGAAACCGCTGGAAGGGTTCACCAATGATGAGCCACGTACCTTCTCTTTAAAATATTAGACATTGCAGTATACGAACTGTATATAAATACCTTTTAATAATATATATTAAAAAGAAAGATAGCATTTATATATGGATAATTTCTAATGATTATATTTTAATTTATGTCAAGCAAGAAGTTTCAGAAGATGAGTTTCTTTTAATTGTAAAACATTACAAGCTTTCGGGCAATGCCTTCTACAGGTAAAATAAAAATAAAAACAAAAATTAAAGGTAAATTAAGGCAACTATAAGCAACTGAGAATTAAACAATGTAAATATATATCAGCTAACCATAGAAAAACAAAAGCAAAAATAAGATACACACTCGCGTGAGACTACTCGCGCGTCTGAATTTGAATGAATTAAAATTCTGTTAATATTTGAAAAATTAGAGAGTTAGAAAAATTATTACAATGATATTACATAAATAATAAATATCTTTTTAGTAGGGTCTCCTTGAATTTCTTCATATGTGTTGTTATCGTTGAGGAGGCTCGTGATTTTATCGTTGTAATCTTCTCTCTTCATCACGACTGTCTTGCCTCCTTTATCAGCCTTAGTTATAACTATTCTATCGTCTGATCTTTTTATCTTTTATTTTTTTCTTTCGTTTTTTCATGTGTTAAGTGTATTTACGCAAGTTTGGCCTTAAATACCTATTTCTTGGTTTTTCAGGAAGCTACTGGGACCAAAAAATATTTTTTGGTCGCAGTGGTACAGCCTAGTCCACGCTGACGAGCGCCAAAAAGCGCGAAACGCGTTCGTGGATGGCTTTTCTTGATTTTATCAAGAAATTGGGTTGGCCAAATATCAGGGAACAGGCTAAATCAATGTTTAGTTGATTTCTGTTCCACCAGATGGCGCTCTGCCTTCTGTAAAGCACATGTGCTCATGGTCAGGATATGCCATTTTTATTATTGATTTCAACACCTAATCTTTTTATCATTTATTTTTTTCTTTCGTTTTTTCATAAATAAATATAACTAAGTACCTATTACGGGTAAATTTGTGTGGTTAATGACTATGCTATGGACTGCCATCTATGAATTGGTATTTAATGATTAGTGAGAGAAAAACCGTTTTTTGACCGGTGTTACTGAGGTGGTGGAAGGGGGGTTATTAATATACCAGAGGTAGAATCTGAGAAATTCAATTGGAGATGTAGGTTGTGTAGATTGCGGGAATGTCTATTTTTCTATTTATGCTGTGTAGTTTGGAGGAAACAATGGATTCCAGAACCCAATCTTTGGTGTAGGTTGGAGATATTCTGTAGTGAATGGTTGGGTTGGAAGTGTCAAAGGAATGGCCAGAAGATGCAATGTGTTGAAAAATGAGGGAACGGGGATGTCGGTTGGTGATGTTGCGTGTGTGCTCGGACATTCTAATGACGATGGTCCTACCGGTCTAATCCACATAGGTGGCAGGGCACTGTTGGCATGAGACCGAGTAGACCGCGCCAGTGGATGTTAGTGGGTCCAGTGGGGAGTCGGTTTTTGTGATGGGATGCCTAAGGAGTGAGTGGAGGTTAGGTGTGTTAGTAAAAAAGGTAGGGATACCAAATGGTTTGAGGAAACGGGAGAGATTAACTGAGAGGGAAGAGAATGGGATCACACACGTGGATTTGTAGGCTGCAGGGGGGTAAGAGGAACAGGCGAGTAGGTGTGTTTTTTCTATAAAGGACAGAGGGAAAGCTGAAGCTGTAATATGGGAGATGATGCGGTTCTTTTCAATAGGTTTTGAAGATGGGGAAGTGAGCAGTGGGTTAATAGGCGGCGGGTAAAACTATTGAACTATCTTCAAAACTATTGAAAAGAACCGCATCATCTCCCATCTTACAGCTTCAGCTTTCCCTCTGTCCTTTATAGAAAAATACACACCTACTCGCCTTGTTCCTCTTAACCCCCTGCAGCCTACAAATCCACGTGTGTGATCCCATTCTCTTCCTCTCAGTTAACCTCTCCCGTTTCCTCAAAACCTTTGGTATCCGTACCTTTTTTACTAACACACCTAACCTCCACTCACTCCTTAGGCATCCCATCACAAAAACCGACTCCCCCACTGACCCTCTAACATCTACTGGCGCGGTCTACTCGGTCTCATGCCAACAGTGCCCTGCCACCTATGTGGGTGAGACCGGTAGGACCATCGCCATTAAAATGTCCGAGCACACACGCAACATCACCAACCGAGATCCCCGTTCCCTCATTTTTCACACATTGCATCTTCTGGCCATTCCTTTGACACTGCCAACCCAACCATTCACTAAAGAAATATCTCAACCTACCACCAAAGTTTAGTTATGGAATCCATTGTTTCCTCCAAGCTACACAGCATAAATAGAAAAATAGACATTCCCGCAATCTACACAACACTACATCTCCAATTGAATTTCTCAGATTCTACCTCAGGTATATTAATAACCCCCCTTCCACCACCTCAGTCACACCGGTCAAAAAACGGTTTTTCTCTCACTAATCATTAAATACCAATTCATAGATGGCAGTCCATAGTATAGGTCATTAACCACACAAATTTACCCGTAATAGGTTACTTAGATATATTTAATTATGTAATATCATTGTAATAATTTTTCTAACTCTCTAATTTTTCAATATTAACACAATTTTAATTCATTCAAATTCAGACGCGCGAGTAGTCTCACGCGAGTGTGTTTCTTATTTTTGTTTTTGTTTTTTCTATGGTTAGCTGATATATATTTACATTGTTTAATTCTCAGTTGCTTAGTTGCCTTAATTTACCTTTAATTTTTGTTTTTATTTTTATTTTACCTGTAGAAGGGCATTGCCCCGAAAGCTTGTAATGTTTTACAATTAAAAGAAATTCATCTTCTGAAACTTCTTATTTGACATATCTTACTGGAAGAGTTTTTGACCTTTATATTTTAATTTAATTAGAGATAATCCTATTATCGCAACATTATAAATAAATGAAAATTAATCAACTCCCAATTGTTAATTTATCTATATTAATAAAATGGAAATTTCATAAGTGGCCATCACTAAAAACTTTCGTTATAATGCATCAATTTCAACCAAATTTTCAACATTTATGTAAAACGAGATGGAGCAGGTTTTGCTTAACATCAAAATATATTTCCTAACATTAACATGCGTAACTTCGCTGTTATCGATTAAATACAAAAAAAATCAACAGAGTTAATTTTATTTATATATAAATACAAAATTAAATTTCAACAGAGTTAATTTTTTTACATACTAGCTAATAATCTCAATCTAAAAAATATTCAAAACAAGCAATTTTAAGATAACACCATATGTAAAACAGTCGGCCAAGAAACAACAACGATATTACATCTTTCTCACATATTCACACACAATCTTGATTAATAATTAAAACTAATCTTTAACATTGTTTATTATACTTCAACTTTTATTTCTACATTTGTTTTTAAATACCCAATTGTTTTATCATGTTTCTAATTTCGCCTAACAAATATACAAATTTATAGTGACCAACATATGCAAATTTTATCTTTGTTTTTATTTAACTTGATATCGTAAACATAACATCCATTGTAAGCATTTTTCTGTTCACCTTCCGTGGTTTCTCTTTTCTCTGATAGTTTTTAGGTGTAGTATATTTTCTTATTACATTCCCTCGACGAAAAACCTGGCGAAGCGGGTCATCCGCTAGTATATTATAAAATTATAAATAAATAAGTATATCTAATTGAATTATATATTTAACTATTTGTGATCTCTTTATATATATATATATATATATTTATAAATATATATATGTTATGAATAGTTTTTGTTGTTGTTGTTAGATAAAGGGTTGATAAGACCAAAGGATCGATGAGATAAAGGGTTGATGTGCAGTCGTGATAAAGAAAGATAATTATTTACCGTCAAGTAGCTTTTATTTTCAATTATTTGAGGAAATATTTATACATTAGTTAGTTTTCACATTATATAGAATTTATAATGTTAATCCTATATTAGTGATTTAAAAGGATAGATATGTTAACTACGCATATTTACAACAAAACTGAAAGTCTTTCTAAAAACGATGATAACAAAAGTAAAATTATCAATGAATAAAATAAAATATATATATTTTTAAAATATAGAAATATTTGAGTTTTAGATTATATAATATTTCCCCCCTGTGTGAAAAAGATTTTTAAAAATTAGAATTTTCAAATAAAATTGGTAATTAAAAATAATTAATTAAACGAAATCAATAAATCTATAGAAATAATTAAAAATGAAACAATAAAAATCAATATCCACATTTTTTCAAAATAAACAAAAGAAAGTTTGTTTACAAATAATTTATATAATTATGAAATTATGATAAAAGTTTATATAAGAAGTATTAATTGGCGATTCATAGGAAATATGGATATGAAGCAAAAAGGTATTTAAAATTTGAGTAATTGTGTCTTTATGCTAGTTACACTTCAAAATATCAAAAAGCAGTAGAAAATGTTATTTTTTACATGGTTTAGTAATGAATCGCTAATAGATGTATGGAGTGACATCAAGTGTATATTGTGAAGGCTTAATAATTGGTGCTGATATTTGTTCTTCATTGTCCATGTCCAAAATATAGCCTTTCCTGTAAAAAACATGGTTTATCATCAATATCTATCAACTTTGTGTTAGAATTTGATTTGCTATTAAGTCATTTTCTATGTTAGTGCTATAGTGAAGTAAAAAATCTACTCTTGGGTAAAATAATTTAAGCTTATTAGAGTGTATAATTTTCTGTTTGTTTTCTTTCGGGGTAAAATTGGGTTTATTAATTTCAATATGTGACTGGAGAAAGATGTTTTAAAATAGTTTTATAAAATTTGAATAATTTTATAGAGCAATTGTGTTGAAAATGAGGTAATCCTGTCGCTTATTGTTATGAATATTTTTGTTGTTGTTGTTAGATAAAGGGTTGATAAGACAAAGGATCGATAAGATAAAGGGTTGAGGTGCAGTCGTGAGTAAAAAAATAATTATTTAACGTCAAGTAGCTTTTATTTTCAATTACTTGAGAATATATTACACATTATTTAGTTATCACATTATATAGAATTTATGATGTTAATCCTATATTAGTGATTTTAAAAGGATAGATATGTTAACTACGCATATTTACAACAAAACTGAAAGTCTTTCTAAAAACGATGATAACAAATGTAAAAATTATCAATGAATAAAATAAAATATATATTTTTTAAAATATAGAAATATTTTAGTTTTTAGATTATTCTATATGAAGTTACGAGCGTCATCATCTCTGTCACCGTTTGCTTTTTTTTTTTGGAATGGCGCTCTCCTATTGGTTGGCTACGATCACGTGGCTACGATGGCGCCGCCACTACGCGAGACACTTTGTTTTTTACTTTGCCCCCCCCCCCCCCCACTCGCTTTTTGGTTTTTGTAACTATTGTGTTGGAGCGGGTCGCTCCTTAAATAAATGCATATATTATTAATAACTAAATGGAATCCTCTCTTTCTTTTTCCCAGTAAGAGACGCCTACGGAAGCCAACAGTACATAGACAGATAAAGCACATATGCTATAGTTATTAACTAATATATGCATTTATTTAAGGGCTCCAAATTATAATAGTAACAAATAGTATTTGAATCAAAACACTCAATCGGGTAAAACACGGGCGTTGCCCGGGGTCATTCGGCTAGTATAATATATATATATAAAGACAAAGGTCTCCTCTCCAATCAAAATAGACGTCAAAACTAAACGCCTTCTATTGACCATCGCCGCAAACTAGCGGCCTCGGGTAGGTAATTGTGTATTTAGAAAATTCGTACTTAAATGCTTTCAATTTCTACATAAGAAAATATTATAAATTATGGCATATATGAAAGCATTCATGGACTATATTTTCGGCTTACGATTTGATCTTAGCCAGAAGACCGAGAAGCGACCGATAGAATTTCATGAACATGTTATTGATCATCTGGAGGGTCTCTCTCACTCAACCGAATGGTTAAATAACTCACAAAGGCATTCCTAGATATATAATGTATTTTCCTTTAATATACCAATATTCCAGAAATTCAATGATCCACAATGGGCAGTCCTTTTTCGAAAGTAATAGCTGAAATATTCATGTCTAGAATAGATTACTTGATTGATTTCTGGAGACAATTCAATATCAGATTCTGGCGTTTGTAAATAGATGATATTCTGTGAATTTGCCCGAAATTCCAACCTACCTAATACTAGAGACGTTATAATCTTATATATGATGTTTAATGAGATTTCATTGGTCCATGGTAAAAATTAAGAAAAGCTGCACTAAACGATCTTTCTAAATAATAATATTTTAAAATATAAATAGAATTTGCTTGCCCTGAAAAACCTTTCTTGGTAAATTAGTCAACCATAAATTTCTTATTAGATATTTGGCCAACATCGATATAGTGCAGTTTTTACCGATTTGTTCAATATTTTCAATCCAAAGTATTTTTATGTTGTGTTAACTATCATGAGAAAATCAGTTACCCATAGAGATGAGACATATGTGCATATAACCTTGTCCATAACAGATGCATAGGAAGAAGGCTGATATCAATATACAACTCCATATTGTAACAATCAGTTACATATATAGATGATATATGTGCATACACTACAGTTTGATCTTAGTCAAAAGGCCGAGAAGCGATGTGCATATAACCATGTACACAACAGATGTTAAAGTAGATGGATGATGCATAAACAGTCAACACTATCTTGTAACAATCAGTTACACAATGTGACATATGTACATATAACCTTGTACATAACATATGTAAATTTGGATGAGTCTATAGAAGATACTATCTTGTAACAATCAGTTACATATGTAGAAGAGACATATGTGCATATAACCTTGTCCATAACGGATATAAAGGAAGAAAGCTGATGAGACAATAGTCAACACCATCTTGAAACAATCAGTTACATATACAGAAGAGACGTAAGAGCTTATAACCTTGTTCATAACATATGTAAAGTAATAGCCAACAAGGATGCAAGGGATTTGTTTCCTCCTCAAAATTTAAATTAAAATTATTTTCTTTTCTTTAAATAAGTAAATATAGAAAAAATGTCTGATGATAACAGGAAATTATTATGGGCGGAAGAAATAGAACAATCAGATGTCCTGAATCCAATTTATATAAAAACTAAAAAAGGCCTGAATGGAGAAAAACTATGGCACAATTGATGCCACGCTTTTAAAACAAATTTTAGATCGTTGTCAAATCCCATATGTTTTTGAATATGAGGCAGTTACTGTTCTACCGCGTTAGGGTAAAGGTTCGAGCTGCAGTGAGAACTATAAATTAATAATTTATATTTTAATAAGTGTCCAAAAATTACATACAATTATAAAGAGGCAGGTGGAGTACAGTTTTTACTCCACCAGCGCCTAGAGTATTATATAATGGAAGGAACCGCCGCAGGTTGTAGCGACGCGCGGTAAACAGCCGGCGACATCAGGCGGTGTTCGAAAAGTGCGCGCGCAGCCCCCGGTGCGCGCGCAGGCCGGCTGGCCAGCCGCCGCTTCTCGCAGAATTCCCAGCGTCCCAGGCCAGCGTCGCCCGCTGGCATCCTCTTATCTCAGTTACTGCACGAAAACGACAACCTAAAGAACATTGCATTTCATCCTCTGATGATGAAGAAAATCCAAAGAATCCTAGAATTCAATTAGACAATAAGAGCCGTAATAATAAAAATGATTTGGACGAAGTGGAGGAAGGACCTTGGTGTGATTTCCCAAAAAGTAGAAAGATCAGAATTCCTCCTGTTATTGTTGAAAATGTGAACGATTGGAAATTGCTTTGTAAAGAACTAAACAACTTAGCTGATGAACCATTCCAAGCCACCATATCAGGACCTAAGCATATTATCAAAGCTAAGAATATAGGAGACTTCAAAAAGAAGCGTTAATATGTTCGTTTGAATAACGGCGGCTACTCCTATAAATTACAAGAAGAAAAACCTTTAATGGTAGTCATAAAAGGTGTTTCTACCAGTTTTAAAATTGCAGACATTGCAGTTGAATTATCCCACTTAGGCTTTAAAGAGGCCTCAGAAAAAAGGCTTCACCACCAATTGTCAAAGCAGGCAATGAACATAGTTCTTGTTGAACTTCCAAAATTTGATTCCAACAAGAATATTTATAATCTGACTGACCTGCCTGTACCAGAAAGTGGTCGTTGAATCCTTCAGATCTCCCAGAAAGGTCACACCAATGTTTCAATTGTCAAGGGTTTGGCCATGGGCAATTGAATTGCTTCCTAAAACCTAAATGTGTCAAATGCGCCGAAGCTCATCATACCAAAGATTGCCCGAAAACATCGAAGCAATATTCACCCAAGTGTGTAAACTGCGAGCAAGCTCACACGGCCAACTATCGTGGCTGCCCTGCGTTCCCAAAAATTACCAATCAGTCTCTTAACCAACGACCACAAATTCCCAAGGTATCTTTATATATTCATAGCAATGTTACCAAAGACAACAGCGCAGTGCAGGAAAGTACTTTTAAGCCTAGTTATGCAAGTGTATCGAAACAAAACTTTGCGAATCAAAATATTAAAGCTCTTTGCGAAAAGCTATTAAGCATTATTGGCGTAGTTCTAAAATGAATATAAATATGTTTTTAAAATTAGCAATCTGAATGCCAATGGAATTTTAACTGAAAAAGATAAACTACTCTATTTTTTGGAATATAATAAAATCGATATTGCACTAATCTCGAAACTCATTTGAAAAATTCTAAAACTCTTAATCTTAGAAATTACCGTGTTATTAGGATGAACCGTCTTATTGGGAGAGGAGGAGGAACGGCTATTATCCTCAGAAATTTCTTCAAGTATAGAAAGATTATTGTTAAGACTGATTATTTGGAAAATACTACTATTGTATTTAAACCTGATGGAAAAAACAGCCTGCAAATTTCTTCTGTTTATCGCAAACCAGATCAACTATTGAAATGTGAGGATTTGAGTAAATTATTTCAAAATAATCTTGTCATCGCTGCAGGAGACTGGAACTCCAAACATCCATTATGGGGCTCTAGTAAAAGTAATCCGAGTGGAATGGTTCTTCATGAGTTTTCGGACTCTGCAGGATTGGACATAATAGCTCCTTCCTTGGCTACTCACTACAGTCATATTGGTCATCCTGACTTCTTGGACTTTGCGGTTTTCAAAAATGTGCCGTGGAATTTTGAAATTACCACAGTAGATGCATTATCTTCTGATCACTTACCTGTGGTTTTAAGGCTGGCATGTCCCAAATATGATTTTTCTATGAAAGTAAATAAGAACACATACTGGATATATTTTCAGCAAGATTTAATCAATAATCCACCTCCCAGATCCCCTTTAAACTCTACTATAAATATTGATATTGAAATTGGAACCCTCAACAAAACCATTCTTAATACTTATTCAAAAAATGCAATAGTTTCTCCCATAGTTAAACCGCATGTGCCTATTTTTATTAAAAACATTATCAGAGAAAAGAATAAAGCTAGAATGAAATGGCAGTCAACATGGGACCCCAGACACAGATAAATTTATCTACATTTCCAAAAGAAAAGAAATATTATATTACAAAAGTACAACCAGAAAAGTAAAAATTATCTTATCAACAGCGCGTTAAATACTCCAAACACCTTCTGGAGACTAATGAAGTCAACTCGAAAAAAATCGGAAATTAGAAATATTAATGTAGATGGTGATATTCTACATTCAGATGAAGAAATTGGCAAGGCTTTGGCATTTAAATTCTCAAAACACTTTTCCATAGTTTCAAAAGAAGCCCTAACAAATCATCCAACCTTAAATGAAACTCGAATGACTCTTGATGACAACGAAAATATTTTGAAACTTACATCACCACAAGAAGTAAAACATGAAATAACAAAACTTTCTGCAAACAAGGCGCCTGGTCACGATGAAATAACTACCAGATTAATCAAAAAACCTAGGAATATAAAATGGGTTGTATTTTTAACTAGCATTTTCAATGCATCTATTAATCTTTGCTACTTTCCAAAGATATGGAAGCATGCTCTAGTTATTCCTATACCAAAAAAAGCAACTATCTAAATCCCTGGATGATTTTAGGCCAATTAGTCTCTTGCCGATATTTGGAAAAATATTTGAGCGGATCATCCTTAAAAGACTCTAGACCTATATAGATACAATAAATGTTCTAATTCCACAGCAATTTGGGTTTAGAGCAAATCATTTAACAACTCACCAATTGATTACCGTTATTGATTTTATACAAACTCGCAAATCCCTTAACGAAGCTGTTGGAGTAGTGCTTTTAGACTTAAAAAAGGCTTTTGATATGGTTTGGCACAGAGGCCTCATCATTAAATTAACTTCTTATAATGTTCCTCAGAAATTCATCAGGTTCCTGAATAATTATCTTCAGGATAGAACGTTCTCCGTAAAAGTTGGAACATATATATCAAGTGCTCGGCAAATAGAATCTGGTGTTCCTCAAGGCTCAATATTGAACCTATACTTTTCAATTTATACATCAATGATATTCCACATATCCCACAATGCCGACTGGCTCTTTACGCTGATGATACTGCCCTGTTATCCAGCTCGCGTTCCCCAGATATTTTAATTTCCCGCCTTCAAAACTATCTTGAAATCATTTGCAATTGGTGTGATAAATGGAAACTCAATCTGAATCCAAAGAAATCTCAAGCAATTATCTTTCCTCCACGAAATAGCTTCAAGTTCACACCCAGGACGAATCTTATAATTTACTCATCTCCCATAAATTGGACCCAGCAGGTCAAATATTTGGGAGTCACTTTCGATTCTAAACTGAAATTCACCAGCCACGTGAAGGATATAATAAGAAAACCTAAAATAGTCAAAGCCTCATTATCCAATATGTTCAGTTCAAAAAGTGGTTTATCTGTTAACCAAATATTTACTTTATACAGAAGCTGTATTCTCCCTATAGTAACATACGCATTGCCTGTATGGTTTAAATACATAACCTTGGCTGATAGGAAAATAATAGATGCATTCATGAGAGAGAGAGAATGTTTAAGAGGTACTGTAAATGCCCCATTTAATCTATCAATTGCAATTTTAAATCAGGACTTAAACCAGCCTAATATAGAAGAAATATACATATTCTCGACCCAGAAATTATATCGAAAACTCTACTTCCTAAAATCCAGTTATACAAGAATTGTTCCAATTTGATGGAGACCTCAATCCAAGACATAAAAGACCTGGACTTCACTCTACCTGAACTATGACCTTCCAGTCAGTTCTGAAGGCCATTTTTTAGAAATTATTGATGCCTAACATCCACGACAAAGTGACTCGTGAGCTTTATGCTCGAATGGTACACTGTAAACTTGAGAGGAAATAAATAAATAATCAACACCATCTTATAGCAATCAGTTACATATACAGAAGAGACGTAATAGCATATAAACTTGTTCATAACAAATGTAAATTAACAGGACTGATGAACCAATAATCAACACCATCTTATAACAATCAGTTACATATACAGAAGAGACGTAAGAGCATATAACCTTGTTCATAACAGATGTAAAGTAGGATTAGTCTATAGAAGATACTATCTTGTAACAATCAGTTACATATGTAGAGGAGACATATGTGCATATAACCTTGTCCATAACGGATATAAAGGAAAGAAGGCTGATGAGTCAATAGTCAATGACGACATCAGTGTTAGCGAACTGTGACGTACTCAGGTTTCGGTTTTGCCTGTCTTCGAACCCAAGTACCATTTTCTTTCTTTCTGTAACTTCAAAGTTTCCCTTTTTAACTCGTTGGTGTGGAAGCTAAAAAATATGACGTCGTTTTTACCTTGAGGTCGTGTTAAACTAAAAGTGTCAGCTATATTTACACATGTGTTTTAGCCATATAAATGTAACCAAATCAACTCGTAGTTGCCGTGGTGTGGACTCACAAACTGTTACAATTCCATTTAGATGTGCATATAACCTTGTTCATAACAGATGTAAAGAAAGGCCGTTTAGTTGTAATATTTGGCGTACATTGGTTTAGGTTTTACAATGTAACGTACATAGGTTTCGGTTTTGTAATGTGACGCACATAGATTTCGGTGTTGCACTGTGACCTATATAGGTTTCGCAATGTGACGTACATAGGTTTCGGTTTTGCTTGCCTGCGAATCAAAGTATTTTTTATTTTCTCTTTGGAACTATCATGTTTTTCTTTGTTAAATATTTTAGTGGAACCTTGAATAACAGCGTTAATCTTGGGATCACTTTAATCTAAAATAGATATTTACATATGTATTTTAGTCATATAAATGCAACCAAATTAACTTGTTAACAATGTGTGGTTTTACAATTTTACATTTGGTTTCAATTTATTTAGTAATTTGATATTTATATTCCTAGCGGTATGTCGGACGCCATATTAGTATTTACATAACTATAACGCCCTATCTATATATTACGAATTAATACATTAAGACGCGAATGTTTTTTTCACAAATAAATCAAACTTCTACTGTCTTTACTCACGATGAAAAAAATATTGGGAGAGCTTGGCTCATCAGTGGTAAACTCTCCCAGCGGTTTCGCCAATTTAATCTACCAGACCGCCTCCTTAGAGTTTCAATACTGTATTGGATCATTCTGCTTTTATATGCTACACAAAAGGGTAGAATCTTAGAAATGGTATTCAAGCAAACTATGGACAAGCTTTTAGGACAGTAGAATTACATTTATAAATTTGCATCGAGCAAGGCTCTTTCATTTACCTAATGAATCTGTAAGCCTATAAATTCGTTGAAATTTTGTTCAATTTGAATGCATCGAATCGATTGAATGGAATTAACTATTTTAATGTGGAATATTTTTGAAGCGAAGTGGAAGAAGTTGCTAAGATATCTGAATTTCTCTGCATTATTATAGTAAAAAGTGTAAATGGTATAAAACTACACATATTCGTTATATTTGTTCAAAACAATTATATGGATATTTCACAGATAGGTGTAATAATGTTATAAACATTTTGATTAAACTCGTTTTGTGTACATATATAAAAAACTTTTAAAATATCTATCTCAAAATAGAACAATCCATATTAATATCATTAGATAATAAAAAGGCATATATTGGGTTGAAATAAAATATTTCCAATACAAAAATGAAATACCTTGATAAAGGTTGGCGTTAAGCCAACCGAAATATTGGCGAATAAATCTTTCATATATTCAATCAAATATGTCTTTCTATTATCTAATATATATCTATATGATAGGTTTAATATGAATTCATGTTTTTTTTTTCATTATATAAGCTAAAACTTCCTTAATATTTGTCCATGAGTGTAGCTAAGGTATCCAGAAACAGGTATTATATATTTAAACTTTTGTAACACAACCTTTCTACATTATTATAAAGTATTATCACTTAGACAATACTTAGGTGTTTGTATGAGGAAAATTGAAAATATATTTTGTTAAGGGTTAATAGATATGAATGATACAGACACAAATATGTTAAGATTATCTTAAATAAAAAGTCATACACTATAATCATACTAGAATTTTATTATTAAATCTTCAAACATGGGAGAAATGGAGATAATTGTCTTCTCAAAAACATTGTAAGAAATAAAAAAATATTTCCAAAATTTACATATTAGTTAAACAATTACTTTTACTAGGGAGAAATAATTGTATACTCAACAACATTGTAAGAAATAAAAATATCTTTCCAAAATTTACATATTAGTTAAACAATTACTTTTACTTGGAAGAAATAATTGTCTACTCAACAATCTTGTAAGAAATAAAAAAAAACTTTCCAAAATTTACATATTAGTTAAACAATTACCTTTATTTGGGAGAAATAATTGTCTACTCAACAACATTGTAAGAAATAAAAAATCTTCCAAAAATTTACATATTAGTTAAACAATGACTTTTATTTGGGAGAAATAATTGTCTACTCAACAACATTGTAAGAAATAAAAAAAATCTTTCCAAAAATTTACATATTAGTTAAACAATTACCTTTATTTGGGAGAAATAATTGTCTACTCAACAACATTGTAAGAAATAAAATAAAAATTCAAAAATTTACATATTAAACAATTACTTTTATTTGGGGGAAATAATTGTCTACTCAACAACATTGTAAGAAATAAAAAAAAATCTTTCCAAAATTTACATATTAGTTAAACAATTACTTTTACTTGGGAGAAATAATTGTCTACTCAACAACATTGTAAGAAATAAAAAAAAAATCTTTCCAAAATTTACATATTAGTTAAACAATTACTTTTACTTGGGAGAAATAATTGTATACTCAACAACCTTGTAAGAAATAAAAATTATTTCCAGAATTTACATATTAGTTAAACATTTTTTTTTATTTGGGAGAAATAATGTTCTACTCAACAATCTTGTAAAATATAAAAAATCTTTCCAAAATTTACATATTAGTTAAACAATTACTTTTACTTGGGAGAAATAATTGTCTACTCAACAACCTTGTAAGAAATAAAAATTCTTTCAAAAATTTACATATTAGTTAAAAAAATGTTTTTACTTGGGAGAAATAATTGTCTACTCAAAACCTTGTAAGAAATAAAAAAAATCTTTCCAAAATTTACATATTAGTTAAACAATTACTTATGTCTATTTAAAAAACATAAAATATGATAATTTCGTGACAATACTCATCATTTATTCATATCACTCCTTGTTTTGATATATAGGATTTTAACTTTTAATTAGACAATTTAAATTTAGACATTTTTCATTTTAATTTAGACACATCGAATTTTCTGTAAAAGGTCGATGTGTCTAAATTAAAATTGAAAATGTCTAAATAAAAATGTCTAAATTAAAATTGAAAATGTCTAAATTAAAATGAAATGGGTCTAAATTAAAATTAAATGTGTCTAAATTGAAATGAAATGTATCTAAATTAAAATGAAAGTGTCTAAATTAAAATGAAAAATGTCTAAATATAAATTAAAATTGTATAAAAGTTAAAAACCTATATATATATATATAATAATGTACTTACAAACAGGTGTGAATTGATTCAGCATATATATTTTGATTATATGATATTAACAGAAATAGAATTTCTAATTAAAAGTTATTAATATAGTTATTTCTTCTTATGTTTGATTACTTTGAACATATTTGACGTTCTTCCTCCATCTCTTTCGGTCAATCTACCACAAGTAGCAGTTATGATATCAAAAATAATTTCAGGGTAGGAGTCACTCAATTTACTTCCAAGATATGCAAATTGAAGCTTAAGAAAATTGATGATATAATTATTCAGCAGATTAGCGGAATTATCATGTGCCATCTGTAACATTAAATCTTTCCATCCAACCTTAGAGATCAGTTCTTTTTCACAAAGAAGTTTTAAACCTTTCAAGTTATACCTATTTGCCAATGGGAGAATTTTATCTGCCATCTCGCTAAGTTTCGGACATGAATCAGTATAGATATAATAGATCACTTGTTCCAATATTTCATATTTAATATGAGAAAGATCAACACAATTCTCTTTCTTTTCTTTCATCTCATCTCTTTTAAACCTAGCAGCAAACACCGATGATCTCGCCGAAAGTATATTTTTGTGAGCATGGATTTCTTGGTTGTTTTCTGCTCTCAAAATAACGTCCGAGAATTCTTTACTCTCCAGAAGACAACCAAAATCTTTCATTGAACTGCCATCAAATTCTCTGATTGGGTTTGTAATTGGTAAGTCATCGTTCGCAGTTAAAGTTTGATGGAGAGTCACTTGACAATGCAAAATCAGTTTATCATCAGACAATAGATCAGCAGCTTTCTCAAATAGAAATTTCCTTTTAAGAATATTATTAAACCATAATTTTTCCTTTAATGGTAAAATAGTTTTGTTAATCTTTTCACCTTTTTTATTTAAAATAGAAATTTCAACTTCTTTTTTGAAATAATTTTCAAGTTCTTTTGAGTCGTAGGTCATTAGAAGGACACTCACGCAACCTCTATTACCTTCACTTCCATCAGGAAAAATATGAAGATTCCATTTCAAATATTTTATGTTCTCAGAATAAAAATAGTTACTCTTTATAAATTCTCCATTTTTCTCAGGACGAGTGCTGAAATCGTCAATATTCCATAAAAAAGAACAGCTGTACACTTTGTTCACTGTATGGAAGTAGGTATCTGCAGTAGGATTCGATACAGATTCCTGGGTTTGATCTTCAGACATGGCGGAGAAGTGACCTGGTTAGCTGGCAGACGACTAGAAGGAGAACAACAGACGAACCTCCAGTGCTGTGAACGTTCTGTTGAAACTGTAACCAACTTAAGGCCTTGCACGCCACCTAACGGCGTTGAAGCCTACATCCTGTTGCGTCACTTCAAAACGCACCTACAGCGATCAGAAGAATACATTAAGTAACCAATTCCTTACTGCTTTTTCGCCATTCTTTGATTATCTATCCATTAAATCTACCTGGTATTAGTGATGGGGATTTTTGAAATGAGCACAACGGCTAAACCTATCTTCCTATTCATCAGACTTTTGTTCTCTCTCTCTCATTTATTAATTAATTGTCACTACATAATCTATTGGAGGTGATGACACCTTGCGACATTGGCCGATCTACAATTCTCATCATTCTTCTTTGAAAAACACTTCGGCCAGTTAGACTTTCTCAACGTTTCGACAAAAGGCTTTTATATCCGCCAGGAGAAATAAATAAAAAATGAGCATTTGGCAAGGCGTTAAAAATTGCTCTGAGGTTTCAATGGCTTTCTCACGTGATTATTCGACAACATCTAAAGCACGAGTCAAAAACAAATATTAAAACTCGTCTAATATATATGTATATGTTATATTAAAATATTATTTTATTTAAAATTATATGTCATAGATTCAAATATTCTGTTAAATCGACCGCCAGAGGTCACTCTTCCCCTATAAAAACTCAGTGTTGTTGTTTCCCGATGGCCGGTTCAAAACCTTTGTACATTATGTAAATATGTTTTTTATTTTAGATTCTTACGCCTTAAGCCAGGAATTACTTTTATCAGATTATGTTTTTAACCCTTAGTTACTGGCGCCTATTTTCCTTACACAATTACTGGCGTTCGGCCTCTCAGGCCGTCTTTTAAAATCAATAATAAACCATGTTATTTATAAAATAAAAAGAAATTAAACGTATACACATAATTTCCAAAGAATAAATATTTTGTTTTTTTCGAATAAACAGAGCTCTAAACAAAATTAAATGAAAATGTACAAGAAACTCTTTCTATCTAAAATATTCTATATATATTCTAAAAAATTCTATCTAAAATATTTTATTCAAGATTAGGTGCACAATTCAAGCATATTTCAATAGAATGATCTTTGCAGATTGGTTCTTTGCATTTTTTGAATTGCATTTGAGTTCGACGATCATTTTTACATAGGTAGCATCTTTTGCGTTTTTTGGACCAAGGACTGCCGCTTGTGGGTTCCTAGATGACACATATTATTGATATTTCGTTTGAATATCAAATAAATATTTGCCTACCTCAAGTGATGAAGTTCCAGCATGCTTCTGAATTAACACTTGCAGATCTCTTGACAAATTTTTGGCTTGATTTCTCATATTCAAGGCATCTCTCATTAGTTGTAGAGCAAGCTGCTTTATAAAATCTTTTCGAGCCATTCCACCGTCTTGCTTGACAGCCTTATAAATTACTGCTGAATATATTGCAACCACATCCAAAAAGTTGAAAAATAAACACAGGGGCCATCTTTTGGTTCTTCTTCCAACTGAATACATGTCTGATCAACTACATCTACACCACCTTTGGTCATATTATAAAATGTGATTATCTCGGGCTTTTATTGTTCAGCAGTTTCTTGATCAATTGTTGTGGTCGAATGCATTGTGGAGAGTAATATAACAGATTTTCCAATTTTAGGGACATAGGATACCAAATTTTTGTTTTTTGAAAAACCAAAAGTGGAACCGAACTTCTATTATATTATACAAAATTACAATCACAAAACACAATTTAGAATGCATATAATTGAAGCAAGAGTAATAAAAAACGAATGCTCAAATTATTTGTTGCGTTTGAACGTCTATAAAACCAAAAGTGAAACGGCCAATAATAGGGGCGCTAAAATTCCCAGTGACGTAATTACTGGCGCTCGGCTTTAAAGGCCGTTTGATTTAATAACTCGGGATATACAAAATAGATTTCTCTTAAAATGAAAAGTTCTTCAAATAAATGCATTTTATTAAGATACCTAAAATTTTGATGAAAAATATTGCATTTTGAAAATTTCGCAAACATTTTTAATTTTCACACGGCCTTTCAAGCCGAACGCCAGTAATTACGGGTTAAATATCCCATAAGCTCAAAGCTATTTTAATTCTTTACTATTTTATTATAGTTTCAAGATTGTAACCACGACTGCATTAACATTGTATATTCCGCAAGATGATCAAAAATCCACAGAAATCTCATTTTTTTTATAACATATATATAGTAAATTAAGAAAAGTTTTTTTTTGTCGATGAGATACAGCTTGCACCACACTGATGAGGGCCAACAGCCCGAAACGCGTCCGTGGCTAGCTTTTATTGATCAATCAAGAATGGGTATTTGGCCAATTCTGGAATAATTAAAAATCAACGATAATAGTTGATATTTATTACGATAGATGCCGCAAGCCATCAGCAACTTTAAGTTGCACGATAAGGAGATGCCTTTTTCTTAATTTATGCACCTTATCCCAGTACAATATCACATTTGTACTATTTTTTCACATATATATAGATCATAATAAAGATTGTTCGTGAGCTATTTTTCTATCTCTTATGTTTTAGTGATATAAAAAATCATTAAAAACATAATTTATATTTGTAACAATTTCTACCAAGAATTAATGGCAACATATTTCAGAGTACGTCGTTCATAGAGGTAATAGAAGGTCAGGTTAACACTCTAGAGCGATGACCTTGGATAAGCCCGACAACAAATGACGTTTACGTTTCATTTTTGGCTGCCGGCAAGTACAATGACTTTTGGTTTTGGTTTTAGTATATTGGATATACAAGTGTCGGTATTTTGAAACGTGTATTATACAACATTGTTAATATATTCAATAAAATAATTCTTTGTATTAAAATTGAGTAAAAATATCAAGATATCCAGAGAATAGTGTCTTTTCAAAAACCTTTTTAATACCTAGCTTTCGGGCACGAACGCCCTTCTACAAAAGAAAATATGATATAATAATTCGCTAATAGAACACGAGTTAAAATATAATCAGATACTATTTTACATATAAAAACTTTGCCCTTTTTTACCAAAATTACCACATTTTGTCATGTAGAAGCCTGGATAGACGATGCAGTCATGCCTTGGACTTTTTTTCAGTAGCCGCCGTTGAGAATGAGATTGAAACAACTTTTATTAATCGCCCATATAAAATTATATAGTACCAAGAAAAAAATTATATCACATATTTATAAAAGAAAGTAAAATATATATATAAATTAATAAATATTTACATTAGACATCTCTGAAGGGACATCTGAATCGTGTCAAATGCTCAAATCCGCCCTGAATTCGGAAAGGCCCGTGTCTTTAATGGGGTTTTTTCCCCAAAGTGCTCAATTGCACCGCCGAGGAATTCGTACCGGGGTTTTCTTTTTCAGGCGAGATATCATTGAGGATTGGTTCTCTTTCAGAGCGGAACAGAACCGCAGACACCACGTCCTCATAATCAACCTCAAACTCATAGAGAGGGGCTAGAGTAGAGTAAGCCTTTAGTTGTTTGAAAAATATTTCTAGGGTCTCCCTCTCCTCAATGGCCTGAGAAAGAGAGAGATGTCTTCGTCCGCGGAGGTATCAGACTGGATGGATGATTCAGTCATGTCTTTGATCTCTTCTGTAGAAGGACGTTCGTGCCCGAAAGCTAAAGATTAAAAAGGTTTTTGAAAAGAATATTTTCCCTGAAATTTTTACTCAACAGTGTTACTATATATATAAAGGTCAATAGAATAAGAAATGTAACCAGTATATAGATATATAGACAGACATATACATTTAGAAAGACACTGTCACCTTTCTCAAGGGATTTGTGGCAGGATACAATGGCTAGTACAGAACAGGAGGGACAAGCACCGATTCTGTCCTCCCAAGGAAACAAAAGTCTTTAATTTACAGACTTGAATCTGGTCATCTACGGACAATGAATTTCCAGAATGGTTTCAAGGTTTTCCCACTATGTAATAAGTGTCAACCTGCAACCCGAAAAACACATTATTGACTATTGGTTCCATTGAAGAGCTCCACTCATCCCCAGCAGACAAAATCTCAAGCTCTACAGGCTTGATACCTTTTTATGATTGTTGAGTGGAATTAAGAAAAAGAAGACAATGGAGGAAAGTGTAATTATATAGCTATTTAAAGTATACGATAATAACCCCTCTCTTGACTGAGATCTATGAACGATTACAATTACAATTATTTTATTTCCAAAGCGCTATATCCCGCATGGGATACTTGCGCCAAACAAGGAGAAAAGTTTATTTACATAAGTTATTTACATTATTCAACGCATGAAAACATTAGAGATCTAGATTTTGTAGAAAGTTTAGAATGTATTTACAAAATGAATCGAACTTTAAATATGATTTTTTTATCGGAAATAAATCATTAAGTTCACAAACAACTAGGTAATTCATTCAACGATGAATATTACATTAGACTGAAACGTTTCTTCTAATAAAACTTTTTTTTTACAAATTGTGAACATAAGGCGCCATCTTTATACCTAACTGACCTTGTAAGAATGGTTAGAAAAAGAACATTGCTCTCGATGTAAATATTTACATGCAAGTTCTACCGTTCTCGAAGCTTAATATCACATATATCTTACTTAAATTCCAAGATTCCTCCTACCATGTCGGCTATATAAGCAGAATCGTCCGATACATTAGTAGAATTCTGAAAGGCGGTTAGCTGAATAAACAGGCATAACTGCTGATAGGGTACACCATTGATGAGCCAGGCCCTCCCAATATATTTCATCGTAGTAAGGACAGTAGCAAGTTTACTTTATTTGAAAAGATCCTGTTCAACGTGGTTTCGTTCAGGTAAATATGCAAATTCTTTAAAATACAAATTTCCACGAGCAACGATCTAGTTAGCTACCACCTTTATAAAGTCAGAAATGATTTGTGACCTAAAATGATCCAACTCCAATAAGCGACCATCTCCAGAAGCGACCTGTAGATTTAATATTTTCAGATAATCGCTCATGAGAGATTCAAATTGATTTAGTTACTCTAATGTACATAAACAACATATCAATTTTGTTGCTTTTATACACATGAAGTTCATTCATATATTTTACTTCGTCTAAATCAATATAGTATGCAACTTTAAATGGAAGCAATAGAAATTGAATTGACAGGGTTAGGAATGAATAAAACTATTATAGATTTGGAATGAAACCAGCCCAGTTAAATATCTTCATGGAAAGACAGAATATGGTCGGGAAATGTATCACTAAGGAAATGGGTTCATGATAAATGCTCTGAATGATGGAAAAATGGAAAGGCATGAAAAGAAAGAATTAAACATAAAGACTATATAGATGTGAACTATAGATGAAAAAAAGAACAAATAGAGATAAGTAAATGAAAAAATAATATTTAAAAAAAAGAAATAAAAAGGTCAGGTGTTGATATTAAAAATAAAGAAGGCATATCCTGACCAGGAGCACATGTGATTTTTAGATTTTATATCTAAAATGCACATGTGCTCCTGGTCAGGATATGCCTTCTTTATTTTTAAGAGCTAAGCATATCATAAAAAGTAAAAAAAATCGTAAGGCGAACAGTTTTTTGTAATTTTCATTTTTTTTTACAGAGCTATCTGTCCTTATACATGAGTAAAAAAATGTAGAAATCAAATCTTCTAGCATATTAATTCCACTCATTTAACTTTGCCCATGTCACGTCCCACTATGTAAATATCAAAAACAAACAACAACGCTTAATATTAGAAGCAATAGTATCTAGAAACTTAATGGTATTGAATAAAGTATCGAACTGCCTTACCAATAGCTTCCTTTCATTGTTTACATTGAATAGCCATCTCGTTTTTAGTCACAGGCTTCATTGATTTTATTTGTATATCAAAATAGTCGCTATCGTAAAATTATTCCGTTTATTAATTATCTTATATATACTTTTGTAGAAGGTTAGAAATGCTCGAAAGCTCGGCTAAATAAAAAACCTTACAATAAACTCTTTGTCTCACGATGTCGTTCTTTTTTTTTTTAAATGTACTGATTATCTAACTTAGAAGGATGCTATTGGATTAAGAAGACCAACTAGCGTGGGAAATGGAAAACCGAAACCAAAAGGAAAAGTAAATGTAATCGGAAACCAAAACCGAAACCTATAAGTACGTCAAGATCGTTATTGGAATGTAATAACGCTACTTCTTTTATTTTCACCATGTACGAATATATCAACAACCCTAGAGCACAATATTTTAATATAAATATAACAATAAGATCTCAATATACTTAAACACAAATTTTATCCAATTTGACACTAATCTTATATATCTTCAAAGGCTACTTCTTCTAACCTTGTTTCCGTGATAGAAATAATAAATGAGAGAGTTTGGCATATTATTCGTGAACTCTATTAGCGGTTTATTCAAGTTATTCTCCAAATCGCTTTTTATTTTATTGTTTGTTTTCCTTATATTGTATTTATTTAGCATGGAAATTATATTAAATGTGTTGATTGCATCTATGGACATTAGCTTCTAAGACTGAAGAAATGTTTCAATATAATTAAATTCATACCTAGAGAGGCATATCTCCCTTTAATTATGTGTCAGAACGATGCATTATATATATATCACCTTAGTTAAAATATTCACTACTGGTGATGAAGTATGAGCCACAACACCAGTTTTAGAAATTCCAGTCAGATCCTGTATACCAGCTACTGATGAGGACCATATCACGGCACCATGGTATTTAAGTTGGGTTCTGTCAGAATTTACCAAAACTGGTGTTGTGGCTTATTCTTTATCATCACTAGTAAAATGTTTTACTAGGGTGATGAACATAACGCATCGTTCTAATGTATAATTAACAAAACCCATTTTAATGCATTTTAAAGAAACAGGTTTTCCTTATTTTGTATATGAATATCATCATTTAGAAACACTTCAGGTTAAAAACATATATATTGAAAAGGTAAAAACAAAAACTGTTTTTAAATCATGCAAGAGATTGCATAATATTATGAAGACAAGTTTTTCAAATTAAAATATGGCTAGCTTCCAAACTACATGACCTTATCTCATGGACAAAAATTAAGGAAGTTGTACCTTTCAGCATGATTATCGGTATTCAGGCAAAAACTATTAAATATATTACTGTGACTTTTATTGAAGACACACGAGATAACAAGGCGTGAACAGAATTGCCTCTGTCTACTTAAAAATATAAATAGATGACCGGCGATATCAGAGACTTCCACTTTCCAATATTTTTACACGAGTGTATATTACTTAGGGTTGTTCAAAAACGTATTAAAGCGTTTTAATAAAATATCTCTAAAGTGGAATTCCTTAAATGATAAATTGCACCAACGAATTATTTAGTGCTATAAAGCTCTAATCACTAGATATTTATAATATATATAATTTACATATTATTTTTTACGATATATGTACTTATTATAGTATAAATTCAAATAAATATCAAATGCCTTGCGTTGATCTGGTAACGTCATGAATTCAGATGATACGTGTACTGTTTCTTTTTCTAAGGTAATCATAACTATTGATATGCCGCTGCTACTGTATCAAAGATGGTCAAATGAACACGCAGGAGCGAAAGGAACTTCTGTTTTGACTAATTTCTACTCACCTCCGTGCATTATGGAGAACAAGCAAGTAAAATACAGAGTGATTCATTCAACACTTCTTTTTGGTTTATATAAATTCTACAAGGCCGCAGTCACCGTTCGGGGGAGATTAATAGAATCGCCGAATGCCGTGGTCCATTTGGATGAGGAAAGTGAAGACTAGAACGCGGCTGATTCCACACTCGCCTGTTCAGTGATACGCTAACCTTTACGTATGCACGAAGGAACGTGTGGCCACTGGACATGCGTCGGACCTGGAAGTTGTTGTTGGGTGCTGCGCTGCCTGGAGTACAGTAGCTGCATCTATGATTCCTTTCTTTCTGTGGTGAATCTGTATAAGACCGGTGATCTTGATAAAGCTTTGTGTGTGTGAATATTATCCAACAGCGGTCAACAAGGAGAAGAAAGACAATTGCCCGCTGGGTTCGACAGGGACAAGGTAAATAGACTGCTGGCACCACCCGTCCCGAGCATCTTCTTTCTTTTTAACTGCTTTTCATGTTATAACTCTGCAGCCCAGTTTCTCTCGCCTTCGTATCGCCATTGCTGTATCTTTAATTTGGAACTCGGTGGAAAACACTATTTTAGCTCAAATATTTTATTCAATTGTATATATTTATTGTTATTCTATGGGGGGGGGGGGGGGGGTCGGTGGAAGGATTATTTTCGACCTCTGCGACCCGGGATCGAATCCCCATTGGGGACTTTTTTCTGAATTAAAAAAAGGTGTTCTAATGTCCCCCGTTTATTACAAAAGTCCAACCCCACCAGCGAGTGCAAGTAACCAAACGGGGTTCTGGTACATTTGTAAGTGCAAGTGTAGGTATGTGGTGCACTTACAGTAAAAGCAGTCGCCTACTTCTACCCACCATGATTATCATGGCCTGTACCACGTGTAATAGGGATAAGCAAAAAAAAATTATATTATAAAATATATGTATGTCATAATATATCATGTATAGAAATGTATCTTATAGAAATATTTAAATAAAGATAGCCTTTGTGGAAGTATAAAAGAGGAAAGAGAAAGTTACCTAGTCAGGACAACCCTAGGCGACCAAATGTCCTGCTTCCTAAGAATAAACATTTCGGGAAACCCTGTTTCACCCCGCGGTCTCTATTTTATCTTACTGAGAATAGTTTGAAAATAGGTATGCACAAAGGAACGTGTGGCCATTGGACATACATCGGACCTGGAGGCTGTTGTTGGGTTCTGCGCTGCCTGAAGTATAGGAGCTTCATCTATTATTTCTTCCTGTGGTGAATTTGTATAAGACCGGTGCTCTTAATTAATCTGTGTGTGTGTGAATAGTTTAAAAACAGCTGGGTATGATAATTTGGGAACAGTTTTAACCGAGAGTGTACTCCACATCAGTTGTTCCCAGGGTGGTCCTTCTCTTTCCTCACCGACCTACTCCTCACGGGTGTTTGTTCCTGGATCCTGTTCCTATGTGCGTCCTTACCTCTTGCCACCCGCCCAGAAGTCCAACCCCTCCTCTATGTGGCGGGCGGGAGAAGCAGCACAAGTAAGGCCCTGTAGTACGGTGTCGTGAGCCGCTACGGTAACCGTGAACAGGGAACTCTGAAATATGGCTGACTAACGGGGCACCTCCCTTTCTATGGAGATGGAAAAGACACCACCACCACTTGCCACACTACCACCACTATTGGTAAATCACCATATATATGACCGCATAATTATTTTTAAAAATTATTTTATTACAAATTCAAATATAATATCTGCTTTTTTATTAACACCTTATTTTATTATTCTTTCTGCCTCTCTTTGGAGGATAATAAATACTTTTACTTCGTGGCCTTTGATCATTAAGTATTCACAAGCAACCAACAATATGCAACAATATTTACATTGATTTATATTTACATATTGTCGTACTCTGTCCACAGCATTCCCCTCTTTTATCTTGAGACAAAATATTTTGTTGAAATAATACTGTTCTGCATTTTGCTTGTTTCGTGTCATTTAGAAAAAAACAATATTAGATAATTCAAAAAAACCTTCTTTTGACTCAATGCAATAGATGTGAATCTCCTGTATATGAATTAAATGATGCAACAGGTTTCTTGAGAAATGCCCGAAAGCTTGAGATTGCAATAAAAATGAAAAGAAATTCATCTTCAGAAGCCTGTTGCGCCATTTAATCTTTATTGAAATCTATTCAAAAGTTAAAAGATAAAATGATATTGTAGCAGTATTTATTATTTTATTTAACAAATTATTAATTTTGTTGTTTTTATTTTGCTACTCTGTAAACGTCCCTGATTTCTTATATTTTTATCAATCATAGTCTGTTTTTGTGCTTGCCTTAAATATATTGCTGTGTCATCCTGAAGTTTGTTTTTTCTAATTTGGGTATATTAGGGAAGATAAACTGAATATCGCCGTGAAGACCTAGAGACCATGGGTGCTGTGATCTACATTTTAAGAGACTGACTCCAGGATTCTACCGCCGTGTCAAAGCCAAGACTTCCCTCCAAGATGACGATGTCCCTATAGACGATACGACGACAAAGCCGCTCTTCACGCCGCAAGAAAAAGGACGCAAATGTACTAGGAACAAAGTTCCAAGACTACGATAGAATTCTTGGCAGAAGCACGTCAGATCCATGTCAGTAACTACAATATTTGCAATCTGTGGGTCACAGATCCCATAAGGAAAGAGCTATATAGCTAAGTAATTATTATCTTATTAACAGATTATCAAATAGGATGTATTTATTTTTGTACTCTGTAAACCTCCCTCATTTTATCAATCATAGTTTTGTTCTTGCCTTGAATAAATTGCTGTGTCATCCTGAAGTTTGTCTTTCCTAATTTTCCACGTGGCAATATATACGGTGATATTTAGACATTTGATCAGCGAGAGAGACTTATCCAACTTGAGAAAGTCCTCCTCCAAACAAGGTCTTCTTGGAATATCCTCAGTTCCATGCCGAAGAGCTACTTGTAAATATGTGTCTTGGTAGACGTCAGGATGGCCAAGATGTCATCATCCAGGTAGACCAGAAATTCCAGCTCTGCAGGTCAGGGGGCTGTTTGGAATAGGATTTAACTAGCTCTTAGTTATAATTTATCTGTTAGTGATCAGGATATGCTTAAATTGTTTTAATAACAACACCTGACTTAGGGGGGGGGGGGGGAGAAGTCCGGCCACACCTCCCTGCGGTCCCCCCTGGACCCTTGGAATATTCGACAAAATTCTGGTTCGTTTCCAAGGTGACTAACGTAGCAACCGCACCCATTTTCCAATGAAGAGAAAACATTGCTGCTGCTGTCATAGAGATGTATGGAGACATCTGAGGCTCTTCATTGGACATGACAACAACATCAATACAGTATACACACCCAAGATAGAGGGCATTGCTGCTGCTGTGATAGAGATGCATGGAGACATCTGAGGCTCTTCATTGGACACGACAACAACAACAACCTGACTTAGGGGGTCGGTGGAAGGATGATCTAAACCGTTGGTTTTCGACCACTGTGACCCCGGAATGAATCCCGCATTGGAAGCCCTTGATTTATCAAGAAAATGGGTTGGCCAAATATCAGGGAACAGACAACGTTTAGTTGATTTCTGTTCCACTAGATGGCGCTCTGCCATCTTAAAAACGCTCATTTTAGTGGTCAAGATATGCCAAATTTATTTTACTCGTATATCTTCCTTATAAGCAGAAGAATGAATTATGTTCTAGTTTTTTTTTAATGGTTAAATTTAGTTTCAAAAATGCAAATGATCTATAAATATATATATAAATGAAACTTTTCTATGATTTATATATATAATAAAATAAAAATATATATTTTTAAACAGAATGACAATTGCATTAAAAATATATATAATTGAACAGAATGATAATTGTACAAAAAACATACAAAAAAGAGAAAATCTGATTAAATATTTAAATTATCTATAGATAGCTTTGTATAGAGAATACAAAGAGAGAGATTCGAGTGGAAAACTAAATGATTTCTATTGTGAATTAATTAATACTAATTTGGATTCTGATCCAAAATTCCATTAGTCTAATTGCAGTAAAAGTGGGGAATAGAAAGGTGGAGAGAAACTCGATGCTAGACATGTAAGGAATTAATTAAAGTTGATTGATAAATAATTACGTCTATTCTCTCTCCCATGAAATGGTCAAAAGTTATTTTTTAAATTTATTATTCATAGAACTACGCTACTTCATTTTCAATTTGTTCCCTTTATTCTATTGTGAGATGAAAAATACATACAATTATACATATATATGTTATTATATAGTGTAACACAGAGAGAAGTAAAGGTCAAAGACTCTTCCAGTAAGATATGTCAAGTAAGAAGTTTCAGAAGATGAGTTTCTTTTAATTGTAAAACATTACAAGCTTTCGGGCAATGCCCTTCTACAGGTAAAATAAAAATAAAAACAAAAATTAAAGGTAAATTAAGGCAATTAAGCAACTGAGAATTAAACAATGTAAATATATATCAGCTAACCATTTTGTTTTTGTTTTTCTATGGTTAGCTGATATATATTTACATTGTTTAATTCTCAGTTGCTTAATTGCCTTAATTTACCTTTAATTTTTGTTTTTATTTTTATTTTACCTGTAGAAGGGCATTGCCCGAAAGCTTGTAATGTTTTACAATTTAAAAAAACTCATCTTCTGAAACTTCTTACTTGACAGAGAGAAGTATGGATCATAATTTCATTATAAACAAAAAGTACCTCTCCCTTTTAAATAAAATATTAAAATATGCAAATTTGAGTTTTCAATGCGGAGAATTAACTGAAAAAAAGTTTCAATGAATAATTAATTTGTAATTGCAAAGTCGAACTATTTTTCACATGTGTAGACATGTGGTGCACTTAAAATAAAAGCAGTCGCCTACTTCTACCCACCATGATTATCATGACCTGTCCACGTGTACTATGGATAAGGAAAAATAATAATTTTGGTTATTCAAACAATAATGACTCCTAAATATAGACACATGGTTTTGGGTTAACATTGTCTTTTTATTGGAGTAGAAGAGGATCTTCTACAAGTTATAGAGATTAAAAAACCTCTCGAACCTCTCTTTAATCACTTTCAATTGAAAATATTCCTGCTCGAAAGCTTGTTCTACCAATAAAAAGACACACTTCACCTAGCAAAATGAAATCTTTATTCAATAAATACTGGAAAGTTATTGTATGTAAAATATTTAATATAAAACTTAACTAGAAGAAATTGCTAACCTGTAACTCCAAATCACACCATTGACTGCATTAGCTCATACATTAGCTCTACTCATCCTCAGTCACAGACATCATCAAAATATAAAGCTCTACAGGGCTTCATACCCTAATATAATTGTTGAGTGAAGATAAGAAAGAAGTAGAAGATTATCTAAATATAAAAATGATTTCAAAATTCGAAACTATTATAGACGCGTATGATTCTTTTTGAAAATAAACAATTTCCACTGCCCTTACTGCAATGGAAAATTTAATGGGAGGGCCTGCTCATCAATGGTAAACCCTCACAGCGGTTTCGCCAGTTTAATCTACCATTAGAATATTACACAAATAAATTTACTGGCAATGCGTTTCTTTTAAATATCATCAAATATTATCTCTACAGACCTTACTGCAATAATATGAATTATTGAATGAGAGGGCTTGGCTCATCAGTAGTGAACCCTCTCAGCGGGTATATAAGCTTATGTCCATAGTTCACTAAACACCCCCAAGCTGCCTTTTATAGAAAATACAGGGTATATTCCAAATCAATCCAATACAATAGTAGAGCGGTCTAGAGATTAATTTGGCGAAACCGCTGAGAGGGTTCACTACTGAGAAGCTAAGCCCTCTCATTCAATAACTTATATCATTGCAGTAAGGTTTGTAGAGATAATATTTGTTGATTTTTTAAAAGAAACGCATTTCCAGTAAATTTATTTGTGCAAAATATTAACGATAGATGGCAATTAAATTTTATAAATTTAATTAATCTACCATATATGGTATTAATCTTTCCAAAGCAGAAATTGTTTATTTTTAAAAAGAATCATACGCGTCTATAATAGTTTCGAATACATCATAATAAAAAAAAGTTTTAAAATCACTAAGCCAGAATGTTTCCATTATAAATTAATCAAATATTCTACTGTCCTTACTGAGTTAAAATTAGTGGAACGGTTTGGCTCATCAGTCCTGAACCCTCCCAGCGGTATCGCCAATTTGATCTATCAGACATTATGGCAGAGGCGCCATATCCATTGTACATAGTGTATATAATCCATATTATCTTTTCTTTTTAAATAGTACAGACTGTGCACTTTGCATGTATTGACAAGATGTCAATAAAATTATTTTAATTGTCAAAATTGTGTATCAGACATGCTCCCAGTTTTAATAACAAAGACTTCACCCAGTCATGATGGTTGTCAAGTCTCAAGCTTTACAAGCTTGATACCTAAATATGATAGAGTGGAGATAAGAATGAAGAAGAAATCTACCAGACTGTTTTTTAGAGCTCTAATATTGTATAGGACAATTCTACTTATACAGGGTCCATTATGAAAGTAATGAGCATTTACTGGCAAAATACATTTATTGATCGTAATTTGTGCATATGTTCAATATTCTTCAAAATACATTCCTCCTGCATCAATACACTTGCGGAGACGCGTTTGCCACGCCTGAAAGGCACCCTGAAACTCCTCGACAGGAATGCTTCTCAGGAACGTTGTAACATGGTGTTGGATGTTTTCCATGGTTTTCCCAATGTTTTCCTTTCATCTCTCTCTTGAGTCTAGGAAACAAAAAGAAGTCACATGGAGCTAGGTCGGGACTGTAAGGGGGGTCAGGGATCAATGGGGTATTGCTCCGGGCCAGGAAGTTGGTTATGATGAAGGCTGTGTGGCTGGTGGCATTGTCATGGTGGAGCTTGACCGTGTCTTAATGTCAGTCTTCACGCGTGAGATCCGGCGTTTCAATCTCCTGAGCACCTCCAGGTAAAAGACTGAGTTTACAGTTTGTCCCTGCGGTACAAACTCACAATGGACTATTCCTCGGATGTCAAAGAAGACAATGATCATCGTTTTGATGCGCGACTTGCTCATTCGCGCTTTCTTGGGGCGTGGGGATGATTTTGTGTGCCATGCACAGCTCTGCCTTTTCGACTCTGGGTCGTATTCAAACATCCAGGATTCGTCTCCGGTTACTACAGAGTTCAGAAAGTCCGGTTCATTTTGAATCAAATCCAGCAATTCTTGACAGCGCAAAACTCTAAGTTCTTTCTGGTCTTGCGTCAACACTTTCGGCACAAGCTTCGCACAGACCTTACGCATTTGCAGATCCTCGGTCACTATCCCATGTACCACAAATGTGGACATGTGTAATGTGTCAGCAATTTGCTGGATGCTTAATCGACGGTCGGTACGCAAAACTTCGAGCACACGATCCACGTCCTCGTCAGTTCTGGCCGTTGTTGGGCGTCCTGAACGGGGTTCGTCGGCGACCTCCTCCCGGCCCTCCTTGAATGCCTTGTGCCACTTCCCAGACTGTGATCTTGAAATGCAATCGTCCTTGAAGGCTTTTTGCAGCATCTGGAATGTTTCAGTTACATTTTTTCCAAGCCTCACGCAAAACTTTATGGCGTATCGTTGTTCAAGCGAACGCTCCATCGCGCTATGTTACAAAAGTTGAAAACATACTTCAAGCGGAGGCATGTATCTCCCCTCACACTGCTCGAACTCAACTGACGACCGGATAGATTGAAAGGGCATATCCCTCCACCACATTCTCCACGGTTTCACCGTGCTGCCATCTATCGTCGCGTCACAATAACATTATGCTCATTACTTTATAATGGACCCTGTATATGCTACATTGAAGAGTGGAATCCGTCAAAATATTCTACATATTTATCTTTTTCTATTTTTATTATATATTATTTTATATTTTTATATCTATTTGAAATAATAGTACAAATGTATATAATATTGTACTGGGATAAGGTGCATAAATTAAGAAAAAGGCATCTCCTTATCGTGTAACTGAAAGTTGCTGATGGCTTGCGCCATGAATTTATTCCAGAATTGGAATAATTGAAAATCAACGAGAATAGCTGATATTTATTCCGATAGATGGCGCAAGCCATCAGCAACTTTCAGTTGCACGCTAAGGAGAGGCCTTTTTCTTAATTATTTCTATTTATTTATATATTTATCCTTATATTATCATATTTATTCATATATATATTTATTCTGTATTTAAACCTATATAATCTTATATGTGAGCAATAGTTACCCAGAAATTATTTGAAAAAGTAAAAATTAAAACAGGTAAATAGTTTGAAGAGCAGTATAATTGCTTAATAATTTATATTAATCATTTGCTATGCTGATGATGTAACTATTATATGTTGGAATAATGGGTTAACAAATCTAAAAAAGTCGATTGAGTTTAATTTGGAAAAGATAGATCAATGGTGTAATGATAATAAGCTGAATATCAATCTTGATAAAACTAGTATTTTACACTTGCACAATAAAGACAAAATTTCAATTAATTTTAGAGACAATATTATTATGCCCGTAGAAGAAATTAAAATTCTTGGAATTACGATTGCGAATCATAGATGGAAAAACAAATTGAATTTTGGCCCTCACCTTAACATTATACTAAACAAAACCCAAAGATTGAAAAACCTTCTTTTTTCAATATGTGGAAAATCTTGGGGTCTTAGCACCCAAAAAAGGCTTACACTTTATAAATCTATAATAAGACCAACGTTAACTTACGGAACAGAAATATGGTTTCAATTTATTAGCAAAAAATATAAGTACAAACTGAACTCAATGCAATATCAAATTCTGCTATGGTGTACCCAAACATATAAAACAACCAGTTATAACTGTGTTCACACCTTAGCCAATATTCCTTTGATCACTGATTATATGGAATCTAGAATTATAGGTTATATGAGTTGAATAATTTATCAACAGAAGATAAACAATTTTATGATTTGTATATTCCAGGTATACTCAAAGATTTCATTATATCAAGGATTAATTTACTGAAAAAGAATACTAATCAAACATTTCAAAGTTTCTTTCCTTATGCAATTCCGAAATATTTTTGACCAAACTATTATAATTCACAATTTATAACGAACCATGGAAATTTTAAGGGATTTTTATCAAAAATTGGCGCGAGTGAAGACTCTAGCTGTCATTGTGGCAACGAATTCCAGGACTCGAGACACCTACTGCTGGAATGTCCACTTTTCTTCACCGCTAGACAACAGACAATAAATAATGTTGTAGATATATATCAATTTGTAAATAGCAGAGAGAATTATCATAAGTTTAATTATTTTTGTAAATATATTCATGATTTTCTTTCAAACCTGAAAGGTTCAGGTTCCTAATATATATATATATATATTTTTTTTTTTCTCTTTTTATTTCGATTACTTTTTTTTTGTAAAAATTTTATAACTGTTTCTGTTTAAAAAATGTAAATCGACGCAATTATCCCTAGCCGGGATATCGCGTTTGTGTGTTGAAATAAATAAATAAATAAAGTATAATTGCTCGAAAGCTAGCAAATATAAATAAAAAGAAACTATTCACCTGTTTTAATTTTTACTTTTTCAAATAATCTTATATGGATATTGAAATAAATCAGTCTCAATCTCTCCCTCTATACTTCTATTTTGATAAAATATAATTAATAAAATATTATCTACAGTCCTTGTACTGCGTATGGGCTTTAGAAATAGCTATTAATTATATATATTCAAAAAAGAAAATGAGCGTTCAAACATTTCTAATATTCAATGATAACTAAAAAAATATTAGTTAGTATTTTTATTGAATAAACCTAAAGTGTTTGTGTTTTAAAATTCATATTAACGGATATTCACTGTATATATCTGATATAGGTTCATTTATAATATATATTTCATATATATAGATAGAGAATATATATTTTAATTAAATAGTTTTTTCATAAAGATTAAGAGCGTAAGGAAGCGTTTCAATTTCAAAATTCCTTTCATAAATAGAAATTTGTTTAAGAAACTTTGAAGACTCATTAGAGTATCACATAATTGCCTAAGGTCTGGAAATGTCAACAGTTTCAACAAAATGATATCACCACATATATATATATTTATATTTATAGTTAAGTAAACACATAAAAAATTATATCAATCTATCGTAAAGATAGAGGTTGCATGGGCGGTATTCAAATTTCTATGAAAAATAGACACTTCGGCCTGTTAGAGTTTTTTATAAACATAAAAAACTCTAACTGGCCGAAGTGTCTATTTTTCATAGAAATATATCAATCTAGTATATTATAGCAGAAGAATAATTATATAGCCAACAGATTTTTAAATCTCTTTCTTATATCGTGATTCATTATAATTATTTTTGATGCCTTTTTAACCATTATGTAAATATTGTCGCGATGAAAAATAATTAATTAGGCCTTCGAATTACTTTAAATATTTATTTAATTAGTTATATGCGAGAATTCAAATATAAAATAAGAGTTACTATTTACATGAGCCAAATCGACCCATCTGCTGCCAAATACATCCTGGTTGGTGACAACTATCTTGCCAAAAGATTTCGGCGGTAGGACACAGTCCATAGCAGCACAAAGTTTCAGGTCTTTCCATTCGTATGATTTTTCAGCTTCGCTTAAATACAATTTGTTTTTCCCACAATCTATAATGGCATCTGTGGCTCTGAAGAAATCCCAGCCCAGTATAACATCGTGGCTACATTCAGCGGCTACTACAAAATAAAAAATAATATCGAGTCCTTTGATTTGAACTTCTAAAGAGCACTTACCAAGGGTCACGATAGGCTTCTTGTCCGCGGCTCTTAGAAGTGGTCCATTTTCTTTAAAAACTGGAGCCTTTATAGAACGTCTGAAAGCTTCAGAAATTACTGAGTAATCAGCGCCGGAGTCCACAAGATCTTGTACATTTCGTCCTTGTATGTTGACAGATATCCAGTTCTTTTCCATTGTAGCGGCTATAGGGCAGGGAGGATTTTCGTCTGTGGCGGCCACACCTCCAGAGGGCGCGCCATCTAGTTTTCCTCACTGCGGCGACTGTGTGAGCGGCTGGGACGGCGAGCAGGGGATTGTGAGGTTCTTCTGGGGGCTTGGAATCTTCCGCGGTGGGGATATGGCGACGGGTTTCTAAATCTTCCTTGGGATAGTTCGCTTCCTGATTCGCCCATGGTGTAATTTTCCGTTCTTGGTCTTCCGAAATCGACTGTTTCTCTTCCAAGTCTGGCATCCGCAAAAGCTTGGCGTCTGTCTCTGCAATAACGTGCAACGTGGCCAGGGCGCCCACAGTGGAAGCAGATCGGTCTGTCATCTTCTGTACGCCACTGAGTCCTTTGATTATTTGGTGGCCCTTCGGTTCTTCGTCGGTAACCTTGATCGTTCTGGGGGAGGTATTGTCGCCGAGGGCGGAAGCTCTCGGGCTGACATGGGGCAGAGATAGGAGCCAATGTTTGCTAGATTTCACTACGGATGACATCCCGTAAAAAGGTGAAGAAGATTGCTCTATAATGCCATTCTCTAGCATTTGTTGGACCTGGTTGCGGATTTCTTGTTGGTCACATATCGGAACACGATATGGACGTATGGTAATTATTTTGTCGGAGTTCGTGGGTATTTTTACTTGTGGAATCCTTAAGCATGGTACGTTGAATTTGTTCTGGGTGAAAATGCGATTGTATCTTTGTAGAATTGTGGTGAACTGGGATGGATAGAGAGGGTTATTTGTCGTGTTGTAGCATGTATGTGGAAAAGGTTTTTGTTGTATTTTAGCGTGAGTGTCACGTTGGTGGCGATGTACATTTGCGTGATTGCTTTGTGACGATGTCTGGACACCTATGTGACCGGTATGCGAGTTGTCCTGCTGTATGGACATGTTTTGTGCATTGTGGTTACAAGTTGAAGCCGTTGTGGCTTTGTTATTTGAGGGCATATAAAAAAAAGGAAATTGGCCTTAGTGAAAAAGTTGTGTGGTGCGTGATTAGATTGGTGGCATGTAGATAATTGTGTTTTGATCAATTAATGCACGTAATGGTTGCCATGTGTGAAAGATTTGGGTGCAGTGCAAGTCCTTTGGGACAAATTTTGGCACTCCCAGTACGTGCATGCATTTGGTACATGGTTAAAATGGTAGGTAGGGGTAGACAATGGGGCGCCAAGCTGGAATATAGTGCAGTTATTAAAATCTATTACCAACTTAAACTGGTGGAGGGTATTGAGGCTAAGAATTCCAAATGGCAGCGGTGCGCCCACCACGTGGAAATTCTCCTTTCGGGATATTTTACCTATTGTCAGAGGGAGAGTCAATTTACCTATTGTTTTTGCAAAACCATTTAGGGTTTGTAGATCTAGGGAATACCTTTTAAGATTTAACTTACGAAGGTGAATTTTTAACATATTGTAGAGATCATATGGCACTATATTCAAACTGGCGCCTGTATCAATTAAAAAGGGGCATGGTAGATTAGGGGCCAAAAATAAAATCACCGTCAGTTGGGTTAAGGTAAAGGGTTGGGATCCTACCTCAGTCTCGAAAATTCTGCTCTGCTGGGGTGTCTCTGGCTTGGGGTGGTTGCTTGGAACTCTGGACGGGTTGACTTGGGACCGTTTGCACTGTCCTCGCACTCGGATATCGATTTTGAGCCATTTGCACTGCCCTTTCTTTTTCGTGTGTCGTTGGGACTGGTCTATGCCGGCAGTCGCTGTGCCAGTGCCGCGCGCCGCAGAACTTACAGTTGGACGGCGGCGGAGGCGCATTCCATGCACCTGTGCGTCGGGGTGTGTTGTGGTACGGACCCGACATTGTGGGCGGTTGTTCCTCTCGGTGTCGCGTCCGTCGGTACGCTGAGCCCGTGGATCCGCTGTGCTAGTCGGAACCACTCTCCTAGGTTCTCGGGAGGCACTACGCGGACTAGGCGCTGGTCGGAGAATGGCAATCCTTCTGTCAGCGTCTCGAGGATCACCTCCTGCCGGAGTCCTAGTTGTAACCCCATGGCGGTTTTCTCCCGGTAGTAGGTCTCCAGGTCTGCTTGTCCAGTAAGCTTCATGGCGAAATATTTCGCGAAGGACACTTCGCTGGACTCAGGATAGAGATCCAAGAGGATTTGCCTCACCTGTAAATAGTTCCGGTCGGCCAGCCGAAGTTTCCTGAAGAGATCCAGGGGTTGTCGCGCCAGGTAGCTCGGCAGACGGAGTAATTTTTCGGGGTCGTCTAGGTGGGCGTCTTCCATTTTCCGGTCGAATGCTTGGAAAAACTGGTTAGCACTGTAGGTTCCATCGAAGGTTGGTAATGCCCTGGGAGGTCGGATGACCTGCCTTGGCCGAGCGCTGCTGCGAACTGCCTGATGACGTCCGCTAGGGGGCCAGTTTCCTCTCTGCCGCTCGCCGCCTCTCGTTCCCTCGATTGGCCGTCGTCATTTTTGACCTCTGTAGTCTGGTTATTTTCCATGGTATAATCCTGTCGTCTAACTATCGTACTATCGTTGCGAAATCTTTTGATATTGGTTGATAATGGATTTGATTGGTTTGAGCGCAGTCGTTTGAGTGGGAAGTGCTGCATACAGGGGAAAATAACGAGAAGACACAATTTTGATTGGATTGAAAAAAAGGCAATTAATCGAGGGAGAGAAGGGGATGAGGGGTTGAGCGAAGTTGACTATCCTATTCTATTGCATGGTTGAGCGTTTGACTTATCTGAGATACGAGGAGATGGGATCGGCTCCAAGGTCCAGGTCCTAACTCGATGGTGTCCAGCTCCTTACTTGGTGCGGTCCAGCTCTCAGCTGACTATTCTGTGTTCTCGATTTAAGAAGAAAGCTCTTCTGATTGCTCATTGGCTGAACACACTGGTCAACAAGATTTTTGCACAAGAGAACCTGATTATGTTTCTAGTGTAACTTTTCATGCTGAACTCAAAATTCTAATCAGAAATTTCCCATCACCTATGGTTTTTGCGTGACGGTCTTTTTTTAGTATTGGGATAAATACAGTAAAAAATGCAAACAATGTTACGTAAGCAGTTTTGCATAACACTTATTACATTACACTGGTTTATTAAAAAATATTTTACTTTGTTCACGAAGAAATAGCATCTTATCTACATGTCCTGAATCCAAATATACCATTAGTTTTTTTCTATTACGCAATATTTCTGAGATACACCTACTTGAAATTTGGAAATATTGTTAATATATAGGCATATATGAACGAAACATATTTATTTATTGAAAAGCAGTGACAGTGGATTTTCTTCTATACTTTGCTTGTGGTAGATCCCTCTTGAGTGTCCAGCAGTAGTCGACAAGCATAGCGGGACTCCATTTACCTTGGTACCGCTTCTCCATGCTTGATATATCTTGATGAAACCTCTCACCATGCTCATCGCTAACTGCGCCAAGATTGTCTGGAAAGAAATCTAGATGTGAATGCAGGAAATGGATCTTGAGGGACATGTTACCTCCCAGTGCCTTGTAGGAAAGCAACAGATCATTAACTATGTCTCGGTAATTTTCAGCCTTGACACTTCCTAAGAGGTTTTTGCAAACGTTTCTAAAGGAATTCCATGCTGCTGCTTCAACTTCATTCAAACTATTTTGAAAATTTCCATCCTGCTGCAATTCTCGAATCTGAGGTCCAACGAAAATGCCTTCTTTAATCTTCGCTCACCTATACTAGAAAATATTTGTTTTAGGTAGGCAAATTCACTGGCATTTCGATCCATTGCCTTGACAAAGTTCTTCATTAATCCCAGTTTAATATGTAATGGTGGTAAGTAAATATTTTCTGAATCGATCAGGGTAGATTTGCAATATTTTTATATCCTGGAGTAAAGATTTTACGGTTTGGCCAGATATTTTTAATGTAATGCCTTTCCCTATCTCTGCTATCCCACTCACACAGAAAACAACAAATTTTTGTATATCCAAGCTGTAATCCACGCAAGAGAGCAACGACTTTCAAATCGCTGCATATTTTCCAACCGTGTCTTTCATATTCTATCTTTTTCAAAAGCAGTTTCATGTTTTCGTAAGTCTCTTTCATGTTGGATGCATGTGCTATTGGCACTGATGGGAACTTATTTATATTGTGAAGGAGAACAGCTTTCATACTAATTTTTGAAGAATCAATGAATAAACGCCACTCTTCTGTATCATGGTCATACCAAGCGCTTCCATTAGACTAACAACCATCATTGCAATATACTAAATCATTCTCTTGTGAATAGAAGTCTTGAAATTCATCTTGACGCTTGCGAAAAAAGCATACTTTTGTGCCTTTATGCAGCAGATTCCAGCCTTTTAACCTAGAGCCTAAAAGTTCACTCTGTTTTTTGGATAAATCTAAATCACGTACGAGGTCGTTCAAATCTCCTTGGGTTAATAAATGAGGTTCAGATAAAGCACCTGCTTCAAAATTTGTGTCATCCCACTGTTGCTCTCGTCTATCTGAATATTACATTTTCAGGAGGCTGTGGAACAGGTAAAATATCACTATGAGGAACCGGTCTCATAGCAGAAGGCAAATCTGGATATTCAACTGTATGTCTTGATTTGGATTTAATACCTGTAGTCTTTGTCAACAAAAATAACAGTCCTGAAGAATGGTCTTTAGGTTCCCTCCATATCATTGGAACCGCAAAAGGCATATGACGTTCACCTTTAATCCACCCCTGTAAGATGTCGAACACAAATTACACAACAATGGTGAGGAGCCCAAGTCTTATCTTGGTCACCGACTTTAAAGCCAAAATAAAGTTCATAGCACTTTTTGATGAGCGGTGTAAAGTTTCGCCTTTGAACTCTGAAAGTTAATTCCCACAATATAACAGAAAATATCAGGAATATTAATGCAACGCCTCGGCATATCGACACAGTCTAGTGCACACGATTTATAAAAGCAAATCGATAGAGAAGAATAAACTAATCACTTCAAATTTACCTGTCACTTCTGCTGCAAATCTATTAAACAAATCGTGTTAGGTTGAATTTAAATATATATATTAAAACTGTTAATGAGCAAATAGCATTACAGAGCTTGTCGTTATTTTTGAGTTGAAAGCAAAACAGATTATAATATTATATAATAGACAAAAGAATTGCTATAAATTTATTAAATAAAAACAAACGATAGCATTGCGTCTCTTTATACATGAAATTTATTATGCTAGCTTTCGGATCTTATCGATCCTTCCACAGGCCAAGCTGTAAGTTGAGAGAAAGAGTATATATAGTTGTACAATATTATTTATATACACCTAACGAAGATAGAAAATAAAATAAATATAAACACAATTCACGAGTTCACGTTTTCTCGTGGCCAGGCTGCAGTTGTTTCATCTTTGTCTAAAGCTCAGTTTGTTTTCTATTCATAGTCAATTGGTCCCTTTATTCCAATTACCCGTTGAAGGGCGTATTTTCTATCTTCATGCGAAACAAAACATGGTGTATGGGGTTATGGGTGTGAATTTGAAACTGGGGAAGATGAGGAAGGATCTGGTGAAAAGGAAGGGCTGGGCTGTTTTTTCTTGAATGAGTGGTACTGAGATGGTAGTTCTATACGCCTGTTGATACTGTTTAAATCATGAGAGACAAAGGATTCTATAATAATCTTTGATATTTGGATTTGATGTTGTGGTAATGACAGGTTGGGTCGGAAAGGTAAAGGCATGGCCGGTTTTTGAGGTATGCTGAAAGATCAAAGATTTGGGATCTTTGTTTATTATATTTCTGTTGTGCTCGGAAATTCTGTTGTAAATGAAGCGGCCAGTCTCACCCACATATTTTGCGTTGCAATCTTGGCAACCTATGGAGTAAATGGCATATGTTGCTGGTCGGGACGTTTCTTAATATTAGATCTGGTGATGGGGTTCCGGAGTATTTGGCCTATTGAGAGGTGGTTGGTGAAAAAGGTTCTTAAACCAAATTTCTTGAGGGAGTGGGCTATTGATTGATTTTCAAAGGAATAAGGTATAATGCAGGTGTTACGGTTTACCTGCCATATTTGGACATTCTTTTTATCAAAACTGATGAATCATACCACACAACAGTTTATTACAAAAAATCCATAAAACCATCCTATCTCCTTTTTGATTCATATAACCCAATAGGCCACAAACTCACAGTCGTCAGAACACTCACGAAAAGAATACATACCCACTGCTCCACCCCAGCCTTCAAAAAATAGAAAAGACAACCATCATCAGTAATCTAACAGCAAGTGGCTATCCACTTCCTTCATACTTAGACATAGTTTCAACCCTTCCAAACACACTCAGCCCGCAGTAAACCGTAACACCTGCATTATACCTTATTCCTTTGAAAATCAATCAATAGCCCACTCCCTCAAGAAATTGGTTTAAGAACCTTTTTTCACCAACCACCTCTCAATAGGCCAAATACTCCGGAACCCCATCACCAGATCTAATATTAAGAAACGTCCCGACCAGCAACCATATGCCATTTACTCCATAGGTTGCCAAGATTGCAACGCAAAATATGTGGGTGAGACTGGCCGCTTCATTTACAACAGAATTTCCGAGTACAACAGAAATATAATAAACAAAGATCCCAAATCTTTGATCTTTCAGCATACCTCAAAAACCGGCCATGCCTTTAACCTTTCCGACCCAACCTGTCATTACCACAACATCTAATCCAAATATCAAAGATTATTATAGAATCCTTTGTCTCTCATGATTTAAACAGTATCAACAGGCGTATAGAACTACCATCTCAGTACCACTCATTCAAGAAAAAACAGCCCAGCCCTTCCTTTTCACCAGATCCTTCCTCATCTTCCCAGTTTCAAATTCACACCCATAACCCCATACACCATGTTTTGTTCGCATGAAGATAGAAATACGCCCTTCAACGGGTAATTGGAATAAAGGGACCAATTGACTATGAATAGAAAACAAACTGAGCTTTAGACAAAGATGAAACAACTGCAGCCTGGCCACGAGAAAACGTGAACTCGTGAATTGTGTTTATATTTATTTTATTTTCTATCTTCGTTAGGTGTATATAAATAATATTGTACAACTATATATACTCTTTCTCTCAACTTACAGCTTGGCCTGTGGAAGGATCGATAAGATCCGAAAGCTAGCATAATAAATTTCATGTATAAAGAGACGCAATGCTATCGTTTGTTTTTATTTAATAATTATATAATAATAAATTATATATATATTCAATTAAAATTTCAATAATTTGTTATTTAAATTAATATTTATGATTCTTAAAGAGCAAAATTTAATTAATAACAAATAAAATAAATCTTTTGACTCCACACACCAACTCTTCTTGTCAAAAATAAAGCGCTAGCTTAGTTAATGATGTAACTTAAAAAATGCTTACGTAACATTGGTTGCATTTATTACTGTATTTATCCCAATACTAAAAAAAGACCATCAGGCAAAAACCATGGGTGATGGGAAATTTCTGATTAGATTTTTGAGTTCAGCATGAAAAGTTACACTAGAAACACCATCAGGTTCTCTTGTGCAAAAAAAAAAGTTTTTTTTTGTAGACCTGTGACATTCGTGACGTGTAAGCTCGCTATAGGCTCGAGGCTAAAATGCTGCTCCCTGATTGGTCCTTGCTAATTCTTTGTCTTTTGGACTTGTTTTAACCTGACCAGGAAGTACGAGTTTCTTGAACTCAACTTTTATGAGTTCCGGGATAATAAAACCCTGCTAATGATTGTCCTCTCTAGGCCTTCTCTCTCCAAATTGTTAAGCCTTGTTCTTTATTAAATCTTTCAAAGCATGCATTTCATACATATTGGGTCGGGTTTGCATCTAGCTATGTACAAATTATGACATATATATAGCGTTAATTAATTATATATTTATTACATAGATGGAGCAATCTTTATTTAATTATTATATTTATCCATAGAGTAGAACCTCTCATGAGGGACTGATCATAAACATGGATAACTCTGGTCTCTCCTGGAGGATATGTTAATTGGAGGGGATAAATAGATCAGATTAATTATTTTACAAACTGGTCGCTCATCAGATAGGTCGCTTAAGAGAGGTTATACCCTAATAAAAATGCTTCTACCAAAATATCTCAAACAGAAATCATTCAAATATATAACGCTGACACATTTTCCAATCTCAACTTACAATCATGTACCACTGTAAAGACGAAAAAAAAGCCTCCAAAAGAAAGAGTAAAAATAAAAACAATAGAGATATTTTATAAATATTTACATATATAAAAAAATTGATATTTTTTATTGTAAAAAAAAAAACTTAGCAGGTTTTTTGGGACATAAATATCGTAAAAAGGAATATCTTAATATAACTTTTTATGCAGGTTTCTGTAGTGTCATTTTAATCACAGTAATTTCACAGATAGAGTGGGCGTTTGGAGCGGGTCTCTCTACACCCATGATGGATCGTCTGTTCCTATATAATTATGGATTCTTTCAAATAAATAGTTCTTCTCTTGGTGAGTTAATATCTTCATTTCCACACAAACTCTCATTGGATTATTCTATCTTTCACTTGCTATCTATCTTTTTAAAATTATATTTTAATATCATATTTTAATGTTGTTATCTCTAGAAAATATTCGTAAATAATAAATATATATGTTTATAAATTTGTGTGATTGCCATCTATCTATAAAATTTGTAACAATTATTTGGAAATGTGTTTTTTTATCTCAAATATTTAAAATATATGTTAAATTTTAGTTATTATATATTTGATATCGCAGTTTTTCTTAATTTATTTATATTGATTTCTATATATATATATATATAATTTTCACACAAATAAATTTACTGGCAATGCGTTTCTTTGATGTTTATATGATATTATAAAACAAAATTATTTTATATGTAAAATGGTTTGCTAAATTTGTTGTTGAGCTATAAGAATACAGTTAAACCTGTCTATAGCGCAACCTCTAAATAGCGCCTCCCTCTCTATAGCGCCCGATTTTAAATACGTAGTACGATGCGATTTACATTAAAAGTGACCTGTCTATAGCACCCTCTCTCTATAGCACCATATTTTGGTGAGTCCCAAGAGGGGGCGCTATAGACAGGTTTAACTGTATTTATAATTAATTTCTTTATTAATCTGAAATGGAAAGCTTTCAAGCGTTAGCTCATTATCAAGTTTAATTGTATATATTCTATATATTGTAAGTATTTGTCAAACAGACATTTGATCTGATAAAGAGCTGACGGTCGAAAGCTTGCTATTTTAGTTTAATAAAAAAATACTTATTGAAAATCTTATTTTGTTATATTTTGCGTATACTTCAACATTTACCATATACAATACTTCACCAATAAGCTTTCCACCTTTTTTTAAAAGAACGACAGAGGGTACCCAAAGTGTCAAAGAACATTTATATAAGTTTGATGAAGCTTTCAACTTGAATTAATCAAAATCTAACCCCTACAATTTATGATACATTCTCCTCTAATGAAATAAAACGCCATCTATATATATAAGAAATGAAAACATTGAGGCACAAATGTTTCCTTTAAACATAAAACAAACTTCTACTATCCTTACTGTGAGGTAGAATATTGGAAGGGCTTGGATAATCAGTGGTGAACCCTTCCAGCGGTTTCACCAATTTAATCTACCAGACCGCTTCTCTCAGAGCTCTAATACTGTATTGTGGATCATTCTGTTTATATATGCTACAATGAAGGGTGGAATCTTATAAATTGTATTTAATAAAACTATTGACATAAGCTTATAGGACAGTAGAATTACATATAAATATTTGTATCGGGCAATGCTCTTCCGCAAACAATAAGGACATGACCAGTTAAACATAATTAATTATTATTATTTTATTCATAAAAGAAACATTCATGCTTTAATTCTATATAATTTAAATATATATAATCTTAGAAATATCCATTGCTATTTCATAATTTTTTATTATTATCATAATTTTTGGGTTAATATAATCTCTCATGAGATGTTGTCTAGTAATATGTTCATTATTGGGTAAAATTTATTCTATCAATAAAATATAACAAAATATGTATTAAATTTATACATAAATATTAAATTAGTTATATTAAATTGTGTTAAACAATTATTTATAAAATTTGAAATAGAAAATCAACTATATGTTATTTTTTTATTATTAAAATAAATATACAAATTGAAGCAAAATCTCTTTTCAATAGGCTCTAATGTTTTAATTGAAATGTAAAATATATTTAATTACTGATATATTAAAAATCTAATTCAAAATAATTATGAAATAGATATGATTCTTTTAATTAAAAAAGCATATATTGGATCAAAATATTATTTATTTTACCTCCAATATATACATTTTAATTAAATATCTTTTATGGGTTGCTCTATTTTCAGTAAAAAATATATAATTCTTTATTTTGCCTAATTCTATATTTTACCTTTATTAATTTAGAGATATTCACAGAAAAACAAAACTCAAGCAAAATTTCTATATGCAATTATATTCTTTAATTAAATGATAACCCAATAGATTTATACTGAAAACAAAGCGTACAATAAAAAAATCACCGTATAAAGAATTTAGAAAAATCTATTATATATTAAAATAATATATCTGTTTTAAATTATATAAATTGATAAATAGGTAAATAAAAATAGATATAAATAGATGTTATTTTAAAATCTATGGAAGTGAACCCACAATTTATGTTCTAAGTGTAAAGGGAAAGTTCCTTTAAATTAAATGCTCTCTTGGGACAACCGGATGTAGTCTGCTAAAAAATTCCAATTGTTCGTATGGTGTCCCGGATCAATTGTTTCCACAAAAGATAAATAAAATTTATTTGATATTGAGAGGGTAATTGTATAAATAACTTTAATTTCTTTCACAAAAAAGCATATTTGATTTATTTAATAATTTATTTGCGTAAAATTATTTAAATATTTAAGTTTAAAAAAAGCTGTAAGAATTGTTATACACCATTTTCTAAATAGTTTCAATTGAGGTTTAAATGTGTTTGCTTTTAGTAGGAAAATATTATTATTTTGTAATTTATTTTCAGTGTTTTATATTTGCTTTTTAAAGTTTGTGTTTTTTATTTATATTTTAATATCTATTAAAAATTGATTTTAATAAAATATTTATTGTGAAGGTAATGTTTGCTATGCATTTTGAATAGTATATACACTCATGGACAAAACTTTTTTTTTAGGAGTTTGTAACTCTTAGCATGTATATCGGGATTCGGACAATAACTCTGAAAGATATTTGATACAGTGACCTTTATTAAAGATACACGAGATAACCAAGTGTAAAAATATCTTTCAGAGTTATTGTCTGAATCCCAATATACATGCTAAAAGGCACAGCTTCCTCAAGTTTTGACCATGAGAGAGAAAATAGAGGTAACCCGGGCTCCTGGAGCGTAAATCGCCAACTACCCGGGCTGTACAGCAGTCTAGAGGAGAAGTCTAGTCATGAGGGGGGGGGGGGGGGGGGCAGATTGCTGAGGTGAGGAGACGTATTTTGGACAGGAATGACCTAAGGCGGATTGGGGAGGTCGCAAATCTTTTTAGTTTTCTGTTATGCTAATCCTGGGTGTAGATTAAGGTCCAAGCTTCCATAGTAGATGAGTGGGCACGGCTGCGGGCAAAGCTTTGGGGAAGGATGGAGTAGGAATGTTCCAGGTTAGAGATTGCTGCAGTCTTTGCGGCCTGGTCAGCCAGTTCATTGCCTGAAACTCCACTGTGGCCCTTTACCCAACAGAGGCTGACCTGAGGTGCTTGGTCTAGCGCTAGAATTATCTCCGCAATTAGAGCCGTTTGGGCTGGACCAGGAGTACATATAGCGGCCAGTGCAGATCTGCAGTCAGACGCTATAGTGACTCCTGGGTTGGCTGGCATACTTTCCGCGAGGCTAGTTGCCCAAAGAATGGCAAGCAGTTCGGCTTGGAAAGCAGAGCAATCCGGATGTAGTCTGAGGAGTATTGGTTGGTCTTGAGAGGGAAGGATAATTGCGGCACCAACTCCTGCCTCGGATTTCGATCCATCAGTATGTATAACAGGGGAAGTGACTTTGTCATATTCTAGACTGAAGGTAATTGTGCGTCGGAAGGGTGGGTAAGGGAGAGCAGCTGGACCAGGCCGAAACTCGAACTGGCCCTCCTTAGCCGCCTTGAGGTAGTTTATTCGCGCTTTGATTATGATATCAAGCGGAGGGCTACCAGTTAGAGAAATGACTGAGATAGTGGGAGTGCAGGGACCACCTCGTAACGTGCGGCGCGCGAAGAGGTACTGCAGACTCCGGAGCTGACGAATGCCTTCTCTTGAGGAAGCGCGACTGCCCCAAGCAGAGACCCCATAGAGGAAGACCGGTACCACCACAGCTTTGAAAATGCGGTTTCCAACCACAAAAGACAGACCAAATTTTCCTTGGATGGTATTAGAGAGACGGGGAATTATGCAGCGGATTCGTAGTACAATTTTCTTAAGATGGGAGACGAATTTACGAGTTTGATCGAATTCGACCCCCAACATGGTGATATTCTGGCTTATGGTAATAGGTTGTCCGAGAATCTTTAACCCAGGGTCCGGGTTGGGGCGAGCTCTCCTCCACTGGAAGATGCAGGCCTGTGTCTTCCTGGGGTTGAGCTGGAGACCATTGTCATCACACCAAGCAGTCATCCTATCCAGAAACTCGTTTATAGCCACGACAGGCAAACGACCACGGACCTGGATTAGGAGGGTGAAGTCGTCGGCAAAAGCCACTAGCGAACTTTCCCTGATTTGAAAAAGCAGGAATAGTTCACGAGCGACCACATTCCAGAGGAAGGGACTCAACTCAGAGCCTTGGGGTGTTCCCGCTGAGAGAAGGTTGAGGCAATGGATGATCATGCGGAATACGTGACTTCCCGGTCCTCGAGGAAACTTTGCACGAGGCAAACCAGTGAGTCTGGGCAGATTAGGCGATCAAGGCTTTGGACAATGGCCGGTCTCCAAATGGTATCGAAAGCCTTGCTGATGTCCAGGCTAATTGCCAGAGTCTCCCTCCAGTGTGACTGCCTGCTGTCGATGAACTCTGTGATTTTGGCCAATCCATCTTCTGCCGAACGCCCATGGACAAATCCGAATTGGTTGTCAGAATACCAGCCGTGTCGATCTGCCAGCCATTGGAGTCTGGCCAGAATACATCTTTCAAACACATTTGCCAAGTTGTTCAAAGGTGTAGTGGGTCTATACCTATCTAGCTTGTTTGGGGCTGAGCTAGAAAGTTTAGGGATAAGGATGAGGCATCCAGCTTTCCAGGGACGAGGGAAGTGGCCAATTTTGAGGCACTTGAAAAATAATGTGGCCAGTAATGAATGTAGTGGGGGTCCACCAAGAACTAGGCATAGAGAGCCAAGCCCATTTGGACCTAGGGTCTTCCTGCTGCCACAACGGTAGATGGCTCTGGAGATTTCCCAAGGCTGGAAGTCTGGTTCATCGGAGTAGGGAGGAGGATCATTTTTAGGTGGATGCGGTCGATTGTCTGGTGGAAAGAAATGCTCCAGGACTGTGCGGCTTGACTCCTCTGGAGTGAAGGGGGAGCCATCATTATGCTGGAGGAGAGGAGGACCCCTGTTGGGTTTACGGCTCTGATCTATGAAGCGGTGTATGGCGCTCCAGGCAGTGGCTAAAACTTCGTTGCAGCGGTTTAGCCAACATTTACTCTTGGCCTTTCGTATAGCTGCTTTGAGTCGATTGTGGCTTGCTCGATAGAGGCCACGGAAGAAACTCCGGATTGGACTCTGTGTGCTCTGCGAGCAGCGACGGAGGGAAAGGACTAGTTTTCTCAGGCCACTAAGTTCAGGAGTCTACCAGGGTTTTGAAGGTCTGGGACTGTTGGACCGTCTCCGCATGGAGACGTCACAGGCACCTTGGAGAATGGACGTGAGGAGCAACACTACATTGTCCATCTCTTCAGGAGTGGAGGTGTCTTGGAGGAGGGAAGCGACGTTATACAGCGAAGATTCAAGATAGGATGTGAGTGTGGCCCGTTTGCACGAGGATTCAACCTATGTGTCGCTAAGTTCATTTGTCACCATGTCAGCGAAAACAGAGAGAATGGAAATGTGGTCTGTGAATGCCAACTCACCCATCAGATGCTTGGTAGCATGGGCTGCTAGGGAACTTGACTCCAGTGTGACATCAATAGAGGAAGAGAGGTGATCAGTAGACCACGTAAACTGCACTGGTGGGCCTAAGACGTGGAGGTCGTTAAGGCGGGCAAAGTCCTCAAGATTTTCTCCACGTGAGTCAAGTCTGGCGTTGATACCCCAGCATGGGGAGTGAGCATTGGCGTCCATGCCTATGATAATCGGAAATGGGTACCTGTTGTTGATGAATTCAATGTGAGGGAGAAAGTCGTCAGCATCCCTTTGACCATGCCAGTATGCTGAGATGACTGAGATAGGACTGTGCCCCAGCCAGAGAGCAATAGATGTGATAGCTGGGTCTGAAGACTCGATGGGCAGCACTTGGAGATAAGAGCGTTCTACTATACCTGAAGGTATATATGAACCAGGAGTATTGAAGGTTTGAAAACCAGACGAAGGCCAGTTGAAGTGGGCAGGAAGTTCCTGTAGAAGCACCAGGTCGGCTCCAGTTGCCTCTGCCAAATAAGAAAGCTCTAAGATGGCAGAAGGAGATTTGTGGGCGTTGGCCTGCAAGATCCTTAAAGGTCTTAACATTGTTTTCTGGACTGCGAATTTTGGCCTTTACAAATGGGCACGTGGAAGATGTGGCCAAGTGGTTGATGGCAGCACCAGCTCTTTTACTGCAGTGGCAGTAGCGTACCTTGCTTGCTTCGGCTGTGCATTGTTTGCCTTCATGCTCTGGAGAGCCGCATTTGTAGCAAGTAGGTGTGGCTGCAGTGCAGTTGGTGGCTCGATGCCCGAATTCGCAGCAGCGGAAACACTGCCGCAGGGGTGTGGCTCAGCTCAAACCTTATGATCAGACCGGCTATGGGGATGCGTTCGTGTTGGCCCAGGGTTTCCGCCACGAGGTGGTCCACTTCCACGAAGACTGTTGCTGCGTCCTGGCTAATATTTCTTGAGCGGTGTACCACCTTAATGGAGCGTCGACCAGAGAGGGTTTTGATGGCGTGGTTATAAGAGAGATCCTCGCAAATATCCTGATCTGATGCCTCATTGCCTACCCTGAAAAGGCAATACCTAGTTAGGATGGTAGGGCGTTCGTAGCATGTTAGGTTTGAGGGGAGTGTTGAGAGTTTTGAGGCCAGGAATTTGGCAACCTCTTCGGTGCTTGTGTGCAGTACAACTTTGCCAACCGACTTTTTTGACGCCACAACTTCCTTGGAGGCCGCGAACGTTGGGTGTATCTTCTGGATTTCCCTGAGAATATCCCGTGGGTTGGCATTGTTATCTGTGAATCTGACCACCACGTGAGATCCAAAGTTTGGGGCCAGGTTCGCAAAGGAGGTCTTAACTTCCTTATTGGTGGTGGCTGGTTTTTTTGGCCTTGAATCTGCAGCAGCCGCGGAGGCAAAAGACGGGATTTGGGGTTTGTATACCAGAAGCGGGGGGCGTCCTAGACTCACTCCTTTAAAGGCGTCTTCCAGGAGCATTTCTGTCTTTTGAGCCATCGAAAAGAATATGCCTCTGATGGCCAACTGCTTCTTCGATGAAGTATCCAGTGTCCATGTATATATCGGTAAAATATACATTTTTATATAAATATATATATTTATTTTTAAAATAGAGCAATCCATAAATAAATCTTCAATTAAAAAGGCATATATTGGATCAAAAAATCATTTATTTTACCAATATTTCAGTTGGCTGAACGCCAACCTTTATAAAGGTATTATAACATGAAAAGAGAAATAGAGAAGAGAGAGAAATTAAACATTTCTGTTTATCAATACATTCTATAATAAATAATCAAATTATTTATTTATAATCATTATATTTATTAAATAGATCTAAACTTCTAAACGAGAGAAACATATTTAGAATAATATCTCCAAGATATAAATTCCATATTTCACATCTCATTAAGTGCATTATTTAAGTAACATTTCAATATAATTAAATTTGATCCTTTCAAGAAGATACAATTTAATTAGAAATAAAAGGAAAACACAGGACCTAATCACACACAAATCACTCCAATCATTTAGAAATGTAATACCTTTTTTGTCATCACATACACACTTTAATTAAGGAAGTGCCTCAATAAAATTATCATTCCACTAGCCGAGTGACCCGGGCAACGCCCCGGGTTTACCCGAAGGACCCGCAGGTGAGAAACTATAGAAGAAAAATTTTAACAAATCCGAAAATGAAATTGCAAACAACAGAACTACACTTCTTTAAGGACATGAGAGCACATGCACTGTATCACCATACGTGTACCATTTTCAAAGACCCTGCTTAGGATTAAAACTTCTCAGAAGCATAACAATAGTACCAACCTAGAGGTTAACTGGTGTGGATGCATTCCTCTCGGAGTAAGACTATTGAGAAATTCAGTAGGGAGTTATTTTGCTTCTCCGCATTCTAACACTCCAACTGTTAACACTGTGGAAACACTGACTCATGTTTGGTAAGCAATTTAAGGGAAGAAACTATAGACATTGGATTAAATAAATTATTAATCAAATTGCATTAAATAAAAATTATTAGATTTAAATAAATATTATTAGAGTGAAAAAAAAAAAGAAAAAATTAACAAATTAGAAAATAAAATTTCGAAAAATACAACTATATTGCAGATAAGATAAGAGGACCTTATTAAAAAATAAATAAACAAACTGTAATTCGACACTATCGATAATTCGACACTTTCGATAATTCGACACTTTCGATAATTCGACCATTTTAAAAATCAAATTTACAAGGTTGATTGTTGTTTAAATACAACTTTGATTTTGCATGCATAAACACAGGCTCTTGTAGCAAGAACCCAAATATTATTTATAGTCAAAGCAAAAGCCAACTTTAGTGAAAACTGATGCCTCTTCAGAATGAATGGAAGACTGAAATCTGAAGGAGCAGAAAATATGGGTCATCTTTACATGTATGCTATCCAATGTTCGCACACTTGAAAAAGCCACATATAAAGTTGTCCGTGCGTAAACACAGGCTCTTGTAGCCAAGGTTTGGCCTTGAGCCTTATACAAAACTATATTACAAATATGACATGAAAACTAACGCCTCTCTAGAATGAAGCGAAGGTTGGTATCCGAAGGGGCCAAAGATATTTCAGACACTATACAGTGTGTTCAACTTTGGGCACTGTCAGTATATGTGCTTCAAGGACATGAGAGCACATGCGCTGAAACACCATACGCGTTCCATCGCAAAGATCCGAAGGGGCCAAAGATATTTTAGACACTATACAGTGTGTTCAACTTTGGGCACTGTCAGTATATGTGCTTCAAGGACATGAGAGCACATGCACTGAAACACCATACGTGTGCCATCGCAAAGATCCTAAAGGCATTGGTGAAAGTATAAATAAATATTTTGGAAATGAAAAAAAAATACATATATATATAAGAAAATAAATTGGAATAAAAATTTACAAACTATATTTCAGAGTGGATACATATTTGAAAGAAAAAAAAAGAAAATTGCAAACAACAAAACTATATTACAAATATGACATGAAAACTAACGCCTCTCTAGAATGAAGCGAAGGTTGGTATCCGAAGGGGCCAAAGATATTTCAGACACTATACAGTGTGTTCAACTTTGGGCACTGTCAGTATATGTGCTTCAAGGACATGAGAGCACATGCGCTGAAACACCATACGCGTTCCATCGCAAAGATCCTAAAGGCATTGGTGAAAGTATAAATGACCCATATCTTCTGCTCCTTCAGATTTCAGTCTTCCATTCATTCTGAAGAGGCATCAGTTTTCACTTAGTTGGCTTTTGCTATGACTATAAATAATATTTGGGTTCTTGCTACAAGAGCCTGTGTTTATGCATGCAAAAGCAAAGTTGTATTTAAACAACAATCAACCTTGTAAATTTGATTTTTAAAATGGTCGAATTATCGAAAGTGTCGAATTATCGAGTGTCGAATTACAGTTTGTTTATGTATTTTTTAATAAGGTCCTCTTATCCTATCTGCAATATAGTTGCATTTTTCGAAATTTTATTTTCTAATTTGTTAATTTCTGTCTTTTTTTTTTCACTCTAATAATATTTATTTAAATCTAATAATTTTTATTTAATGCAATTTAATTAATAATTTATTTAATCCAATGTCTATAGTTTCTTCCCTGAAATTGCTTACCAAACATGAGTCAGTGTTTCCACAGTGTTAACAGTTGGAGTGTTAGAATGCGGAGAAGCAAAATAACTCCCTACTGAATTTCTCAATAGTCTCACTCCCAGAGGAATGCATCCACACCAGTTAACCTCTAGGTTGGTACTATTGTTATGCATCTGAGAAGTTTTAATCCTAAGCAGGGTCTTTGAAAATGGTACACGTATGGTGATACAGTGCATGTGCTCTCATGTCCTTAAAGTAGTGTAGTTCTGTTGTTAGTATGTATATAAAAAAGCAAAGCCCAATTCTAAACCCAAATATTTTTTTTTTATGAGAAGAACATCAACATATTGCATGATTACGGCAGTCCATAGCTTCCCTGACAAAAATTCACCAAGAAAGTTAAATATTCCAAAATTTTTCTGTGTGTAAATTGCTAAATATGTAAAAAACATGTATACAAAAAAGCAAAGCCCAATTCCAAACCCAAATATTTTTTTTATGAGAAGAACATCAACATAATGCATGATTACGGCAGTCCATAGCTTCCCTGACAAAAATTCACCAAAAAAGTTAAATATTCCAAAAATATTTCTGTGTATATATTGCTAAATGTGTAAATAACATGTATATAAAAAAGCAAAGCTTAATTTTAAATTTCATTATCCTTTCCACAGGAAAAGCATCAAAATACTGCATAAGTACGGCACTCTTGCAGCCGCATGATTACGGCAGTCCATAGCTTCCCTGACAAAAATTCACCAAGAAAGTTAAATATTCCAAAATTTTTCTGTGTGTAAATTGCTAAATATGTAAAAAACATGTATACAAAAAAGCAAAGCCCAATTCCAAACCCAAATATTTTTTTTATGAGAAGAACATCAACATAATGCATGATTACGGCAGTCCATAGCTTCCCTGACAAAAATTCACCAAAAAAGTTAAATATTCCAAAAATATTTCTGTGTATATATTGCTAAATGTGTAAATAACATGTATATAAAAAAGCAAAGCTTAATTTTAAATTTCATTATCCTTTCCACAGGAAAAGCATCAAAATACTGCATAAGTACGGCACTCTTGCAGCCGCATGATTACGGCAGTCCATAGCTTCCCTGACAAAAATTCACCAAGAAAGTTAAATATTCCAAAATTTTTCTGTGTGTAAATTGCTAAATATGTAAAAAACATGTATACAAAAAAGCAAAGCCCAATTCCAAACCCAAATATTTTTTTATGAGAAGAACATCAACATAATGCATGATTACGGCAGTCCATAGCTTCCCTGACAAAAATTCACCAAAAAAAGTTAAATATTCCAAAAATATTTCTGTGTATATATTGCTAAATGTGTAAATAACATGTATATAAAAAGCAAAGCTTAATTTTAAATTTCATTATCCTTTCCACAGGAAAAGCATCAAAATACTGCATAAGTACAGCACTTTTGCAGCCGCATGATTACGGCAGTCCATAGCTTCCCTGACAAAAATTCACCAAGAAAGTTAAATATTCCAAAATTTTTCTGTGTGTAAATTGCTAAATATGTAAAAAAACATGTATACAAAAAAGCAAAGCCCAATTCCAAACCCAAATATTTTTTTTATGAGAAGAACATCAACATAATGCATGATTACGGCAGTCCATAGCTTCCCTGACAAAAATTCACCAAAAAAGTTAAATATTCCAAAAATATTTCTGTGTATATATTGCTAAATGTGTAAATAACATGTATATAAAAAAGCAAAGCTTAATTTTAAATTTCATTATCCTTTCCACAGGAAAAGCATCAAAATACTGCATAAGTACGGCACTTTTGCAGCCGCATGATTACGGCAGTCCATAGCTTCCCTGACAAAAATTCACCAAGAAAGTTAAATATTCCAAAATTTTTCTGTGTGTAAATTGCTAAATATGTAAAAAACATGTATACAAAAAAGCAAAGCCCAATTCCAAACCCAAATATTTTTTTTATGAGAAGAACATCAACATAATGCATGATTACGGCAGTCCATAGCTTCCCTGACAAAAATTCACCAAAAAAGTTAAATATTCCAAAAATATTTCTGTGTTTATATTGCTAAATGTGTAAATAACATGTATATAAAAAAGCAAAGCTTAATTTTAAATTTCATTATCCTTTCCACAGGAAAAGCATCAAAATACTGCATAAGTACGGCACTTTTGCAGCCGCATGATTACGGCAGTCCATAGCTTCCCTGACAAAAATTCACCAAGAAAGTTAAATATTCCAAAATTTTTCTGTGTGTAAATTGCTAAATATGTAAAAAACATGTATACAAAAAAAGCAAAGCCCAATTCCAAACACAAATATTTTTTTTTATGAGAAGAACATCAACATAATGCATGATTACGGCAGTCCATAGCTTCCCTGACAAAAATTCACCAAAAAAGTTAAATATTCCAAAAATATTTCTGTGTATATATTGCTAAATGTGTAAATAACATGTATATAAAAAAGCAAAGCTTAATTTGAAATTTCATTATCCTTTTCACAGGAAAAGCATCAAAATACTGCATAAGTACGGCACTTTTGTAGCCCCCCTGACAAAAATTCACTAAAAGAGGTAAGTATTCAAAAAAATATTTTGGTATATATATTGCTAAATGTGTAACAAACATGTATATAAAAAAGCAAAGCTTAATTCTAAGTTCTAATATTTTTTTTATAAGAAAAGCTACAAAAGCAAATAGGGAGAAGTGAAGCCATTTAGCCATTTTCAAAATCTGATTGTGAAAGAGTAAAAAAATGAGTAAATAAGAGCAAATATAAAGAAAAAGTATTGCTAAATGTGTAATAAACATGTATATAAAAAAGCAAAGCTTAATTCTAAGTTTTAATATAAAGAAGAAATAAGACACAAAAATGGAGCTAAATTCAAATGAAAAACTATAACAAATTAATAAAAAAAAATAAGACCTAATTCAAATGCCACCATCATCAGACAAAAGAAAAAATGAGATTTTATTCTTTAGTTCATTTATTCTTCTGTCTGATGCTGTTGCTGAAACGTCACACACTATTGAAGACACTATAAAAGATAGATTAAAAGTAATAATTCAATCTACAATTCGAAAAATAATATAACCTGGTGAGTTCCCAGAAAAGGTTAACTTTGGTAGGCGGCGCTGTACGTTGACACCGCCGTACCTTCGAGCCGTTTTTACACGAGTTAAAGCGAAGATTTTGGACATAGTGATTTTTACATTTCGATCTTTTATATTAATATATATACTTACTATTTCGAATTATTTTTCTAAAAACGAACATTATTTTTTTTAATTATCTGAAACTAACCTAATTAAACTTATCTAAAACTAACCTTATTTAGCGATTAAACTAACATAATTTAACCTATTTGAATCTAACCTCATATACACTTTTACACTACCTTTTCATTTCAAAATTAAATTAAAATAAGTTTATATTAAATAATAACATTTTTAAAAATCGACTTTCTGGTTCACACTTTTGTATCTAATCAATTATGTATTTTTTTATTTCTCTCTATAAAAGTACGCAATTGTAAACAAAAGAATTGATGATGATAAATGCAAAAAATCTACGATTGTAAAATAGATTAAATTAAAAAATAAAAATAACTGTTAACATTAGGAAAATAAAAACAGGCCTATCATACGAAGAAAAAAATAACGAAAATTTTGGTAAATAGATCGTTATGTGTAGTTCAGAATCTTCGGAGGAGATAGCTCACGACTTTACAATGGAAAACTCTGTTACGGTATTATCTATATAGATTTTATGAGAGAATAGTCAAATTGTCATTTATCCAATTATATTTTCTATTTTAGAGATGAAATGTTTCACAAGCCTTAAATAAAAAGGTTTTTAGATTTTTTGAACTATCTAATAAACAATATGATATTGTAAAAAAAAAAAGCAAAAAAAGTGAAATTGTACTGGGATCAAATGGATAAATTAAGAAAATTACGTCAAATATTAATTTAAAAAAATAACTTGTATATTATATAATCTAAAAACTCAAATATATTCTATATTTAGAATATATATATTTTATTTTTATTCATTGATAATTCTACTTTTTTTATTATCGTTTTAAAATTACTTTCAGTTTTGTTGTAAATATGCGTAGTTAACATATTTATCTTTTTGAATCTGTTGAAGATATTAATCTGTAATTTTAAATGTTTCTTTTTGACCAGTACTTTTGTTTTGTTTTTGCCTTTTCCTAAAAATGTTTTTTTTCTTCTTCTTCATTATTACTTGTTCTATATGTAAAGCTTTGTTTTTGAGACTTTAATAAACAAATTCAAGTTTATTATATTTTTGTGTGCTATTAAAGTTAAAACACAACAGGTTATGGACCCAACCACGCATTCACTGCGAAATATAACAAAAACGAAGCAACGGTAAGCCTAAAAATAATTCTATTTTGTTTATCACGTTAAAATTTATATTAGTAATGGCTGGAATGGATAATATTAAAATGGGTATGAATATTCCCAAATTGGAAGGATTAATAAACTGGCCAGAATATAAGAAAAATATAAAATTGCTTTTAACAATAAACAAAGTAATAGGCGTTGTTGATGGAACATATAGAAAGCCAATAAAACAAGAAACAAATGAAGAAAAAGAGGCATATGTAAAATGGGAAAGTGAAGATGCAATATCCCAATTGTTATTTACAACAAGTGTGATGCCTGATGTGAGTCAACTAATCATTCCCTGCTCAAGTGCTAAAGATATGTGGGACAAATTGTTAGGTGTCTATGAGCAAAGCTCTGGTCAAAGATTAGACATGCTCTATAATCAATTCTTTAATTTTAAGAAGGATCCTACAGATTATATTTCAAAGCACATTTCAAAACTAGAAAGTTTATGGAATGATATGAAAAATGAACTTACTAAACAAGAAAATTTGAAATTGCCAGAATCCATGCTGATGTGCAGAATCATAAACACCTTGCCTGATGAATATTTTGATTTTAAAAGTATTTGGGAATCAGTTTCTAAAGAAGAACGTTCTGTAGACAATCTCACACAAAGGCTTCGGTTACTCGAAATAAGAATTCAACAGCGAGATGAATGCAGCACATCAGGTTCGACAGCACTAATGGCAAATGCATATGAAAATAAGCAAAATATGAAAGGAAAAGTTACCAAAAGTAATGAAAATTTTCAGAAAACAAGAGAAACAAGAGAATGTTACTTTTGTCATAGAAAAGGACACTTGGCCAAAGATTGTAGGTATGCAAAACAGAAGAAACTAAAGGATAAAGAAAAGGATGAAACTAAATTAAAACTTAATTCAAAATTAAGAGAAAGTTTAATCAGTGAAAGATTCAATGAACAAGATGAAGACATTTGGATTGGTGACTCAGGAGCTACTAACCACATTACAAGAAATGCAAGTTTTTATACTTCTTATAAGGATTTTCCTACCCAACAGACTGTTAAAGTTGGAAGTAATGAAAAATTGATAGCTTATGGAAGTGGAACTATAACAATTGAAACTTGTGTAAAAGATAAATGGCAAACTCACTACCTAACTGATGTATGGTATGTTCCCAATTTCAGTCGTAATGTGATGTCATTACAATCCACATTGGATAAAGGGTTTGAAATGAAAATGGATAAAAAAGGTTGTAAACCTTTTAAGACAACCACTGGAGAAGTTATTGTAGAAGGGAAAAGACTACCTGGAGGCTTGTATGGTATGTTAATGACAAGTATCAAACCTGAAAATGCTGCAAAAGTCAATTTAGCCAAAACCCAAAATGTCAATATGCTACAACTATGGCATGAAAGATTTGGACATCAAAATAAAAGGCATGTTCAAAAATGGCTTAAAGAACAAGGAATAGATGCAGTCATGGACAATGAACCTTGCGAGGCATGCATTTATGGAAAACAACATAGAGTGAGTTTTGGATCAAGAGAACAATATGCTTCTACTCAACCTGGAAACTTGATTCATGTAGATGTATGTGGCGCTATGCAGGAGGTTTCGAAAGGAGGGATGAGATACTTTGTGTGTTTCAAATAGGATTTTACAAAATACCGATCAGGGTATATCCTAAAAGAAAAGTCACAAGTCATTGAAAAGCTAGAACAATTTCTCTTGGAAACAAAGACTACTGGACATATAGTGAAAGAAATTCTCACAGATGGAGGAAAGGAATTTGTAAATAAAGAAACCTCAAAAATTACAAACAAGTATGGTATTAATCATAGGATCACAATGCCATATACTCCACAACAGAATGGTTCAGCGGAAAGAGAAAACAGGACTTTAATAGAAGCGGCTCGTTCAATGATATATGCCAAAAATATGAGCCTAAAGCTTTGGGCAGAGGCAGTTAACACTGCTACATATGTTTTGAATAGAACAGGACCAACACAAATTGAGGGAAAGACACATTATGAACTATGGTTTGATAAAAAACCAGCAGCTGATCATCTTCGAATATTTGGAACTGAATGTTTTGTTCATGTGCCTGATGAAAAGAGAAGAAAGTTAGATGCCAAAAGCGAAAAAGGTATTTTAGTTGGTTATTGCAGTAACAAGGATGGGTATCGAATCTGGATGCCGAACTCAAACAAAGTTGTCACAAGTAGGGGTGTAATATTCAAGGAAACTATACCAACATTTAGCCTTGATATTGAAAAGAGAAATAAGGAACTTTCAAGTAATCAGATTGATGAACAAAATAATACTAAAGATATTGAGAAAATTGAAAGCAATGTTCAAACATCAGACGTATACAATCTAAACCTCAAAGGTATATTGATGCTGAAATAAATATTGCAGAAGGTCTTGAACCCAAGACATACAAAGAAGCAATGGATTCTCCAAATGCACAATTTTGGAAAGAAGCAATGAATGAAGAAATGAATTCTTTAACGGAAAATGATGTATACGAATGCACAACATTACCACCTGGCCAAAAACCAATTGATTGTAAATGGGTATTAAAGACCAAATTGAATTCTAAAGGAGAGATTACAAGATATAAGGCAAGACTGGTGGCAAAAGGGTTTGTACAAAAGAAGGGTATAGATTATGAAGAAACATTTAGTCCTGTGGCAAGATATGACACCATAAGAACTCTTTTAGCAATTGCTGCTAATGAAGACTTAAAATTGGTGCAATTTGACATAAAGACAGCCTTTCTATATGGAGACTTACAAGATCAAATTTATATCAAACAACCTGAAGGATTCAACAATGGAACAGATCTTTTATGGAAATTGAAGAAAAGTCTCTATGGACTTAAACAGTCACCAAGATGCTGGAATCAGAAAATAGTCAACTTCATGAAAGAAAGATGTCTGAAGGAAAGTACAGCTGACCCCTGTTTATTCTTCAGAAAAACAAATGATCAACTACTCATTATTGCCATATATGTTGATGATGGAATCATTGCTGGTACAAATGAACAGGAAATCAAAGAATTTCTTGATGAACTAATGTTTTCATTTAAGATCACAAGTGAACCATTAAATTACTTTTTGGGTATTGAGATAGAGCGGCAACCCGGATGGGTCAATCTTTATATATCAAAAGGCATATATAAAAATAATTCTTGAGAAATTCAATATGTCTCAAGCGAATAAAGTGGGAACACCAACTGATAATTCTACTGTTCCTGGGGAAGCAGAGATTCTAGAAAATGTTCCCTTTCGTGAAGCGATTGGTAGTCTGATGCATCTGAGCTGCTTAACAAGACCCGATATCACTTTTGCACTGAATAAAGTTTCTCAAAAACTTGCAGCACCAACAATATATGACTGGGAAGCAGTTAAACGAATCTTCAAATATCTACTGGGTATGAGGGACATTTGAAATCTGATTAAGGGGGAGTGTTGAAGATATTAATCTGTGATTTTAAATGTTTCTTTTTGACCAGTACTTTTGTTTTGTTTTTGCCTTTTCCTAAAATGTTTTTTTCTTCTTCTTCATTATTACTTGTTCTATATGTAAAGCTTTGTTTTTGAGACTTTAATAAACAAATTCAAGTTTATTATATTTTTGTGTGCTTTTAAAGTTAAAAACACATCAGAATCACTAATATAGGATTAATTTCATAAATTCTATATAATGTGAAAATAACTAATGTGTAATATTTCCTCTAGTAATTGAAAATAAAAACCTACTTGATGGTAAATAATTATTTTTTTTTATCACGACTACACCTTGAACCCTTTATCTTATCATTCCTTTGTCTTATTAACCCTTTATCTAACAACAAACAAATCATTCATAACATATATCTATATTAATAAAATGGAAATTTCATAAGTGGACATTACTCTTCATGTTTCACCTTTCCATACCTCATCCTCAAGTTAGAAATGTCGCTATTTCTCTTTGAAAATAAATTTCGATTTTTAAAAGAAAAATTCGCGGTATAATTTTAATTTTCGTTATACATAACTTTGCTGTTATCGATAAAATACAAAAAAATTCAACAGAGTTAAAGTGTTTACACTTTCAAAAGTGTTTACACTTTTGCGCTTCTTGGAAAATTAGTTTTAATCTTTTTTATATATATTTTAATAACTTTTGTACATGGTAAGATACTTTTATTTATAGTTTTCATATTTTATACCAAAAAAAGTTGAAGCCTTACTTGATGAGATCAATTTTATATTTTAGATAAATTTTTAGGCTAATTTTAATTTATTTCTTTTTTATTTTATATACAGATTATATATGCTATTTCTAACTTACGTGGTTAGTATTTTTATAAGACTAAGGTTATTTATATTATTTTTACAAAAAAAGATTGAAATTTCATTAATGTGCTCAATTTAATGTCTTTTTTGAGGACCTTAACAACATTTTTAATTAATTGTTTAGATATTTTAATAACAGATTATTTATGGTGTTTTCCACATATATGGGTCGTTTTGTAAACAAATTTTGGGTTGTTTCTATTTTTTTTCACTAAGATGCAAGATATTTTATTGATATGTTTATGTGATTGTCATTATGAGGCCCTTCTCAAATATTTCTTAAGAATTTTTATTTAATTATTTAGATCTTTCAAATACAAATTATTTGTGGTATTTATAACATATAGGTGTTGTGTTTTTTAAAATATTTGGGTTTTTTATTATTAATCGCAAAAAAGAGCAAGCAATTTCATTGTGTTCAATAAAGGGTCATTTTGAGGTCCTTTTTTAAATTTTCTTATGGAATTTTTAATTATTGCTTTGATCGTTTAAATACAGTTTATTTATTATATTTTCTACATATATGGGTTGTATATAAAAAATAGGTTATTTATATTTTTAAATAAGCAAGGGATTTCTTTTACGGATTCATTTATTTGTCTTTTTGAAGTCCGTTTTCAAATTTTTTTAAAGATATTTTAATTTATTTGATTAAATATTTTATATTTAGATTATTTATAGTTTTTTTTAACATATAGGGGTTGTATTTTGTATTTAGAAAATTATCTCTATTTTTTACCTAAAAAAAAAGCATGCTTTTTCATTGCCGTATCCAGCGGTTGGTCTATTTTTGAAGCTTTTTAATGATAACTGGTTTTGTACATTAATTTTTTGGTAATATAATATTATGATTTTAGTTTTTTTTAATATTTTTAACATATATGAAGGTTATTTTGAATAGAAAATTTAAAAATTTTGATTTTTACCTCAAAAAGACAGGAAATTTTTATGCTTTGTTTAGAAATTGCTGGTTTTGAAGCTTTTGTTATTAATCTCAATCTAATTTTTTTTTCAGAATATGCCATACAGTTTATTTATTATATTTTCTACATATATGGGTTGTATCTAAAAAATAGGTTATTTATATTTTTAAATAAGCAAGGGATTTCTTTTACGGATTCATTTATTTGTCTTTTTGAAGTCCTTTTTCAAATTTTTTTAAAGATATTTTAATTTATTTGATTAAATATTTTATATTTAAATTATTTATAGTTTTTTTTTAACATAAAGGGGTTGTATTTTGTATTTTAGAAAATTATTTATATTTTTACCTCAAAAAAGCATGCTTTTTCATTGCCGTATCCAGCGGTTGGTTTATTTTTGAAGCTTTTTAATGATAACTGGTTTTGTACATTATATTTTTGGTAATAATATTATGATTTTAGTTTTTTAAAATCTTTTTAACATATCTGAAGGTTATTTTGAATAAAAAATTTAAAAATTTTGATTTTTACCGTCAAAAAGACAGAAAATTGTTATGCTTTGTTTAGAAATTGCTGGTTTTGAAGCTTTTGTTATTAATCTCAATCTAATTTTTTTTTCAGAATATGCCTCGCCACAGCCGACGTTTACTTGGTAGGAATACGGCTGCTTCCAGGAGATATAGGAATGCTAGAGCTATTGAGACACCACTTCAAAGTGAGACGCGTCGTGCGGTTCGCCGTCTTAGGTATTCTGAAGCCCGCGTCGCAGCTACACAAACTATGCAAGTTCCTGTTCAGCGTATTCAGCTTTGGACTCATAAGCCGTTTTCAGGTTTGCAGTATAATGCCCATATTGATTATAAAGCTGATTCATCTGTCGATATAGGCCAAATGTCTCGGGTATGCCAGTTTTGCTCTGCTTTGAGATTTAAAGATGATGTAATGTAATAGAAACAAAATAAGCCTCATCCTACCTAATATACATTACTTCTGAGGATTAAAGATTTTGTTTTGTGTTGAGAATTTTGCATGCATTTCTCTATTTCTTTTCTTCTCTTGCAAAGCTAATGGATTGTTTAGGTTGCTTATTTTTGACTCGCCAATTTGTTTAGTGATAAAGTGGTATAGCGTTCTTTTTCAGAGCATCACCCTACAAAAAAATTACCTGACCTTTCCTAATATTCAGATAGATTTATTATATCAACATACTAGACTACAAACATTCCCTTGAGTAAAACCCGGGCGGAGCCGGGTACACCCGCTAGTATATATATATAATCGAAGCTTTATGTATTTATGTTTTTTAATCTTTATAAATAAACTAGTTTATAGTAATTTCCTACTGGAAGAATTATGTTTGTTCAATATACAGCAAAGTGCTCTGAGCAACATGTTACAATAAAATATATTAAAAAACTATCAAATAAATAATGTATATTCAAATAAATATCCATTTCGATATATATATGCAAATTAAAATAGACTCTCCAAAATATCCTTGGGTGTTGGGAAAATAAATAATTGATTATTTTTTCAATTTCATCGTAAAAAGGGGATTTACCTGCTACCAAATAATTTACAATATTCATGCAGAATTTTCAATTTACTTCCCTATGTAAAAAAAAAGAGCTTAAACCTAATTTCAAATATTGGTTTCGGAATGAAGATATCGTTTGATAGCTTTGGACATTGTAATGATAAGTTAGAAATATCCGGATTTTTAAAATCATTTTAACAAATATCAGGAAATATATTTAAAATAAGTTGATAGCTTGAAAGTCTGTAATAGGAATATATTCCAAATTTCTTTTTTTAAAGTGTTTTAAATATTTTGAATAGATAAAAACAGTAATGTGAAAAAATTGTACAAATGTGATATTGTACTGGGATAAGGTGCATAAATTATGAAAAAGGCATCTCCTTATCGTGCAACTGAAGGTTACGCAATTCTGGTCTTACCTCCCCGTTCCATGATTTTTCAGGATGCCTGAATGACCAGTTTTTTGGTCATTGAGGTACAACTTGCACTGCGCTGTGAGGGCCAACAGCCCGAAACGCGTCCGTGGTAAGCCTTTCTTGATTAATCAAGATTGGGTATTTGGCCAATTCTGGAATAATTAAAATTCAACGAGAATAGTTGATATTTATTCCGATAGATGGCGCAAGCCATCAGCCACTTCCAGTTGCACGATAAGTATATGTCTTTTTCATAAAACAATAATATTATGAATTTTAAGTAAAGACTATAGGTTGAATACAAGTTTTTTTTTAATAGTTCGTAAAATTAATATCCATCCACACATATTAGGATTTGATGGGTTCAGACTTATGAAAACATTGATGAAGAAAAGATCAAGATTGACAACCTCAAAAATGCAAAACTCGTTTATTTTAAGGAATTAAAGATTTAAAAACATCTTAGAGACAATATTGCATTTGAACAACAGTCGGACCTGGAGGTTGTTATTGGGTTCTGCGCTGCCTGGAGTATAGGAGCTCCATCTATGCTTCCTTCCTGTGTATTTGCATTCGAACAACTGTCCTAAATGTAGAAATATCGGTTTGCAAAGACGATATTCAAATCTCAATGACTGTTGTCAATTAGTACCAAGAAAACATGGTAAAATACATAAAAATCATAATCTATCCGGTGATGTTTCGTGATTGTGATGTAGAAAACGCTACAAAACATTGGAAGAAGGTAGTAAAATGAAAATTCCTTCCTTATGTTCTATATCTGAATGTAAATACATGGAGTTTCAGGTTTGAGAGGAGTATAACAATTTGGCTTGTATTATTATAGACTTGTATTATTTTGAAAAATAGTACAAAAATGAATTGGAACTTGGATCTGGTAGATAAATTAAGAAAAAGGCATTTCCTGATCATGCAACTAAAAGTTGCTGATGGCTTGCGCCATCTATCGGAATAAATATCAACTAATCGTTGATTTTTAATTATTCCGATTTTGATTAAAAATCAACGATTAGTTGAAATTTATTGCGATAGATGGCGCAAGCCCTCAGCAACTTTCAGTTGCACGATCAGGAAATGCTTTTTTCTTAATTGTATTATTTTGTTATTGAAAAGTGAATTAATAGAGATTTCCTTAATGTATAGTTTACTTTAAACAGAAAGATAATATGCTTATGTTTGTTGTAAACCTACACGCGAATATATAGATATAAATATTCTGAAATTACGTATATGTGTGAAAATCAGAATAGTTTAAGAAACTGAAAACAAATTTGTATGATTTCTAAATAGTATCTCTATTTTCGGAATCATAAACAAGCAATTAGAGCTCAATCGAAAGACAGTTTTTATGTATCTATAGCCTCTCTATTGATTACTTCTTCATTATGATAAGCAGCACAAAAAGGTTATATAAATTTCAATTTCATATTACATTTTATCCATGATAGCGTTTTTATAAATATTAAATTATTTAATATCCTAATTCAAAAAAGATTTTTAATATACAGGGGTGATCCAAAAGTCCCGCACAACTTTAAAAATTAATAACTCCGCGAATATTTGCGCTAGAGCAATGCGGTAAACACCATTGTGTTCAGGATGCAATGGATTTTTTATGGCAAATAATGAAAAATTCGAAATTGATTTTAGTGACAACTTTATTCGCTAGATGGCGCTCTACCAGAATCAGAGATTCAGCGGCCATATTGTTTGATAAATTGAAAAATATAACTGAACGACACGTAATTTTCCTTTTGAATACCAGGAAAGAACCCTAATAATATCAAATGATAAATTAATAAAACACCATTTCGCCAAAAGTTAGAAGAATTGGTTGACGATTTTATATACAATCTGAGATATGTAAAATAGGTATATGCAAATTAAAACATGTAGCAAAAAATATTTATATTTTAGATGGAGTTTTGTGAAATAAATTGAATGTTTGAAAATAACTACTGATATCAATACACGATTTTAGAAATGTTAATATAGTACCAAAAATTATGATGGCACTACTAATAGGATTTCGTGCTCTAAGGAATGTATAGTTTCTTGACTAATTGTCGACACTTGACCATTTAACTGGATATTTGTCATGATCCAAAAATGATATATAGAGGGGAGTGACAAAATATATTTGTCGTACTTTATTCCAAATATCCTATGGTTTGTCAAATGTTATCATTGTTTATTATACTGTACATAATTTTGAAAATGTATCCCCTCAAAAAAAAAAATCATTTTTAAATCGACCTTTTGCGTTGAAAAACGTGGTAGTAAAATCATTTTGTATTATTTTTTGCGCAAAACATCTAAAGTTGGGGGGTACAGAGATTATTCCTTATGCTATTTCATCTAATGGGCGAAAAGCGATAAACTAAACATAAGGGGTAAAATTGTGTATACCAGTGTTATTCGAGAAGTTATAACACTTTGACCTGCACGACATAATATAAAAAGTGGGCAAATGACAAACAAAAAAATTACTGTTTACAGAAAAAAAAGAGTCAAGATGTGAGACAGCATTTATTATTCCCATAACCCAAAACAAAGAGCTGCAAAATATAACACATGAGGTAACTGCCTTCTCTCTTGTATTAGGTCACAATCCTTGCTCAATGTGGCGCCCTTCATTCTCAAACACCGCCTGCAGACGATAGATGACAGAATGGTCACAATTAAATAGTTGAAATTTATAAAACGTGCCATCTGATAGAAGCCTTCAACATGGCCAATGTGGTAGGCCGGCATCGATAAAAACGCGACTTAATGTACCCCCATAACCGAAATTGTAAGGCGTCAAGTCTGGTGATATTGGGGGCCACTGGTATATAAAGTGGCGACTTATCAACGAATTCCACCGAACGTATCCTTCAGCAATTGTTTGGCACCCCGGGAGATATGAGGAGGTCCTCCATCTTGCATAAATGTTATTTCGCTTAGTGTTTGTCTGTCCTGTAATATGGGAATAACCTTTTCTCTCAAAAGTTGAACATAACGTTCACCAGTTACAAAAACGGCTTTAAAAGTTCTTCCATTGATTTTTTCAAAGAAAAATGGCCCAATAATAAAAGAAGAAGTGAACCCACACAAAACTGTAACTCTGTGCTGATGAAGTGGTATTTATGTGAAAATCCTAGGGTTTTCTGTTGCCAAAATGAGGCAGTTTTGAATGTTTAAATTCTCCCTTTAGATAAAAGTGAGCATCATATGTTCTTAGAACATTGACAGCCAGTTTTCATCAATATCAATTTGCCGGAAAACCCATGCAGCGAATTCTTGACGCTTCTCAAAATCGCTGACTTTCAACTCGTGAAAACTTTGAATTTTCTTAGGATATTTTTATAGAAAAATTCTAAATGTGTGTTCTCTCAAAACTGTTCCATACGAAATCCCCGTTTGTCAAGAAACTTGTCTAGCACTTACTTCTCCATACGTGGATAACGTTTCAATAGCTTCAGCATTCTGCAAAACCGTAACAGCCACTGACTTGCATGTCGATGGTCTTCTACTCCGAGGTTTTGCTTCCAGAGATCCAGTTTCCTCAAACTTTTAATCAATCGCTTTAGAGAGTAGCAACTCATTGGTCCTTTACCGCTTCGAATATCTTTAAAGGAACGAAACGCTCGTAAAGCTTCAGTGGCAGATTCTGAATCACAATTTAAAAAATTCACCAGAGTGCTTATCCTGTAGTGACGGCATTCCAGGGGGAAGAAGAGAAGTTCGACCACACCTCCTTGCGGTCCCCCGTGGACCCTTGGAATATTTGACCAAATTCTGGTTCGTTTCCAAGATGACTAACGTTGCAACGGCACCCATTTTCAAATGAAGAGCAAAACTGATATCTCCAGTAATGCTACCGCGTCCGGGTAACCGCCGCGTCAGGAGCTGCAGCTCGAGCTCATGATGAGAAATCTACTACGAGGACACAATTCAATCTACTACAACTCAATATAAATGGTACCCAGAGGAAAATAAAGAGATGACTTGTCTTCTCTGTGACAACAATGTACATATTACCTGTCCTCAGGAGACAAAATTGAATCAGAATATGAGATTCAATATCAAAGATTATACAACACTACGAAAGGACAGACCGGGAAAATTCGGAGGAGGACTTGCCGTTTTGATTAAAACTCTAGAAATCAAATTTAAGGAAATCGCCTATAATCAGAGTAAGCCTAGAGAAAGCACGACAGAAGCTCAGGCAATAGAAATCTATCTTACAGATAAAACAATTCCAATCATAAATGTTTATCACCACGATAATACTAGCATCAATACAGGCCTGATAGAGACATTAAGTGAAGCGTCTTCGGATATCGCAATCATACTTGGTGATTTTAACGCCGAAAGACCAACTTGGGGATCACCTGTCCAGGATAACAAAGGTCAGCAGGTTGAGGACATGCTAACCGACGTCGCCCTTACGCCATTAAATAACGAAAAGAACACCTATCTATCCAAGTCCACAGGCACAGAATCCGCAATAGACATCACAGCGATAAATTACAACATCGCACCCACAACACAATGGAAAATTCTGAAAAGTGCAATCAGTGACGACAGACCAATTTAACAACCCTAAAATTCAAAATTGAGAATTTTCAACAGAATAAAAAACACTGGAAAAAAATAAAGAAAAGCTTGAAGATCTGTGCAACGAAGAATTAAATCACAGAACGATTGACAAAAACTTGGAAAAATTATCTTTGAACATATCCAAAGCTGCAAAAGTATCGATACCTAGAGGTAGACTTGAAGACCTGTGAATACTTTACTGGAAGGACTACAATATCGAGGCAATGATTGCAGAGAGAGACAATAAAAATGAACTTCTTAAAACAAATAAAACAGAAGAAATCATAAAGGAACTCATTGAAATTAGTCACAAAATAGAACAAGAAATTTGGATATTCAAACAAGAAAAATGGGCAGAATTTTTACAAAGAAAATGGATCCAAAAAAGGAAAGCCATCACTGGAATATAATTAGTGTTATAAAACAATCACAACCAACACAAATCCTCCAATACTCTAACCGATATGAACAGCGAGAACGAACAAACAGATGGATGACATAATTGCTGAATATCTTTCAAGCACTTCCAGACTCAGCTATACGAATGAAGGCAGGACTCTAAAAAATAATATAAACAAGTTAGTTAAACAAGCAAGAAATTACCATCAACAAGATATTTACTCGATAGACTTCACACTGAATGAGCTAAATTCATCAATAGGAAAGTTAAATCCAAGATGTCACCTGGAGATGCTCTAATCTTTGGTCAAATGATTAAACACTTTGGAGACGAAGCTAAAAATCAACTCCTACGAATACTGAACATTTCATGGCAAACTGGTAAACTACCAAAGAATTGGAAGATATCAATTATAGTGCCAATACTGAAATCAAACAAAGATGCTAAGGAATGCAAGAACTATCGGCCAATTGCTCTTACCAACATACTTTTAAAAATAACAGAATGAATTATCCACTCTAGGCTCATAGTCTGGCTCACTAACAATAATAAAATAAACTTCTACCAAACTGCCTAAAGATCCAGACACTGTACAACTGATAAACTGTTCTACTTCTGTCAATCAATAATAGATTTCTAGGAAAAACCGCCAAAGAAGACAACGGCCGTATTCCTGGATATGACCTCAGCTTTTGTTCGAGTGTAGAAATTATTTGAAAGGGTGCACAACATCGGAGTAAGAGGAAAAACCTTAATCTGGATTGCAGACTTCTTAAGGGGAAGAAGGATAAAGGTTCGGGTAAATGGAACATTTTCCAAGGACCGAAGAACATGGGCTGGTGTACCTCAGGGATCTGTGCTCAGTCCTCTACTCTTCTCGCTATATATTAACTGTTGTTTATGTAAATAGATGATTATTATTTGTATTATTTAAAGCCTCATTATGTTAAAATATATGTATATATAAAGTGGACATTTGTTGTTGTCCATGGTCAAGTTTGAGCTCTTGTACATCTAATTACGACACAACAAAAGTAGCGACGAGGATGCGCGATCTACAGAGCCAGTAAAAAGCTGAGGAAAACGGTGTCTATGCAAGTATAACAACTACATCTTTTAAACAAATCTGACTTTCGGATTATGGAGAGGGAAAATAAGAAAATGGGTTAAGATTACATCTTTTAAACTATCTGAATCAAGAAAACAAAGGAGTAGAAAAGATCAGCATGACAAGTTCAAAGTTAATAATACCTTTTAGATGCTATAGCCCAGTGGAGGACACTTCGATCTTTTTGTACAAAAATTTGAGGCTTTCTTTTTGGCATCTGAAGAAGAAGATTAAAGTGCTGATTTTTACCTCGCTACCAGATTCTGAAATTTTGAAGCAGGGAAACGATATTTTCTTCCTGGTCTAATGAAAGATCAACCCTATGATACTATCATTCAAAGAATTAAGCTGCATTTGGATCCAAAGAAGAAAGTGATACCACATCGATGCAGATTTTAAAGAGAATTCAACAGGAAGGAGAATCGATTTTGGAATATCTTAGAGAATTGAAACATTTGGCAAAAAATTGTAATTTCGTCGATATGTTGGGAACCATGATAGGGGACCGTTTTGTGGCTGGAATCAAGTCGGAAATCCTGCAAAAGAAGCTACTACAAGAGGACGACGATGTCACCCTGGATAAAGTTTTGCAGTGGCGATCTTGTTCGAACTGGCGCAGATAAATACAAGAAAATTACAAGATAAATTAGTGGCCAAGATATCCCCTGTGAATTGAAAGGATAAAAAGGGCGAGTACAATAATAGTACGGCGCAGTATAGGCCTTTCAGGCAAAGTGGCAAAGGCAAAATAGTGTGTTATAGATGTGGTGCAAGACATTCACACGTGGCATATGTTAAACCTCATAGAACAAAGACATGTTTTAAAATGTAATTAACTGGGTCATTTAAGTAGGGTCTGCAAAGCTAGTAAAATAATGTGGGGATGTAAATTTGTACAAGAGGACTCTATATATTATGTACAGGGCGAAACTGATGCCACAATAAATTTAACAGTAGATGATTATTCGTTGTGCTTTACAATAGATACAGGAAGTCCAGTTACGTTAATACCTAAAAATATTTATAAGAATTATTGGCAAGGTGAAAGATTATTTCCAACAAATTTAAGATTAAAATACTTTTGTGGTAAATCAATAAAGATTATAGATCAAAGAAATGTTTTTGTAAAAGAAGTCAACCAATATTACGATTAATAGTTGTAAATGAAAAAATCCAGGTAATTTTATTAGGAAGAGAATGGCTTAAACATGTGAAACTTGATTATTCTATATTGTTTAGCATCAAAATTTTAAATAATGAATATAATAGAAATATATTTAAATATATAAAAATTTGATGGATAGGTATGCAGATTTGTTTAACAAAGATTTGGGCTGTCTCTCTAAAGGACGTTAGATAATTTTTTTTTTTAAAAAGGATGTGACTCCTGTGTTTTGTAAGGCCAGAAGTTTACCTTTCTCTCCAAAAAACAAAGTAGAGAATTAAATTGATCGTTTAGTGAATTCTTGCATTTTATAACCTATAGTTCATGCATATTGGATCGCTCCAAAAGTACCGGCATCAAAAAAGGATGGTAGTGTAAGGATATGTGGTGATTTTAGATGTACAGCTAATAAAGCAATGGAATTAGATAGGTATCCCATTCCATCGATCGATGAGATCTTTTCAAAATTATCTACAAGCACCGTACTTTCGACTCTAGACCTATCACAGGCTTACTTACAAGTAATGTTAGCGGAAGAAGCCAAAGAGCTGTTGTTGATATAAACACAACAAAGAGGTTGTTTTCTTATAAAAGACGAAAATTCGTATTAATCACAGACAAACGACCCTTAATTCATATATTTTCACCTCAGAAACCAATTCCCATATGTGCAGCATCCAGAATTAAAAGATGGTCCTTGAAATTAGCTGCATTTAATTATACTGAGGAGTTTCGAAAAAGTAGTGATAATTCCAATGTTGACGCATTGTCACGTCTTCCTTTAGAATCGAGTGTCAGGGAGTTTCTTGATGAAGACCAGGTACTTCTCAGAAAATTGAATGAGGTGCCGTTCTCTTTTATGGTGGTGGCATATGAGACGTCCCGAGATAAAATACTGTCTATAGTATTAAGGAATGTTAGAGAAGGCAACTGTGTGTGTGGGAATTCACAAGGGTACTGAGGGAAAACCCACTAGCTCCTTATTATAAGATCAATGAGGAATTAAGTTTGGAGTTTGATTGTTTTCAATGGCGTGAAAGAGTGGTAATTCCCCAAAAATTAAGATCTTTAATTTTAAATGACTTGCATGAAATACACATGGGGATTGTTAAAATGAAGATGATTGCCAGACGGTATTTTCTGGTAGCCAGGCATAGACAGTAACATCGAGGAGTTACCTAGAGAATGTAGAGTATGCAAGAATCGGCTAGCATGCCCCCGGCTACCATCTCGGAATGGACTTCATCTTGATTTAGCGGGTCCGTTCATGGGAAGAATGTTTTGGTTCTCGTGGACGCATACTCAATGTGGATATAAATTTTTATCATCAAAGATATTACCAGCCAAATGATTATAAATCATCTTAGAGAAATTTTTGCCAGATTTGGAATGCCCTAATATTTAGTTACAGATAACGGAAGACAGTTTGTCTCCGGTGAATTCGAGCAATTTACCAAAATGAATGGTATACGGCACACTAAGACCAGTCCGTATAATCCTAGTACAAATGGTTTAGCTGAGAGATATGTAAGAGAGTTTAAAAACCTTTTGAGAAAGAATAATGGGAAGGATGATTTAGAGACGAATCTACACAGTTTCCTATTTGCTCATAGAGCATTCCCCCAAACTGTAATAAAGGAATTCCCCGGCGGAACTGCTAATGAAGAGAAGTTTAAGATCAAGATTCTCGAATTTAATACCAAGATGAGAAATCCGCGAGAGGTATTTCATGAGGCCGTAAGAAGGCAGGAGCAGTTTACTACAGGTTGCGAGGTTTATTTCCGCAACTATGCAACTGGACATAAACGGTAAAAAGGTACCATTTTGGAATTATTGAGCTACCGTCACTACCTTATAAGTTGCGAGGGCGTCGTGTATGAGAGGCATATCAATCAATTGCGACCTGTGAGAAAGAAACAAGTGGAGACAAGAAATTTGATACTTCCTCGAACATCAGGAGAGAAGCCTGTAGATGGAAGTCAGAAATAAAGTGAAGAGGAGGTTCCAGAGGTTACATCAGGAAACAAGGAGGAGAATGCTTCTGTGCACGTACCCTCTTGCACTCCTAGACCAGGGCCTGTTGCTGTGCACGTGCCCTCTTGCACTCCTAAACCGGAGGCTGCCGCTGTGCAAGTGCCCGTCCGCAGTCCTAGACCTCAGAGAGCCAGGAAACCCCTAGACCGACTGGAGTATTATTAAGGCGGAGATGTGTTGTGTATGTAAATAGATGAAGATTATTTGCATTCTTTAAAGTCTCGTTATGTAAGAATATATGTGTATATAAATTGGACATTTTTTGTTGGCCAAACGAAAAGAATCTGAGGCTTTTTATTGGACACGACAAAAACAACAACGGCATTCCAGAGTAAAATAAATCATCAGAGATAGATAAATATTTTTCAAATGAATTAAAATAAATATAATCGATACTGAGAGAGAGTTGAATTTAAAAAAATAGAAAATTATTATTTTCGAAATATAAATAGCTGAGAGGATTCCAGCAAACCGCATCTAAAATATCAGGTTTTTTTTTTTTGCTACATGTTTTAATTTGCATATACCTATTTTACATATCTCAGATTGTATTTAAAAATCGTTAACCATTTCTTCTAACTTTTGGCGAAATGGTGTTTTATTAATTTATCATTTGATATTATTAAGGTTCTTTCCTGGTATTCAAAAAGTAAAAATACGTGTCGTTCAGTTATATTTTTTCAAATTATCAAACAATTTGGCCGCTGAATCGCTGATTCTGGTAGGGCGCCATCTAGCGAGAAAAGTTGTAACTAAAATCAATTTCGAAATGTTCATTATTTGCCATAAAAAATCCCATTGCATCCTGAACACAATGGTGTTTACCGCATTGCTCTAGCGCAAATATTCGCGGAGTTATTAATTTTTAAAGTTGTGCGGGACTTTTGGATCACCCTGTATATTCAAATAATAATATTTATTTATTTCTAGATCTAAAAATAATTCTATCTATCTATGATAGATTTGGGCGATGCAAAATATTTAAACATTTGAGATAATGTTCAAAAATATATATACATTATAATACAATATAATGCGGCTTATGATTGTAGAACGACGATTGACAAATTCTACTGCAAATGTTTCTTTTGAACGAAAAATCGCATTTTTATTCTAAGAATAAATACGACTATTTCTATCCATAGGGATGAAGTATGAAAGGATGAAGTGTGAAGAGTAATGATGAACGGAAAATTCCCATCCCTGGACACTTTTATTTTCCGTTCTTCATTACTCTTCACAATTCAACCCTTCATACTTCATCCCTAAGGATAGAAATGGTCGTATTTCTCTTTAGAATAAAATTGTGATTTTTCGTTCAAAAGAAACATTTGCGGTAGAATTTGTCAATTGTCGTTCTATATATGCATTATGTAAATATTACTATATATATGTCATAATATATGCTCTTCCAGGAATAATAAAACAAACCTAGAGTCAGCCAGAGAGAGACAGCAGCTAAAGTCCAGTCATTTGAGACACCAGCGACGACATTCCAGGGGGCGACCACAGGGCCGTTTCTTGGAACCTCGAGACTATTAGACAGTTGGTGATTGTGTGCGACACTGTCGGCCGGCCCCGGGCCACTCCCATCTCTCTCTCTGGTTGTCTGGAATTCCTCTACCAAATTGTGGTGTGATTATTTCTCTTTCCCCACATTATCACTATATTGCAACATTGAAAGTCGACAGGATCTTATATCAGAAGAGTCGACAGGATAGACCTGGCCGGGAAACAAATCCCTCATATACCAGAGTATGAAGAAAACAAGAAGCCAAGCCACGATGATCGGCCAAACCCAACTCAACTGTAGCCACTTTACTTCGAGCTCTCACCCCCTTCCTCGCCAACCTTTGAACCGTTACCCTGAAGAAGTGACCACCTACGACGGAGATGAAACTACCGCCCACTTTTTAGATGGCAGAGCGCCATCTAGTGGAGCAAAAATAAACTAAACGTTTATTTAGCTTGCTCCGTGATATTTGGCCAACCCAATTTCTTGATTTTTCAAGAAAAGCCATCCACCAACGCGTTTCCATTTCCAAATTCCAAAATCTTTTTTGGCCGCAGTGGTTACAGCCTTCTCCACGCTGACGAGCGCCAACAGCGCGAAACGCGTACGTGGATAGCTTTTCTTGATAAATCAAGAAATTGGGTTGGCCAAATATCACGGAGCAAGCTAAATAAACGTTTAGTTTATTTTTGCTCCACTAGATGGCGCTCTGCCATCTAAAAAGCACATGTGCTCGTGGTCAGGAGATGCCTTTTTTATTTTTAATATATATATATATATATGCTTGAAAATAGAGCAATCCATATATTACAATATTTAAAAATGCCTATTTTGGATCATAAAGTTTTTATTTCCGATATTTCGTGAGGCAACTCGCCAAACTTCCTCTGGGAACAAAATCGCTTTAGAGAAGCTCGCGTATCATTTCGCGAGTATATACAAGCGCTATAAAATTTAAATATCTAGAATCTACAATATGCATGCCTCTATGAATATAATAATTAATAATAATATAATATGTAAAACATTAATATATAGAGAATTAAGTAAATATATACATTTAAAATAAACGAATTGAAAATCAGCAATTTGCCATATATATACATATATACGTGTATAGTAGTGGGCTATGTGGTTTTAAATTGTAAGTATAGTTGAGGAATGTCTATTTTTCGGTTGATACTGTTTTTATCTTCTATTGAGCTCCAGCTTTCTAGAAAAAGTCTTGAATGTTTATCCTTGATATTTTGATATATTATTTCTGTTGAGTCGAAATTTGGTATGTGGTCCTGTTTCAGTGCGTGGTCTACTAAAAGGGAAAGAGGGCTATAGTTTTTAAGGGCTGTCCGGTGTTGATTGGTTCTTTCTTCCAGAGTTTTTCCTGTCTCTCCTATGTATGTAGCTGGGCAAGATCGGCACGGGATTCTGTAGATGAGGTTGGATTTTTGACTGTTGTTTGTGTTATGTTTGGTATCCAATAGCCAATCTAATAAATTATACTGCACACTTCCGTACAGCTACGGCATTGAAAGAATCAGCAGAACCCTCAAGAAATATAACATCAAGACCATATACCAGACACCATCCAACTTGAAAACACTTCTCCGCCATCCCGATACCAAACATAACACAAACAACAGTCAAAAATCCAACCTCATCTACAGAATCCCGTGCCGATCTTGCCCAGCTACATACATAGGAGAGACAGGAAAAACTCTGGAAGAAAGAACCAATCAACACCGGACAGCCCTTAAAAACTATAGCCCTCTTTCCCTTTTAGTAGACCACGCACTGAAACAGGACCACATACCAAATTTCGACTCAACAGAAATAATATATCAAAATATCAAGGATAAACATTCAAGACTTTTTCTAGAAAGCTGGAGCTCAATAGAAGATAAAAACAGTATCAACCGAAAAATAGACATTCCTCAACTATACTTACAATTTAAAACCACATAGCCCACTACTATACACGTATATATTGTTGCACCAGGTTGCGGTTTGGCAGACTCTTCAGCCTGGATTCTCTCCTGTGCTGGGTCCTGCATCTTACCAGAGCGTGTTTCAACCATCCTAGAAATTTATAAAAGGGAATAACGAGATAAGTCTTCTTTAAGTAGCCACCAGAATCCTTTGTTTATTTTCTCACATCAAAGAGAGCAGTGAAGTCACAGTGTACCTAAATACAAATGATGATAAATTAATAATCTGTTTTAAATAAATATCATAGAATATTTTATATAAAAATAAATATATATATAATTTAAATTTCAAATATATTAAAACTAATATAAGAAATACGCCATTAATCATGATGTAACACTTCCCCCTCTCCAGAGGTCGTCACGTCCTCGTGATTGACCTCATCAATTCTTTCAAAATAGGGTTTGATTCTTGAGACATGGACAATCAATGGGTCTTGGCCAGGATTATCTTTTGGTTCAATTAAGTAATTTACGTTGGACAGCTTCTTTAATATTCTATATGGGCCAAAATATTTTCTCAGTAGTTTCTCACACTTTCCTATTTTCCTAATTGGTGTCCAAACTGCTACTAATTCTCCTGGTTCGTAGCTTCTTTCCATGTGTTTCTTGTCATAGTTCTTTTTCATTCTTTCTTGAGTCTTTATTGTGTTGCTAATAACTAATTTTCTTGTTCTGTTTATTTTGTCTAAGTGATGTTTTATGTATTCATCATAATCATCTTTGTCAATGTCCACCGAGATATTCCTGTCGTCCAAAAGAGACGTGGGTTCTCTTCCAAACATCAGGAAAAAGGGAGAATATCCTGTGGTTTCCTGAATTGTAGTATTGTAAGCGTGAGTGATGAATGGGAGTATTTCGTCCCAATTTTCTGATCAGTGTTCACATACATACTGAGCATATTGATCAATGTTCTATTTAACCGCTCTGTCAATCCATTAGTCTGGGGATGATAGCTCGTTGTGAAGCAATGTTTAATCTTGCACGTTTTCATCACCTCTTTCATTAAATTACTGGTAAATTGAGAGCCTCTGTCACTAATAAGATATTGTGGGGCTCCGTGCCGAAGAAAAATATCCTCTACTAGAAATTTAGAAACTTCTTTCACTGTTGCTTCCGAGACTGCTCTTGTTTCTGCATATCTAGTGTAGTAGTCCGACAGCACGATTATCCATTTTTTCCTGTTTTTCGTAGATGGTAGTGGACCAACAAAGTCAATTCCAATTCTTTCGAAAGGAAAGTTGGCTGGGGGGGATGGGCTGTAGTAGTCCAGAAGGTAATTGGTTTGAGCCTTTCCTACTTTGGCAAAGGTGACACGTCTTAACGAATTCTGAGACATCCTTTAGCATGGATGGCCAAAAGTATTTACTCTTTATTCGGTACATGGTTCTGGCGACGCCCAGATGGCCATTCGACATATGATTGTGATATTCTTTCATAATTTCTCTCTTTTTATTCTCTGGAACCACAAGCAACCACGCCCTGCCTTCAGGGTTCGGGTTTTTCTTAAAGAGGCATCCATCTTCTTCTTTAAAGTTTTGCGCAATTGATCGCCTGCTTCCATTAAGGTTTTTCTTAACACTTTCGATAAATTTATCCTCTTCGTCTGTTATTTGATTTAAAAATAGCCTTTCAAAATCCTCATCCCAATCAGTTTCTGGTAAGGGCCCCCTAGATAAGCCATCGGCGTCCAGATGCTTCTTTCCCGATTTATGTATTATATCGAAGTCATATTCTTGAATTTTCAATTGCCCATCTTGCCAATCGACCTGTTGGATCCTTCAAGTTTTTGAGCCAGCACAAGGCGTGATGGTCTGTTACTATTTTAAAGTGTCTTCCATAAAGGTAGGGTCGTAATTTTGACATTGACCAGACAACGGCCAGACATTCTTTTTCAGTGGTTGAATAATTTTGCTCCGCTTTACTTAGGGTACGACTCAAATATGAGATCACCTTCTCTCACCACCGATGTCTTGGACAAGTGTTGCACCTATGCCGATGTTGGACGCATCAGTATGAACATAAGTAGGTGCATTTGGATTGAAGTGACTAAAATTGGTGGACTTAATAGTGCTGTTTTTAGGGTTTGAAACGCTTCCTCTTGTCTTTCTGTCCAGGTAAATGATACACTTTTTTTTATAAGGTTGGTCAAAGGGTCAGCAATTTTGAAAAGTCTTTGATAAATTTTCTATAATATGAACACATTCCCAAAAAGGATTGTACTTCTTTGACCTTTTTGGGCCGAGGAAAATTTCTGACAGCTTTGATGTTATGTTCCGCGGGTTTTATACATGTTTGCTCGTTATATAGCCGAGAATCTCCAATTCTTCAAAAGCAAATCGGCATTTTTTTGTCGTTTAAAAACCTTAAATTAGATTCACGAAAACATCTAAAAACAGCTTCAAGTCTTTTGAGGTGCGTTGGAAAATCCGGGCTATATATGATAACATCATCCAGATAACACAAACAAATTTGCCATCTCAGATTTCCAAGCATATTCTCCATATTTCTCTCAAAGGTAGCAGGCGCGTTACAAAGTCCAAAAGGCATCACGTTGAATTCATATAATCCATGCGCTGTAGTGAAAGCTGTTTTCTCTTTGTCTCTTTCTTCGACTTCAACTTGCCAATATCCAGATCTGAGGTCTATTGCTGAGAAGTGTGTAGATCCTTGAGAGTATCCATAACTTCGTCTATTCTAGGGATCGGATAGACATCTTTTACCGTCACATTATTCAGTTTTCTGTAGTCCACTACAAAATCTGTATTTACCATCTCGCTTCTTGACCAATATTACTGGAAAAGACCAGGGGCTAGAAGATGGCCTAATTATACCTTCTGTAAGCTTCTCGTCAATTTGCTCTTTTATAATATCTCGTTCTTTAGCACTTACCCGTAAGGCTTGTGTTTAATTGGCTTCGCGTCTTCTGTGTCTATCCGATGTTTTGCCAAATTGGTTCTCCCTAATCTCGATGAAAAAAGATCTCCATACCTTTCTAAAACTTGTTTTAACTCCTTCTGTTCCTTTGGTGAAAGATTTTCGTTTATTTGGAATCTAGGTTCTTCGTTCTTTTCTACCTCTCTTTCTCGACTCACATTTAATTTCGCTGGACTACTTCCAAAAAGCCAATGTTTGGTTTTTCATTATTTTTAACGGTCGAGGATACGGATTAGTTATCCAGATGTGTGTTTCCCTATTTATAACATTGATCAAGCTTCTTGCTAGACGAAGTCCATTTGTTTGAAACATTTTGCTGCTCTCTTCGATAATATATTCTCCATCCTCTGTTTCTACCAATGCCATGATCAATTTCATGGAACATTCCGGTACAATGGAATCCTTGGCACTCTTTATTTTCAACATTTCAAAATTGATTTCGTCATGATTATTCGTCAAATCATATTTTATAGTTTTCTTGCTTACAATCTATTTTTGCGTTCATTTTCTTAAGGAAATCTCTCCCAAGAATTAATGTCCGTAAATGCGTTTTCAATATCACAAAGTTGTGTGATAATGTTTTCGTCATCAATTTTTATATTTAAAAATATACTTCCTACCATGTCCAATTTTTTCCATCGGGTCCTGCACAAATTTTTGCGAGTTTACTTATACCATGGCCTGTATCGAGGGCCGTTCTGAGGTCGACCACTGAGAGGTCAGCACCTGTATCAACCAAAGCTTCAAAAGTCCCTATCTTGTCCACATTAATTTTTAATTTGTATTTAGGGTCCAACTTCTTGATTCCGTTTATGGTCGACTTGCTTTGATTGACAGATTCAGGCGCGACGCTTAGTTTTAAATCTTCCAACACGGAATATCTATTCCGGGTAGGAATATTTGTCTGTGTGCTATGACATACATCAGCATAAAGCCGAGGTCCTGATTTCTCTGATGTTTCATTCATTTGGCATTTTTCTTCGACCTTCTCTTGGGTATCTGCTGGATCCTCTTCTAGGATTCTTATAAACTTGACCCTACAATAACGGGCCACGTGCCCTGGCTTGTTACATTTAAAGCAGATTTGGTCTTCCATCTTCCGTCCTATTTTTGCTCACTTCTTGGCTTTTATTGTAAGTGTTTCTCTGAAGGTTTGGTTTCGGCACAAAGTTAGGATTATAAGGACGTCTAGGGGTAGAGGGCTGGGGAAAGTTGTTTCGATACTGTCTGGGGGTAGGAGGGGAGTCGTTCTTGTAATTATTGGAAACAGGGGCTTGGGGCCTGGAAGTGGTCTGGTAGTTCGTGCGGCAGTCGGCGGCACGTACCTCGATTGTTGTTGGGGTCTAGAATAGCGTGGACCGTTATATAGGTTTCTGGATTTCTCCACACGTTCCCGAAACTTCTTTTCAAAATAATCCATTTTCTTGCACACGACAAGAAGGTCATCGGTCGTTTTAGGAGGGTTCAGGTAGAGCGCGAATGAGTACTCTTTTTTTCAGTCCTCCAATAACATGTTCAATTTTTGTTTCTTCTTCCATTGCGGGGTCAACCTTGTTGCACAACACTAGAATGTCTTCCGCGAACCTGATTTCTGGTTCATTCCAGTGTTGCATTCTGTTGAGCTTCATTCTAAGTTCTTCTTTATTCGCGTCCAAAGAAAAATCCTGAATGAGGCGGATTTTAATATTTTCCCAGCTCGTGAAACTAGCTTTGTGTAAATTCAACCAGGTTTTAGCGCTTCCCGTCATGTTCATGGCGGCATAACGAGAGATAATGTAGTCTGCCCAATGGTACAAGAAGCCAATTTCTTCAAGAGATTCAATCCATGGGCGAGGGTCTTCCGTTCCATCATACTTGGGGATGTCGATGTTGGGATTCAGGACAACTGGGTCGGAACTAGCATCTCTACCAATTGTTGCACCAGGTTGCGGCTTGGCAGACTCTTCAGCCTGGATTCTCTCCTGTGCTGGGTCCTGCATCTTACCAGAGCGTGTTTCAACCATCCTAGAAATTTATAAAAGGGAATAACGAGATAAGTCTTCTTTAAGTAGCCACCAGAATCCTTTGTTTATTTTCCTCACATCAAAGAGAGCAGTGAAGTCACAGTGTACCTAAATACAAATGATGATAAATTAATAATCTGTTTTAAATAAATATCATAGAATATTTTATATAAAAATAAATAAATATATAATTTAAATTTCAAATATATTAAAACTAATATAAGAAATACGCCATTAATCATGATGTAACAATATGTATATATATGGCAAATTGCTGATTTTCAATTCGTTTATTTTAAATGTATATATTTACTTAATTCTCTATATATTAATGTTTTACATATTATATTATTATTAATTATTATATTCATAGAGGCATGCATATTGTAGATTCTAGATATTTAAATTTTATAGCGGTTGTATATACTCGCGAAATGATACGCGAGCTTCTCTAAAGCGATTTTTTTCCCAGAGGAAGTTTGGCGAGTTGCCTCACGAAATATCGGAAATAAAAACTTTATGATCCAAAATAGGCATTTTAAAATATATATATATATGAAGAGCAGAATATTGCTCGAAAGCTTGCGAAAATCAAAATTAAAAGAAACCCTTTACCTTAATATTGTTTAAAAGAGAAAACGATAATATTGTTTATTCTTTCTTTTTCGAATAATTTCTAGGTAACTATTACTCACATACATATATGTCCTAATACCACATATAGAAAATATATCTTATAGAAATATGTAAATAACGATAATCTCTGTGTGGAAGTATAAGGAGGGGAAAGTTGGCTAGTATGATTACATCCCTAGTCGACCACATGTCCTGTCTTATATAAATGGACATTTCGAGAGAACTGAGGGTTACTGCCCCAACTTCTTCAGAGATCACAGTTTTGTCTTACTCAACAGATTATAAAATTCTCTGGAATATTTTAAACTGGGGGTTGATATCTTCGAGGCCGTCTACAAGCCGGTTCTACCTTTGTAGGACTTTTGACTCTTTCTTCTCTCCGACCTACACTTTAAGGGGTACATAAAACTAAGGCAATTTACATATCTATTTCAGGGGGTCGGTGAAGGCTGGTTAAACCGTTTGGTTTTCGACCACTAGGACCCGGGTTCGAACCCGCATTGGACAGTTTTTTCTGTTTAAAGAAAAAAAATGCTCCAATGGCCCCCGATTCTTGCAAAAGTCCAACCCCACCAGCGAGTGCAAGTAACCAAACGGGGCTCTGGCATTAGTAAGTGCAAAGTTCGAACTGCTTTTCACAATGTGTAGACATGTTGTGCACTTACAGTAAAAGCAGTCGCCAACTACCCACCATGATTATCATGGCCTGTACCACGTGTACTAGGGATAAGCAAAAAAAAAAAAAAACATATCTATTTTAGATAACTTTACCATAGACAAAAGTACATATATCCCTAATATTGCTGAAATACAAAAACAAATAACTGAATTATTAAAATATTATATTATTATAGACCCTCATCTAGCCCCTATAATTCTCCTGCATTATTAGTGAATAAAATATCTGATGCCACAAATCACCCCGTAAGACTCTGTATAGATTATAGGAAACTTAATCAAAAACAGTTCCAGAACATACTCCAATTCCACTTATAGAACAAATTATATATAGGTTATCACAGTCAAAAATATATGCTATTCTAGATGTTAAAAATGCATACTGTCATATACCCATAGATGAAAAAGATAGACATAAAACTTCATTTGTAACACAATTAGGATGTTATGAATGGATAGACTTTCATATGGTCTAAAAGATGCATCTTCACAATTTGAAAGGATTATGAAATCAATTTTCACTGAACATAACATACACTATGCCTTAAATTATTTTGATGACATTATTATACACTACAAAATAAATGAAGAACACATTAAACATTTAGATGACATATTTGTTGGGAATCTTTTATGGTTCAGACAATGAAACAACAAATAACAAGTTTACTTACAGCTGAAATGGTATTAAAGTATTTGATATTACTTTTAAGGAAGTATTTTAAAATTATTATTTTCAAAGAGAGAGAGAAAAGAACATTTAACAATTTTACATTACAATTACTAATTTGTAAATAAAACAAACACTCCTTTGTTCTCGATTTTATATTACATTGTTGTCAGTCTAAAAGTATTTTAAGATCATTGATTTATTTCTTCTTCTTTTTTTTCGACAATATTAGGTATATTTGAACAAGAGAATATAAAACTCAATTTCAATCAATGCAAATTTTTACAAAAAGAAATAAAATTCTTAGGATACACTATTAACTCAGGAATGTATAAACCCAATAACACAAATATTGAAGCATTTTAAAATTAAATAGACCATACAATATTAAGACCTTACAAAGAATTTTAAGCATCATTTAATATTTATAATAAATTTATTCCCCATTATGCACAATTTACTGCACCTTTGAATGAAATTTTGTAAAAAAATGCTCCTCTATTATAGAGGGCAAAACATGAAAACTATTCCAACACTTAAAAATTCACTCATATCACAACCTGTACTATATATTTATGACCCATCAAAACCATGCCATTTATTCACAGACGCGTCAAGTCTAGGAGTAGCAGGAGTTCTTAAACAACCAGATGAACAAGGCATTTTACAACTCATAGGTTATTTTTCAAGAAAACTTCACCCATATGAACAGAATTATACTGCCACATGACTAAGGATATTGCTAATTACACCTAACATTGTGAAACTTGCCAGTTCAACAAGCCTAGGGATAACAGAATTGTTTGTGGACCACTACAACAGATGCAAATAGCTACACACCTCACATTTTTCTCTAGATACATTGGGCGGTTACATAATTATGGGACAACTAGACACAGTATCCATATGATAGTAGATCACCATAGTAGATTCCTTTGGGCTTTTCCCACAAAATCTGTATCAACTGATTCTTATATAACTTGTTTGAAAAATTTATTCCAAATTAATAAAACCTGAAATATTAATAACTGACAGAAATGCAGCTTTTCTCAGCAGTAAATTTAAACATTTTTTGGAGAGGATTAATGTTAAGCATCTACTCACCAGTGCCCATCACCCAGAAACAAATGCAAAAGTAGAAAGACTAAATTCCACTATCATTAATATGTTAAGATGTGAATATAATAATAACTTAAAGATTCCTTGGACAAAATATATCCCTAAAATTACAGAAAGATATAATGAAACAGAACATACCATAACAGGCTTTACACCTAAATTCTTATACTATGAAATATAACCACAGCATATAGAACAGGCCATAGAAACACATACACCTATAGAAAAGGCAAGAAAATTAGCCATTGAAAAAACCATAAAATCCCATGAACACAGCAAACAGCTTTATGATATTAAACACCCAGAACCCATTTTTAAAGAAGGAGATCAGGTATTAGTAAAACCTTTATTTATCCAAACACTGGTAAATTAACACAAAGATATATAGGCCCATTTACTATCAAAACACAGATATTATACACTCTATAATGAACTTAGATTATTTTACCCAGAAGCAGGTTTTTTTACTTCACTATAGCACAACATAGAAAATGACTTAATAGTAAACCAAAATTCTAACACAAAGTTAATAGATATTGATGATAAACCATATTTTTTACAGGAAGCCATATTTTAGATATGGACTTATGCCCTTCACAAATTACTTAATATCACCTCATATATCTCTCTATTAGCACTTCATTTCTCAAACATTTTATTAAGAAATACCTTTATAGATTACCTCATATACATTTAAATGTTAATATTTTAGGAACAACTTATTTTAAATTATTATTTGTGTAAAAATAAAACATTATCTGCTGCATTTAATATTTTGAAATGAAACTAGTATAATGACATAATTACTTATATTTTAAATACCTTTTTTGCTTCATATATATTTTTAATATTAATCAATCATTATTATTTATTATATATAGTTTTATTTTGATATTTCATAATTATATAAATTATTTATAAGCAAACTTTCTTTGTTCGATTAAAAATATTTTAATCATTGAATTTTATTGTTTAATTTGTAATTATTTCTATAAATATTTTGATTTCGTTTAATTAATTATATTTTGTAATTACCTATTTTATTTTAAAAAATTAAATCTTAAAAGTCTTTTTTCTCTCACAGGGGGAGAAATATTAAATAATCTAAAAATGCAAATATTTTAATTTTTAAAAACATATATTTTATTTTCATTTATTGAATATTCTATATTTTTGACCATAGTTTTATAAAAATCTCCCTTTTAAAATTGTTTTTGAATATGTATAATTAACTTACATATTTCAAAATGTTCACTAATATAGAATTAATTTTATAAATTGTATAGAATTGTGAAAATATATAATGTGTAATTTTCTTCAAATTAATTGTGAATAAAACTACTTGATATTATATAATTATTTTCTCTATACTTTTCTATTAATACGACTGTACATTTAATTCTTTATCTTTACAACAAAAAATATTATTCATAACATATATATAAGCACTATACCATTTATATAGTAATTTTCAAGATGGTTTCTAATCGTAATTATTAGAATTTATTGTTAAAATATATATTTAAGCATATTGTTCTGAAAATAGAACAATCCATACTTAAATCAGTAGAGAGAAAAAGGCATATATTGGATTGAATAAAATATTTAATTGCCAATATTTCGGTTGGTTGAACGCCAACCTTTATCGAAGCATTACAATTTTGTATACACAAACTCAGCGCCTCATTGGGTTTCTGGTAACACTTATAAAAACATTCGCTAACTACCTACCATGATTATCATGGGGCTGTACCATGCATACTTGGAATAATAATATAAAATTCCATCAACAACCTTCAATCAGCAAAGGAAGGAAAACTTCCATATGGAAGTCTCCACACATTCAACCTCTATTGTTAACTATATTAATTGACATGGTAGTTATCTAATTAGAGATATAATTACTTTCTTCTAATGACCTACCTCAGTAAGATATTTAACCTATACAATTTTAAACTAATCATTTTGAACAAATGCACAAATAATGGACATCGTTCTCTGAATATTGATCTTAAAATCGCCTCAATTATATTCTATATTTATCCTATTAATTGATTAGTTTGTAATGAATGTGGATATACTATAGAAATACCTGTACCACAATCGTGAATAGAAAATATTAGTGATTCGAACTCAGTATATTATTTTCATTTAAAATGGATAAAAAACTACTATGAAAAAGGAATAATCAATAAAATAAGATATGGAAGCATTTAAGCACGAATGTCTCTTTTTTTAATATAAACAAACTTGTCCTTACTGCGATGAAAGATATTGGGAGGGCTTGGATCATCATTGATAACCGTCCCAGCGGTTTTGCCAATTTAATCTACCAGACCGCTTCTTAGAGATCTAACACTGTATTGGACGATTCTGCCTATATATGCTACAATAAAGGGTGAATACTATAAATAGTTTTCAAGAAAATTATATATGTACACAAGTCTGTAAGACAATATAATTACAAATATATATTTGCATCGAGCAATGCTCTTCCGCAAACAATAAATACAAGGAAAGTAGAAGTTTTTTTTTCTATATTTAAAAGAAACATTTGTGTTTAAAATTTTTCCATTTTATATATAAATGCAACTATATCGCCTTTAAATTAATCAATAAAATGTTGATTTATCTATAGATTAAACCTATTGGTATATTAAACTGGCGAAACCGCTGGAAGAGTTGATCCTTGATGAGTCAGGTTCTCATAATATTTCATTCATTGCGGTAAGGGCATCTAATCTGTAAAAGCTTGATATTCAATAATAATTAAAAAAAATACAATGTGCATTTCTAAACTCTGAGGGAAGCCATCATGAAAGAATATTATGCTAATATGATAATATGTAAATATTATTTTTCCTACAATCCTCCTTTATGTAATCTACTATAATTTATAAAAGCAAAAGGTCGCCTCTCCCGTCAAAGCAGACGTCAGAACTAGACGCCATCTATTGACTTCATTCGCACACAAGACCACAACACCAGTTTGGAAAACTGAGAAGTGTCCACTTAAAGACCAGGTTTCGGGATAATAGCCCCCTTTCAGTACAGAGAAGTCTATTTTTTATGAGATCCACAAGGAATCAAATCTTCACAATCTTCCAATTTCCTTCCGACAATAATTTGCATATACATTAATTTGTTGCCTTTTTTGAGCGTGTTCTCATAAAATAAAACACATAAAATAGTTTCATATAGAAAGGAACATATAATCAGTGTTTTTTCCATTAAAATATGGGAAAATTATCAAGGCCTAACAAGGAACTAAATCTGTTCTCTGTGGAAAGAAAGACAACAAAATTAATACTCTACTGGGGTTAATAAGAATTAAGTCTTTAAATTATCCAAAAGGGAGTCATTCTGGAAAGTTTAAATTTATGAAGTGCTTTAAACTATTTTCACCCCAGATGTGCCTTCTATTGTTAACACATAACAATTAAACCTACCTTAACAATGGCCATTGTTATAGTTTTGTGCGATTTGTTGGATAGTAAGATGAAAAGAGGAATTATACATATATATATATATATATCTTATATAAAGAAAGGAGATGATTTTCTGCTTGAATTTTATATCATGTTGAGGATTATAGTAATGCAGTTATTTGCTTGTTCTTTTTGGTACTAAATGGTATTGGTGATGCAGTCGTGGCTATAATCTTGAAAAGTAAAAATAATGAAAATAGTTTTGATATGAGATTGTTTTAATTGAGCTTTAGGATTATATAATAAACATATTTTGGTAAAAGCACTGCCTGGCTTAAGGCGAGTAGAATAAGGAAAACAAAAGATTATTTACATAATGTATCAAAGGTTTTAGCCGGCCAACTGGGAAGAACAACAACGAGTTTTTATAGGGGAAGCGTGTCCTCTGGCGGCCGATTTAAACAGAGTATTTGAATCGATGAAATATAAATTTAAAATAATACCTTTATATAAAATTAAAAATATATATATTTTAATATGACATTTTAAATACCTTTATATAAAATATATATATAATAATAATAATACCGGTTAAGAGAATTTCAAAAATTTATCAAATTTGTTATTTAGTTTGAACATAGGAGGTTTTTATTTTATATATGTGATAAATAAGTAGTAAGCATATAAGTAGTATAAAGGAAAAAAAAGTAACACCAGCAAAACATCGGCGGTTAAGCGTCATAGGCTGGGTCTATTATATTTCTTAATATAATACTTTTCTCTATTCCTAAAAAAATATTTTTACTATTAATATATATATATATATATTATATAATCTAAATATTAAAATATTCTATAATTTAAAAATATATATTTTATTTTCATTCATTGATAATTCTACTTGTTTTTTGACCATAGTTTTAGAATACGCCGACTTTTAATACTTGTTGTAAATATGTTGTTAATTAACTTATTTTTGAAATTCACTAATATAGAATTCATTTAATAAATTCTATATAACTGTGCAAAATGTCTTATTGTAATTTTCTTCAAGTAATTTAAAATAAAAACTACTTGATAGTAAATAATTATTCTTCTGCTTTTCTTTCAAGATGACACGACTACAAACATTAAGTAACTCATGTACCCAAAAGAACCAGCAATTGATCTCTATCTCAAAATAATATTTATTATAACATATATATTAAAAATAAAGAAAGCATATCCTGACCACAAGCACATGTGCTTTTTAGATAGCAGAGCGCCATCTAGTGGAGCAAAAATAAACTAACGTTTATTTAACTTGCTCCGTGACATTTGGCCCACCCGAATTATTGATAAATCAAGAAAAGAATCCACGAACGGCGTTTCACGCTGTTGGCGCTCGTCAGCGTGTAAATAAGCAAGTAAATATCTTTATTTACGGGGCTGCTACCCAGAATGGATGATTTTTTAAGCCCCGATGTAAATATGCAAAATATATTCTAACTCATATATTCTATGATACAAAAAATTTTAAGTATAATTTATGATTTTATAATCACTTTTAATTAAAATAGGTCTTGAAATATCTATAATACAAATAGATATATCAACGCGCATAAAATGTAAACAAATTTGGAATTCGGCTTTAAGGGCATCATAAACTTGTCAGAAATTTAAAAATAATAATTATAAAAGTATGATAAACATAATAAATTTCTAAATATAATATATTTTAAATTTATAATACTATAGAATTTGTTCTAAAGTTTTTTTTTTATAACTTTAATCTCTCTATATTTACACACAAAGTACAATCATAAACAAAACTTAAATAAGGTTACCTTTTAGCATGTATATCGGAATTCAGACAATAACTCTGAAGATACACTTATGGGCAAAACCTAAAGAAGTTGTACCTTTTAGCATGTATATCGAAATTCAGACAATAACTCTGAAAGTTCCCTCATGGACAAAACTTAAGGAAGTTGTACCTTTTAGCATGTCCTTTTTTTCAAGTCCTTTTTCACTGATTTCCAAATACCCAAATATGTCAAGCCAAATTTTTACAACGTTCAATTTTTTACTGGACACGGTAACATTAGATCATATTTGTACAATGTCAGAAAGACGTATTCGCCCTAAATGCTCATGTGGTGCAGAAGAAGAAAATCCTGTACATATTCTAACTGACTGTCGACTTGTGGAGGACTTGAGAGTCAAAAATCAAATAAATATAAATAGTTTAAATCAAATAGTTAATAATAGATATATGTATATAAATTTTAATAGATTTTGTAGAATGTTTTTTAGTAATAGATAGCCTGGGCTGTGATAACTGGTATATAGTTATATGCAGTAAATAGCTCTAAATTTATGTTCTTATCTGTGATGTTCACTAATATTCATTATAGGGTAATTAAATCGTTAACTAATTGACAAATAGGTCAATAATTTCTATTTATAATAAATAAAATCATATTAATAATTACTGTAAATAAGCTCCCAAACTTGTGTATGCATGCAAATATCCAAGACGGATATCGCGTGCTTTGTAAATGATAATAAATAAAAATGTATATCGGAATTCAGACAATAACTCTGAAAGATACACTCATGAACAAAACTTGAGGAGGTTGTACCTTTTAGCATGTATATCGGGATTCAGACAATAAATCTGAAAGATAACTCATGAACAAAACTTGAGGAGGTTTTACCTTTTAGCATGTATATCGGAATTCAGACAATAACTCTGAAAGATATACAGTGACCTATATTGAAGAAACACGAGATAACCAAGTGTGTACAAAATTGCTTCTGTCTCTTTGAAAAAACCGAAGATCTGCCACATCAGAGACTTTCCACATACTTAAGTTTTGTCCATGAGTGCATATTTATAAATATGAAATATCAAAATTGTTGCTATCGCTTATAACACTTTTGTAAGAATACTCTAATTTTAACAAATTTTAATATACTTGTTTAAAACAATAAATAGAGGGTATGGGGTAACACATAAATATATTAACATAAAGCAATAATGCGCCATCTATACATATAAAATGAAAGGAATTAAGCACGAATGTTTCTTTTATATACAATACAAACATCTACTGTCCTTACTGCGATAAAAAAAATAGTCTTTACTATTTTTTTTCATCATCTCTACTAGTTCACAATTGATGAGCCAAGCCCTCCCAATATATGCTTGACCGAAGTAAGGACAGTAGAAGTTTGTATTGTTTATGAAAGAAAAGTATTCGTTCCTAATTTCTTTCATTTTATACATACAATACATAAATAATGTAAATACAATACATACATAAAGCCTTTCTTCATTGATTCAGAGGTTTTCATGAATAAAAAGTAATTTAATGATAAAAATATATATATATTATTTATAAAATAAAAGGATTTAAAAGCGCGAATGTTTCTTTTATACATAAAATGAACTTCTACTGTCCTTACTGCGATGAAAAAATATATTGGGAGGGCTTGGCTCATCAGTGGTGAACCCTCCCAGCGGTTCGCCAATTTAATCCACCAGACCGCTTCTCAGAGCTCTAATACTGTATTGGATCATTCTGCTTTTATATGCTACACTGAAGGATGGAATCTTAGAAATGATTTACAAGTAAACTATGGTCATAAAGCTTATAGGACAGTAGAATTACATTCAAATATTTGCTTCGAGCAATGCTCTACAGCAAACTATAAAGACAAGGCCAGTTAGGAATAAATTAACACAAAGCAATAACGCGCCATCTATACATATAAAATAAAAGGATTTAAAAGCGCGATTGTTTCTTTTATACATAAAACGAACTTCTACTGTCCTTACTGCGATGAAAAATATATTGGGAGGGCTTGGCTCATCAGTGGTGAACCCTCCCAGCGGTTTCGCCAATTATAATCCACCAGACCGCTTCTCAGAGCTCTAATACTGTATTGGATCATTCTGCTTTTATATGCTACACTGAAGGGATGGAATCTTAGAAATGATTTTCAAGTAAACTATGGTCATAAGCTTATAGGACAGTAGAATTACATTCAAATATTTGTTTCGAGCAATGCTCTTTAGCAAACTATAAAGACAAGGCAGTTAGGAATAAATTAACACAAAGCAATAACGCGCCATCTATACATATAAAATAAAAGGATTTAAAAGCGCGAATGTTTCTTTTATACATAAAACGAACTTCTACTGTCCTTACTGCGATGAAAAAATATATTGGGAGGGCTTGGCTCATCAGTGGTGAACCCTCCCAGCGGTTTCGCCAATTATAATCCACCAGACCGCTTCTCAGAGCTCTAATACTGTATTGGATCATTCTGCTTTTATATGCTACACTGAAGGATGGAATCTTAGAAATGATTTTCAAGTAAACTATGGTCATAAGCTTATAGGACAGTAGAATTACATTCAAATATTTGTTTCGAGCAATGCTCTTTAGCAAACTATAAAGACAAGGCAGTTAGGAATAAATATAACACAAAGCAATAACGCGCCATCTATACATATAAAATAAAAGGATTTAAAAACGCGAATGTTTCGTTTTATACATAAAACGAACTTCTACTGTCCTTACTGCGATGAAAAAATATATTGGGAGGGCTTGGCTCATCAGTGGTGAACCCTCCCAGCGGTTTCGCCAATTTAATCGCGAATGTTTCTTTTATACATAAAACGAACTTCTACTGTCCTTACTGCGATGAAAAAATATATTGGGAGGGCTTGACTCATCAGTGGTGAACCCTCCCAGCGGTTTTCGCCAATTTAATCGCGAATGTTTCTTTTATACATAAAACGAACTTCTACTGTCCTTACTGCGATGAAAAAATATATTGGGAGGGCTTGGCTCATCAGTGGTGAACCCTCCCAGCGGTTTCGCCAATTTAATCCACCAGACCGCTTCTCAGAGCTCTAATACTGTATTGGATCATTCTGCTTTTATATGCTACACTGAAGGATGGAACCTTAGAAATGATTTTTCAAGTAAACTATGGTCATAAGCTTATAGGACAGTAGAATTACATTCAAATATTTGCTTCGAGCAATGCTCTTCAGCAAACTATAGAGACAAGGCCAGTTAGGAATAAATTAACACAAAGCAATAACGCGCCATCTATACATATAAAATAAAAGGATTTAAAAGCGCGAATGTTTCTTTAATACATAAAACGAACTTCTACTGTCCTTACTTGCGATGAAAAAATATATTGGGAGGGCTTGGCTCATCAGTGGTGAACCCTCCCAGCGGTTTGGCCAATTTAATCCACCAGACTGCTTCTCAGAGCTCTAATACTGCATTGGATCATTCTGCTTTTATATGCTACACTGAAGGATGGAATCTTAGAAATGATTTTCAATTAAACTATGGTCATATGCTTATAGGACAGTAGTTTATATGTATAGGATGGCGCGTTATTGCTTTGTGTTAATTTATTCCTAACTGGCCTTGTCTTTATAGTTTGCTGAAGAGCATTGCTCGAAGCGAATATTTGAATGTAATTCTACTGTCCTATAAGCTTATGACCATAGTTTACTTGAAAATCATTTCTAAGATTCCATCCTTCAGTGTAGCATATAAAAGCAGAATGATCCAATACAGTATTGGAGCTCTGAGAAGCGGTCTGGTGGATTAAATTGGCGAAACCGCTGGAGGGTTCACCACTGATGAGCCAAGCCCTCCCAATATATTTTTTCATCGCAGTAAGGACAGTAGAAGTTCGTTTTATGTATAAAAGAAACATTCGCAGCTTTTAAATCCTTTTATTTTATATGTATAGATGGCGCGTTATTGCTTTGTGTTAATATATATTATTACTTTATAATATCCAAAGATTACGTCAAGCTGTTTTTTAAAATCTTTTTTCGAGATGCTATATTTTTTTAGAGTTCTGGAGATTAGGTCTTCGCGCCGTATTTACCTAACGAAACTTATTCTAAAATAAAAATCACATCTACGGATGGAAATATTTAGTATTTTGATAAGGTTGGTCATATATCTCTCTATAAATAATCTCTCCATAAAATATACAAACACATTTCCTATCGTATATATTGGGTGAATAAATAAGTTCGTCGGTTTTGTTAAAGATGGCGCTACTAGTTTATTATCCCACTGTTTCATATGGAAACACAATTATTTTGAAGGCGTCATCATAAAGCTTTCTTTTTCAGTAACCGTCATTTCTCTGAAGTGTAAACAACCTTGGTTTTGTTTGTTCATAAAATGTCAACTTTTGTACCGCCGTATAGCCCAGACATTGCTCCTTCCAATTATTATCTCTTCCGATCATGCAACATGGGCCTGGCTGACCAGCACTTCTCCAACTACGATGAAATCAAAAAATGGATCGATGAATGGATAGCGGCCAAAGAGCCCAGCCTTTTTTCGCGAGGGGGATACGTCTATTGCCAGAAAGATGGAAAAGGGTACTGACTAGCGACAGACAATACTTTGAAACTTTGAAGGTCTAACCAAATTTTCACAATAAAGCTTCACGATTCGAAAAAAACCGCACGAACTTATTTATAATCCTAATATATATGTACATTTAAAAATATAAATAGGGTGTAATATATATATTTTAACAAAGGTTACAATTAATTAACATAAAAATGATTCCGAAAAATTTAAAAATCCATGTAAAATTAAATTTTCTTTCTTTTTGATTTGAAAGGTTTATAAAAGGTTATCATAGTATTGTCATGTCCAATTAAGAGCTTCAGAAGTCTATGTACATCTCTATCACAGCAATGTCCTCTATCTTGGGTGTGTATATTGTATTGTTGTTGTCGTGTCCAATGAAGAGCCTCAGATGTCTCCATGCATCTCTATCACAGCAATGTTCTCTATCTTCGTTGTGTATACTGTATTGTTGTTGTCGTGTTCAATGAAGAACCTCAGATCTCTCCGTACATCTCTATCATAGCAATGTCCTATATCATGGGTGTGTATACTGTATTGTTTGTTGTCGTGTCCAATGAAGAGCCTCAGATGTCTCCATGCATCTCTATCAATGTTCTCTATCTTGGGTGTGTATACTGTATTGTTGTTGTTGTCGTGTCCGAAGAAGAGCCTCAGATGTCTCCATACATCTTTATCACAGCAATGTTCTCTATCTTGGGTGTGTATACTGTATTGTTGTTGTTGTGTCCAATGAAGAGCCTCAGATGTCTCCGTACATCTCTATCACAGCAATGTCCTCTATCTTGGGTGTGTATACTGTATTGTTGTTGTCGTGGTCCAATGAAGAACCTCAGATGTATCCGTACATCTCTATCATAGCAATGTCCTATATCTTGGGTGTGTATACTGTATTGTTGTTGTCGTGTCCAATGAAGAGCCTCAGATGTCTCCATGCATCTCTATCAATGTTCTCTATCTTGGGTGTGTATACTGTATTGTTGTTGTTGTCGTGTCCAATGAAGAACCTCAGATGTCTCCATGCATCTCTATCAATGTCTCTATCTTGGGTGTGTATACTGTATTGTTATACGCATAGAATCAAAAAGGTTGAGTTTCTTTTATTGGGAAAAACGTTTCTAGCTTTCGGGCGTAAGCGGCCCTTCCACAGGAAATAATGAAACAATTTCAAGTAAAGATGTATATACATATATATAACAGGTAATTTTGCATATCTAGGATTAATTATGAAGTATTATATTTTATTATTTAAGAAAAAAATTATTGTTATGTAAATTAGTCAATTTGCTGATATTATTATTAAATGCATAATTGTAAAATGGTGTGATGAAGAAAAACGGAAAAATCTATTTTAGTTTTGGACCAGCCTATCATATGTCTCTGGGATGTCTATATGTCTGTTTATACTATTATATTTTGTTGATATCAATGCTTCTAGTATTAATCTTTCGTATTTACTGTTTATGTTTGTGTAATGAATATTTGGGTTTGCTAGATTGAATTCATGATCTGTGTGTCTGATATGTTGCACTATTAGAGATTTGGGGTCTTTTGTTTTTAATGTTTCTTCTGTGTTCGTCTATTCTGTCTTTTATCTGTCTTCCTGTTTTCACCTACATGACATTATTACATTGGGTGCATGGTATGAATATACTGCTTTGCTATTGTATATGTTTTGATATAGGAATACTGTTTCTGGTAATGGGGTTTCTTAAAATGGTTAATATACTCGGGTTGCTTTCATAATATGTTCTGATACCGTGTTTGTTTAAAATTCTGGCTATGTGGGTACTACTGTGGGAATATGGGATTGTACATATCGATTTTATAAACATGATTATTTCTTATGAGAGAGGGATTGTAGAAATGTCTTAATATAAAGTTTTTCGGATAACCTATAGAAGTGAGTTTGTTGATCAATAATTGGGTTTCTGTATCTTTTGAGAGTTGGGTGGTACAATGTGTATGTAATATGATGCTGCAATTGTTGTTACACTATAATATTTGATGTATTACACTGTTGTAGAATCCTGTCGACTTAACCGTTCTGTGGCAATATCGTTGCGGGGTTTCTTATTGTTGGATGCGAATGGTGAGATTTGGTTGAAGCGCAGTCGTTGAGTGGAAGTGAAGCACACAGTTAGGAATAATCAGGACACATGATGAGGTTTGAAAATAAAAGGCAACTGATTGGGAGGAAGATAGCTTGAGAAGGAGAGGGTTTGATTGTTCCTTATCTGATCACGATGGTGGTGATTGTACTTAGCTATGAGGTTGAGTGGGGAGAGGTCCAGGCGATGTCACCTCGTTGGAAGCGAAGGAGCACTGTCATTTCTTGCTTTTCGATTTAACACCAAGCTTCAGTTTCTCTCTGATTGGTTGAGATATGATCACATGGTGTTTTCCTATTGGTTGACCTACTTAGTGGTTCCTCCCTAATTGGCCGGCGGCTCTCCTTGATGAAAAATGGCCTGCCTGGTATATCCGATTTCGTCAGGAAGTATTGGGTATCTTGACGCTTATAGCTTCGACGGATATTAGATACGTCCTGTTTTTGCCGGAAGTATTGAGTGCATCTTGGCTAAAATAACTTCTGCGGTCACTAGAGACGTCCGGTCTCTGCCCCTGCAATGTTGACACAGGGGTGCCAAAATAGTCGTGCCAGCTTTAGTCTTACTTCCTATATCTTTTGTTACTTTCTTTCCTCCAGTTACCTTGCTCTTTATTAAGTCTTTGAAAATCATACATGATAATACATAGTGGGTCGGGGTTGCATTTAATTATATACAAATTATGACATGTATATATTCGTTTGGAAAGGGTTTTAACTGTGTTGATCTTGTGACTGATGGGGCAATAAGAGGAATAATGTATATAATCTGGAGTGGAATTTGGCTTGTGGTATATTTCTGTTGTATATTGGTTTTGCGTTTTTAGTATAAGTACATCTAGAAATGGTAAGGTGTTATTGTTTTCTGTTTCTATGGTGAAATCTATGTCATTATGTATGGACTTTAGTTGGGTAAAAATGGAATCTATTTTGTTAGAGTTGGATATACAAAAGATGTCGTCTATGTATCTCTGCCAGATGATGATGTCTGTGGAAAACAGGTTGGTTATCGTTTTATCTATTTTTCTCATGACTATTTCTGCCAAAGGTGAAGAGAGAGGACTTCCCATGGGGGAGCCCTTGGTTTGTTTATAAAATTGGCTATTGAAGGAGAATATATTGTGTTGTAGGCTCAGCTTAATTAATGAAATAATTTTAGAGGATGTATCTGGAGGAATATTATTTAATGCTACAATTTCTATGGTGTTATCTATTATTAGTTGGTGTGGTAAGCTTGGGTACATATTAACTACGTCAAATGATATCATGGTGCTGTTAGGAGAGGGGGGGAGACTATGTATATTTTCTATAAATTTTGGTATGGATGTGATGGATGTGGTGGTAGGATTGTCTTTTAGAATGGGGATAAGGAAGTTTGCTAGAAATTTGGCTAATGGGGCTATAGGAGACATATGATATGCTATGATAGGGCGAATAGGAATACCTGGTTTATGGGTCTTGGGTTGGCCGTAGATATAAGCGGTATTTTTTATGTTTCCTAGGAACAAATTCAAGTCTTCTGCAGTAATAGTATTGCCTCTGTATAAATTCCTTAGATCTTTTGTATATTGGGCAGATGATTGAGATTTTTCATTGGTGGTTATAGGTTTGAATACTATGGAGTTGTTTAGGATTTCGTTCATTTTCGATATATAATCTAGAGTGTTCATAACAACTGTTTGCGATCCTTTATCTGCTTTTGTAATTACAATTTCTTTCTTGCTTCTTAGTGAATTGGCTATATGTTGATTATTGGGCTTAAAGATAGGCGTTCTTGATGATTTTTCCAAGGAGGTAGTCACTAAGTTTCTGATTTTTGATTGTTCATTATGTGTTAGGGTAGATATGGCCGATTCGACTCCTGCAATGATTTTATAATTATCTGTTTTCATGGGGAATCTATGTTTGGTGCCCTTTGATGAATAGTCAATTTCATCAGTTGAGAGATCATAGCTGGATAAATTGAGAATATTAGGCTGGTTTTCAGGCGGTATGAGTTGGGTGTTGTATTTTCTTGACCAGAATTGAAGTTTCTTTTGGTGTTTCTTCTCTATGGCGGAGTTTAAGGTTTTGATGTCTTTAGTCGTGCTGATGATAAGCTGTAGCATTTCTGTTGGGGAGATTCTTTGAGATACGATGCATATTAGATCTTTTATGGTTTTTGAAATGAGTCTTATGTTTGAGTAGCATCCTTTTGTTCTAGATCTGAGTAGTTTAAATTGGGTATCTTTTATTATTGAATTTGAAAAATGGTTTTAACAGGATCTTTATTCTTGAGGGTAGGTGGAATAAAAACTGTAACTTCACAAATCCTATTAATATGAGATGCTTTCTCCACTTTGCAAGTTTGATGGAATATCTTCGTATTAGATTCATGTATTAACGGTTTTCGGAATCATAAGTTTCTATATTCATTGTGATAGAGCAGAATACAACTTTTTTAATATTTAATACGATTAATCCTTTTAATATATTGTAATACGCATAGAATCAAAAAGGATGAGTTTCTTTTATTGGGAAAAACGTTTCTAGCTTTCGGGCGTAAGCGGCCCTTCCACAGGAAATAATGAAACAATTTCAAGTAAAGATGTATATACATATATATAACAGGTGATTTGCATATCTAGGATTAATTATGAAGTATTATATTTTATTATTTAAGAAAAAAAATATTGTTATGTAAATTAGTCAATTTGCTGATATTATTATTAAATGCATAATTGTAAAATGGTGTGATGAAGAAAAACGGAAAAATCTATTTTAGTTTTGGACCAGCCTATCATATGTCTCTGGGATGTCTATATGTCTGTTTATACTATTATATTTTGTTGATATCAATGCTTCTAGTATTAATCTTTTGTATTTACTGTTTATGTTTGTGTAATGAATATTTGGGTTTGCTAGATTGAATTCATGATCTGTGTGTCTGATATGTTGCACTATTAGAGTGCCACGTTTTTATTTTTAAAACGCTAATTTTAGTTTTGTAAAACTTTAATTTTAAAGTTTATTATTTTAAAAGTGAAATGTTTGTTAATGAAATAGACATTTTGCCTAAACTCATTTTATTGCCGCTTTCTTTTACAAGCCATTTGTTTATGTGTATTTTTACATATCGTTTTTATTGAGTTTTTACTAATTTAGTATGTACATCATTGACTTTTAATGAATGAGAAAAAGAAATTGAAAATAAACACATGAAAAATTATAATAACATTTTAAAGGAAATTATGTACAATTAAAAAATTGTTTTTGTAACGTCTCATATTCCCCTTCTTGAAGCATTTATTCTCGGGTAATAAATGGTCGAAGTTGAGATATGTGAACGCGTATTGCTTGCTTTTGGTCTTTCAGAGAGATATCGTAGGTTACATCAGATATCTTTTTTTGAATGACAAATGGTCCTTCATATTTTGGTGATGTCTTGATGAGACGAGGGTCGTTGAAGGCAATTTTTCTTATGACTAAGTCTCCTTCTTTAAAGACATACTTGGGGTGATGGCTATCGTGTTTAATCTTCCACTTACTTCTAATTTGTTCTGTCCGCAGGCTAGCTTTCTTCCTGGCTTCTTCAATTGTAATTGGAGTTTGGTCGGCAAATTCGGGTACATTACCGATTCCATACATTAAGAAAAGCGGTGAAAAACCAGTCACGTCATGTGGTGTGGAATTATAATTTTTGACAACTTGCGGTAACAATGAGCTCCATTTACATCTAGGTTTCTCCAGAACAGCTATTCTCAGTTTTGTCATTATCGTATCATTTAATTTCTCACAAATGCCATTGCACTGAGGATGATAAGGCGAAGTATATGTGTGTTTAATTCCTTGTAAAGAAAGAAATTTGTTGAACTCTTTTGATATAAAATTTTTGCCATTATCTTTTAAGATAGTATTGATCGAATTAAAAGATTTGATTATCTTATCAAGACATTGAGTGACAGCTTGAGCAGTGTTTGTTATTGTGGGATATGCCCATAGATAACGAGTTGCGTGATCAACAAAAACTTGAATGAATTTATGCTTTGTGTTAGCTGCTGCTGTTCCCAGTACAATAGTGTCACAACGATCATTTGTAATGGTTGGATATTTGACGTTGGAGTGATCATTTCTCCTAAAGTTGGTTCATGTCTGACCTTCACTAGTTGACAAGATTTACAAGATCGAACATAATTCTTGATATCAGTTGTTATTCCTTTCCACCAATAACATTGAGTTATAAGTTTGCATGTTTTGGTTATTGATGGGTGACTTAATGAATCGTGATATTCTTCCAATATTTTTTGGTAAGCGAGTTTGGGACAACTGCTTTAAAACTCCTTTTTGTTTGATCATTACCACACCGTCGTGAGTGTGGGAATTTTTCAAGAAACTCAAATCTGAATTTTGTTGGTGTTCTTGAAGTTCTTGAGTTGCAATGTTAACAACTGGGAGTCTTGATAAGGCGTCAACATGAGTTTGTTGCTTTCCAGAACGATGAACGATGTTACATGATTTCGAGGATAAACTAAGAATCCATCTAAAATACTTAGGTTTCGGTTTCTTCATGGTGAAAAGCCATTGGAGCGCCGCATGATCAGTGATGATTTCAAATGGTTGGTTTTCTATGTATACATGAAAGTGATCAGTTGCTTGTATTACGGCTAGGCATTCCATCTCATAAGCAGAATAATTCTCTTGGTGTGGTTGCAGTGTTTTGGAGTAATAAGCAATTACATGTTCCTCATTGTCTGGACCAATTTGTGTTAGGATTGCTCCAATTCCATATTTGGAGGCATCTGTATAAACTTTAGAGGGGTAGTCCGGGTTGTAAATAGCAAGGACAGGTTTTGTAGATAGTGCCATTTTAAGTTTAGCGAATGACTCCTCTACTTCCTCATTCCAGATGAAGGGCTGATTCTTCCGAGTGAGTCGAACCAAGGGGAATGAAATTTTAGAAAAGTCCTTCACAAATTTTCTGTAATAATTTGCCAATCCCATGAACTGACGAACTTTCTTTACAGTATCAGGTCTTGGAAAGTCTTGAATAGATTTTACTTTTCCTGGATCAGGTTTTAATTGATTGTGACTGATGATATGTCCGAGGTATTTTACTTCAGTTCTTCCAAAAATACATTTCGACAATTTTAATTTCATGTTGTACTGTCTTAATTTGTCAAAAACTTTACTAAGAAGCTCTATGTGCTCTTGCCATGTTTTCGTGTACACCAATATGTCATCTTGGAAAGAGCAAGTTCCTTTCCATAATAATTCACCTAGAATATGTTGGATTATCCTTTGAAACGTTGAAGCAGCATTTTTTAACCAAAGGGCATCACTAAAAACTCATAATGACCATCGTTTGTGACGAATGCAGTTTTTTGAATAGATTGCGGGTCCATTTCGATCTGCCAATAACCCCATGCAACATCAAGGGTAGAGAAGAAACTGGATCCATGCAATCGATCAAACATGTCCTGTATGTGAGGTAGGGGTTGCCTGTCATCCAGTGTGATCTCATTAAGACGTCTGTAATCAATGCACATCCTTTTATTTCCATCCTTCTTGGGAACCATAACAACAGGAAATGCCCAAGGAGAATCTGAAATTCTTATTAACTTGTGTTCGAGAAGTTCTTTAACTTGTTCAGCTATCTCTTCATACTCTTTTAGAGGACGACGATAGGGTCTAAGAGAAATTGGTTGTTCACTTTTCGTGATGATCTTATGTTGTAAAGCTACTTTTCCCAAATCAATGGCATGCTGAGAAAATGCATTCCTATTGTGTTCAAGTAATTCTTTTAATTCATGTTCTCTTATCTCTTCTAGATGATTTACAAGAATTGGATTTTGTAATCCATCAAATTTGGTGTAAATTGTTTTGTCTTTGACATCTATTAAAAAGATTAAAAAGAGATGCAACATCTAATCCGATCAAGAGTGGATATTTAAAGTTCTTCATTACATGGAGAGTTACAGGTTTAATTAGTTTATCTATTCTTACCTTGGTCTGAAGGCTTCCACATGTCCTGGTAACACCATCCGCTTGGCTGATGTGAATGTCTGAATTTGGTTGAAGTTGAAGACGGGTTCGCTTGAACAATCGCCAATTGATTATTGATACTGTTGCTCCAGTATCCACAAATGCTTGCGCAGGAATTCCATTTACTTCAACACTTATGTTGATAAGCTTGAAAGCTCCTTGTGTAGGGGTATTTGTCAAAGTACTTACATTCAACAATTCCGGGGCTCCGCATACTTGTTTCACTGAAGTGTTTTGATTAGGCCTATCCTTTTTATAATTAGGATCATAATCCTCACAATCTGTGACCCAATGTTTAATTTTTATTCCCTTTTTCGAACATATTGGACACCAGAATGGGCAAACATTTTTTCTATTATCATTATTTTTTGTCGCGAGATGTTATTTTGTTTTTAGGCTTAAACTGAATTGAAGCCCTATTTTGTTCAATTGAAGCTGCGATATGGAACCATTTTGTGGCGTCAGTTGGCTGTGCAGCCACAATTAAATCTTTCCAATCATTTGGAAGTCCGTCTGTTAATAAATGAATTTTTTCCTCCTTCGTTAGATGGGTTTGATTTAACAGGCGAATTTTATCTTGAAAATAATTTTCTATTGATTCTTCTCGTTTTAATCTTCGATGTGATGCTGAGACAATTGGATTTGCGTTGTATGAACCAAATCTTTGAATCAACTTTTCCTTTACAACTTCCCATCTTTTTATTGCAGGATTTGAAATAATCTCGTCTGCATACCATTCAAGTGCTGAATCTGTCAAGTAGTACATAAGATTTTTGATTTTTTCATCTTCCTTTAAAGAATTATTTTCAAAATCATATATTTGATCCATGACTCAGGCCTAATTGCCGACTTCGAGCCGTTGAATTTTTGCAACTGGTTGTTTGGATTTTCCGCCATTTTTTTTTCTTCGTATCCTTTTCGACTGCGCCAAATGCCACGTTTTTATTTTTAAAACGCTAATTTTAGTTTTGTAAAACTTTAATTTTAAAGTTTATTATTTTAAAAGTGAAATGTTTGTTAATGAAATAGACATTTTGCCTAAACTCATTTATTGCCGCTTTCTTTTACAAGCCATTTGTTTATGTGTATTTTTACATATCGTTTTTATTGAGTTTTTACTAATTTAGTATGTACATCATTGACTTTTAATGAATGAGAAAAAGAAATTGAAAATAAACACATGAAAAATTAAAATAACATTTTAAAGGAAATTATGTACAATTAAAAATTGTTTTTGTAACGTCTCAAGAGATTGGGGTCTTTGTTTTTTAATGTTTCTTCTGTGTTCGTCTATTCTGTCTTTTATCTGTCTTCCTGTTTCACCTACATAGACATTATTACATTGGGTGCATGGTATGGAATATACTGCTTTGCTATTGTATAGTTTGATATAGGAATACTGTTTCTGGTAATGGGGTTTCTTAAAATGGTTAATATACTCGGGTTGCTTTCATAATATGTTCTGATACCGTGTTTGTTTAAAATTCTGGCTATGTGGGTACTACTGTGGGAATATGGGATTGTACATATCGATTTATAAACATGATTATTTCTTATGAGAGAGGGATTGTAGAAATGTCTTAATATAAAGTTTTTCGGATAACCTATAGAAGTGAGTTGTTGATCAATAATTGGGTTTCTGTATCTTTTGAGAGTTGGGTGGTACAATGTGTATATATTCGTTTGGAAAGGGTTTTAACTGTGTTGATATTGTGACTGATGGGGCAATAAGAGGAATAATGTAATAATCTGGAGTGGAATTTGGCTTGTGGTATATTTCTGTTGTATATTGGTTTTGCGTTTTTAGTATAAGTACATCTAGAAATGGTAAGGTGTTATTGTTTTCTGTTTCTATGGTGAAATCAATGTCATTATGTATGGACTTTAGTTGGGTAAAAATGGAATCTATTTTGTTAGAGTTGGATATACAAAAAATGTCGTCCATGTATCTCTGCCAGATGATGATGTCTGTGGAAAACAGGTTGGTTATCGTTTTATCTATTTTTCTCATGACTATTTCTGCCAAAGGTGAAGAGAGAGGACTTCCCATGGGGGAGCCCCTTGGTTTGTTTATAAAATGGCTATTGAAGGAGAATATATTGTGTTGTAGGCTCAGCTTAATTAATGAAATAATTTTAGAGGATGTATCTGGAGGAATATTATTTAATGCTAAAATTTCTATGGTGTTATCTATTATTAGTTGGTGTGGTAAGCCTTGGGTACATATTAACTACGTCAAATGATATCATGGTGCTGTTAGGAGAGGGGGGAGGACTATGTATATTTTCTATAAATTTTGGTATGGATGTGATGGATGTGGTGGTAGGATTGTCTTTTAGAATGGGGATAAGGAAGTTTGCTAGAAATTTGGCTAATGGGGCTATAGGAGACATATGATATACTATGATAGGGCGAATAGGAATACCTGGTTTATGGGTCTTGGGTTGGCCGTAGATATAAGCGGTATTTTTTATGTTTCCTAGGAACAATTTCAAGTCTTCTGCAGTAATAGTATTGCCTCTGTATAAATTCCTTAGATCTTTTGTATATTAGGCAGATGATTGAGATTTTTCATTGTGGTTATAGTTTGATACTATGGAGTTGTTTAGGATTTCCTTCATTTTTTGATATATAATCTAGAGGTGTTCATAACAACTGTATGCGATCCTTTATCTGCTTTTGTAATTACAATTTCTTTCTTGCTTCTTAGTGAATTGGCTATATGTTGATTATTGGCGCCTTAAAGATAGGCGTTCTTGATGATTTTTCCAAGGAGGTAGTCACTAAGTTTCTGATTTTTGATTGTTCATTATGTGTTAGGGTAGATATGGCCGATTCGACTCCTGCAATGATTTTATAATTATCTGTTTTCATGGGGAATCTATGTTTGGTGCCCTTTGATGAAATAGTCAATTTCATCAGTTGAGAGATCATAGCTGGATAAATTGAGAATATTAGGCTGGTTTTCAGGCGGTATGAGTTGGGTGTTGTATTTTCTTGACCAGAATTGAAGTTTCTTTTGGTGTTTCTTCTCTATGGCGGAGTTTAAGGTTTAAGGTTTAAGGTACTGTATTGTTGTTGCCGTGTCCACTGAAGAGCCTCAGATGTCTCCATGCATCTCTATCCACAGCAATGTTCTCTATCTTGGGTGTGTATACTGTAACTGTTGGTTGTTGTCGTGTCCCAATGAAGAGCCTCAGATGTCTCATGCATCTCTATCAGAGCAGTCGCAATGTTCTCTATCTTGGGTGTGAATACTGCATTGTTGTTGTTTTCGTGTCAGTTTAAGGACACACTCTAAAATTGTATTGTATAGATCAGATCAAATATAGTAACCAAATTTATAACTTTCATAAGTGTATATAGATTTATTATTCACATAAACTATCGGAACTATAATAGTGTATGTTCATTTGTATCTAAACAAGGACCTTTATTACCAAATGTTATCAAATATTTAGCTAAATAAGCTTCCATCTAAATAAAATAGTACGGCGATCTTATAGATAGAACTGGCGAAACCGCTGGATAAACTGATAAGTCAGAAACCTCTCAATATTTTTTTCTCAGAGAAGCCTAAAAGAAAAATATATTATATTGAAAGAAATTAAATTTTTTGTTATAAAAGTTACATTTTGACATGAATAAAAATGCATATACATATTTTCAAATTTGAATATAATAAACTTTTGACTTCCGAGATGTATAAACCTATATAAAAATATATTTATGATTAATATATAACACTATCCCCTAAAGATATTTCTAAACTGAAATATAATTTCACAAAACGCGGGCAAAGTGAAGATAAAACATATTATACTGGAATGTAAACAAGATTTCAAAGATATGTTGAAGGGGGAAAATATGATATATCTATTAAATAATGTTTGTGTTTGGGGCAGAAAATTACATTCTTCTCCATCAAATTGGAAAAGGGTCCAAAGAGGTAAGCAATATTGGAGACCCGTGCTGGTCGAACATTGATTGATGGAAAGACTGGCTAGTGGATACATGAAGGTTGTGTGTATGTTGGTACTTAATATACTTTTTTCTCTCGATCTTGTTACTTCTAATTATTTATATTTATCTCTAGTACATGTGACAATTGACAATTAAAAATAGTTTATTGACATCTAGTCAACAGTCAAAGAGAGTTTACAGAGTTTAAATAATAGAGAAAAATATATAGACCAGACGAGGCCTTCTCCGAAGGGACGGTCTGGATTCCATCAGGAGCCCTAAAGCCCTAGTACTCGTGGTACAGGCCATGATAATTATGTGGGTAGTTAGCGAATTCTTTTACTGTAAATGCACGCATGGCTACAATTATGAGAAGCAGTTCGACTTTTGTATTTACAACCTGTCTCCAGAGACCCGTTTGGTTACTTGGCACCACTGGTGGGGTTGGACTTTTTCAAGAATCGGGGTTCATTGGAGCATTTTTTAATTGGAAAAAAGTGCCCCAATACGGGTTTCGATCCCTGGTCGTAGTGGTTTTTTGACCACCTTCTACCGACTCCCATTCTATGCTTCTAGTGTACCATCAGAAAAACCCGGCTTCGTTCAGGTATAAACCGAATGTATATATGTGCAAAATATATTGTTTTAAGAAATGTTCATTTTTATGATTATCATCAGTAAAGCCTATTTTTATCATACTAGAATCGACAGTAAAATGTCCAATGAAAATATTCCGCAAATATAAGCGAAAAAAGTGCTCTCATAGACAAAACTGGAGGAAGTTATACCTTTTAACATGTATAGCGTTATTAAAACAATAACTCGGAAATATTACAGTGACCTTTAAAGACTACGAGATAACCAAGTGTAAACAGCCTCTGTCTCCTAAAAAAAAAAGAACAGATAACCGGCGATATCAAAGACTTTCCACTTACTTAAGTTTTGTCCATGGATGTTCTTTTATTAAATTCGTGCCTGACTTTCAAGTGCCATAAACGTCATAAGAATATTTAGGTACTGGCCTGAGAAAGACCCTGTATCTCGAAAGTACGCCATATATAAATATAAAATATTTCTATATTTAGTGTTGAATAATTTGAATCATAAATTGGATTCTAAAAATACCATCGTCACTATATAGAGTCATATTTCTACTTTTAACTCTATTTCTATATCTTTAATATGCAAATCAGTACGTAATTTTACAAATTTGCATAGGTTTGAATAAAATATATTCTAAATATTGTTTCAAGAAAACTAAGAGTGAAAATCATAACGTTTGATTCTAATTTTAATGAAAAAAATAATAAACACTAATAAGGTTTTCATTTTTATGTCTTACCTAATCTTTATGGAAATAAATATTTTACGTGGTTTATATCCGTATATTTACATATATACATATTATATAATCTAAAATGTAAATATCAAATGTAATATTACAGCGGTATGGTAGGTTAAACTGGCGAAACCGCTGGGAGGGTTCACCACTGATGAGCCAGGCTCTCCTATTAATTTTTCCATTGCAGTAAGGACAGTAGAAATTGTTTAATTTTAAAATGAATCATACGCATCTATAATATTTCCGAATTTGTTTTTTTTTTAAACATTATTTTATTTCTATTTATTTACTGTTCTACCCTTTTTTGACCATAGTTTTTCGAATATACCACTTTGATAATTGTTGTAAATATGTATAGTTAACCTACCTATTTTTTTAATTCATGATTATAGGATTCATTTTATAAATTCTATATAATTGTGATAAATATTTAATGTACAATTTTCTTCAAGTAATTGAGAATAAAATACACTTTACAAGTAAATAATTATCTTTCCTATTTTCACGACTGCACCTTCAATTTTCAATCAATTCAACAACACAACATCATATCATAACATATACTTACATATACTTCTTGTGTATATACGACATGGTTTCGTGCTAATGGTTCTCGTAAGCCCAGGGCATACTTTAATCCATGAGATCCACAAGGGATCAAATGAATTTTGTTAAGAAATACTTTTACCTTATCTTCTCTTTATTAATATTTTGTGAAATAGGTAAATATATTATATTCAGAATTTATAAACGTCAAAACTCTATGTTAACATTTGTATTCATGAAATATATTTTTCAAATATTGATTTCAATCATTATTTAGCGCTTATTTCATAAAGTAACATAAGTGGGTTGAATCCACTCAACCCGTACAGATACGTAAGAAAATTTCACCCGTCCAGTTAAGGGTTAAAAAGGTTTCTATGATCCTAGGTTGGTCTCTCATTGGAGGTTAACTTACAATACTTCAAGTCCTCTTTTTATTTCATTAGAATGATCTTTTATTAGAAGGTTATCATCAGAAAGGTCGCTCTTTGGAATATACAAACCCTATTACAGTTAAACCGATTGAGAGAGAATTCCATATAATATTTATTTCAAATTTTAATAGTGAAATATAAATTTTATCTTTAAATTTGAGTGTAGTTTACAGACCAAAAAAGTGTAAGAAAATTTCAACAAATATTTACACCTATCAAAATACATTAAAGCTATTTTAAAATTCAAACCATCAATTTCCTACCTTAGCTACCAGATATTATATAATTTCTACTTATCTCTATATATATAAAAGTCTATTTCTGTCTGTCTGTCTGTTTCGCGATAAACTCAAAAACTACTGAACCAATTGGAACCAAATTTTGCATGTCGCTTTTTATAAACCTGAGGAAAATTTTCGGCTGCCTTTTGATTAGTATTTTTGGCTATTTCTTTTTTTCATTTGAAGAACTTTTTTTACGCGGACTAATCCGGAATGGAATACTTAAATATGGCCATTTTTTAAAAGCATCTGTAGTTCAGTGGTAGAATGCTCGCCTGCCACGCGGGTGGCCAGGGTTCGATTCCCGGCCGATGCATTTTTTTAAAACAATTTTAAAACTCATTTATATTATATCTTCTCTATATATAAAATGAATGTTTGTATGTTTGTTTGTTTGTTTGTTGGTTTGTATGTCCGGTATACAAATACGCAGGAGTTCACTAATTCAAACCAAAATTTCCATACATAGGTAAAAAAATACGGGGAAGACGATAGGCTATTTTAAAAAAATATATAAATCAATTATTAAAAACTATATATATTAGTCAGAAAATGATGATGACGATATTGCTGTATCATGTAAGATTATCAGATACAAAATTATATCGGGAAAAATTCCAAAAAGCAGAGACCACGGGTGAAACCAGATCATTATTTTGTACGCAGGAACAAAATTCTAACAGAAAAACATTCATTCGAGCAGAAAACAAAAGCCAGATCATCTTTCTATAAAAATATCGCTTCTCAGACACAAAGTTTGGAGCGGGACGTTTCACAAGAGTGACATCCACGCCGCCAATTTATAATTGTAACGAATAGTATTTAAATAAAAACATTTAATCGGGTAAAACCCGGGCGTTGCCCGGGTCATTCGGCTAGTGTATATATATATGTGATATCTTGGGACCTCTGGGACCAGTGTTACCTGATGCTAGACGAACCTCGATGTCAACTCTACCGTGCAGTCGTGGTGGAAGGCGACACAGCTGGGCCAAAGGTGAAATAAACAAACAGAGATTCCACTAAGAAGCGTCTGACGTCAAGAAGGAATGGGATGAGGAGAGAGGGAGATCTTTAGAGCAAGTGTTACCTTGTTGAGAGCCAAGCGTAGACTGACAATTCTTGCTTCTCGATTTAACACCAAGACCTGTCTTCTTTCCCATTGGTCGAAAGGTGTCACATGGCCTTTTTCTATTGGTTGACCTATTTAGGTGATTCTTTCCTGATTGGTGGGACTATGTCACATGGCCGTTGGCTATTGGTTGACCTACTTAGGCGTTTCCTTCTAATTAGGCCTTGCGGCTTTCTTTGGTGGAAGATACGTCCGGTCTTGTTCCGGAAATACGGGGCGTTACTCGACTTTTATGGTTTCCGCGGTCACAAGAGACGTCCGGTCTTGCCCAGGAAATATTGTCTTGTAAATTATTTATAGTTGGGCTAGTTTTAAGCCTCTTTTGCTAGGCCTTGCTTCGACTTCTGTCCTAAGCTGATTAGTTTTAACCTTAATTTTCTCCTGTTAGTCTCCATTCCTTCTATCGGTACAGTTGATATACTTTATTAGATTCTTACGCGGTACAGATTGATGTTAGTTGAGGCTTTCTATGTGCAGTACATAAGAAGTTATATACAGTCATGGGGTGGAACATGTGGTAGTAGATATCTAGACTATTTAAACAATTCCATGGTCTTAAATCATCACATATATATATATGTGACAATATAGTGGTAAATGATGTGGTGAGGTGAGAAATTTGTTAGAGCAATCATCCAGGCAGCCACCCGAGAGAGCGAGCGAGACGTTATCTGCTGAACGACTGTTTTCCCTGTGTACACAACCGGGGGCTAACCAGGATAGTCGCCAGGTGGTGACGCCCCCCTCAGGAATGTGGCCAAAAAGTGTCTAGCTTCAGCTGCCCATCTCTCTCTCGTTGGCTGTTGGTTTGTTTTATTAATCCTGGAAGAGCATATATTATGACATATGGCCCCCGTTGAAGAAGGCTGAACATAGTTTTAGTATATTTAAAGCTGGTGAAAGGAATAGAGAAAATAATTTTACAGTTGAAATTAGTTAAGGTAATGGTGACATAGCTTTATGTAAATAAAATATTGTATAGTACACAAGTAAGTATTATTTACAAGCAGTTTTACAACATCGGAGAGTTGGACATTTAAGGAAATCTTTGAAAATATCAAGGTTATGAAAGCTATATACAACAAAATCTAATGTACTATAAGGGGAATGTCATTGAGGAGTGTGAACAAGGGAAAGAAGAGTCACATACATATGATATATCTGAAGATCATTAAAACTGGGGAACTCTACACTTTAAGATATTTTTCAGGCGGACATGGCAAGGGGAAACTTGTCATGGGCTTTCTATGCTATAAGTGTAGAGGACGAGAAATGAGATTGAGGTTGACAATTGTGTGAGCTCAGGACTGAGGTAAATATAAAACTACATACAATGTTAGAACCTCGGCGAACAGAGCGAGGGGAGACTTGCCCTGGGCCAATCTAACTTATCTATGTAGTTACTTGTGTAGCGAGTCCGAGGGGAAAAGTCCGTGTGTAGGTGAGGAAGTCGAATGGATTTATATTTAATTTTCGAAGATAAAATAGTTCTAGATGCGAAGGTAGAATATAGGCGGACAGAGCGAGGGGAAACTTGCTTTGGGCCACTCTACCTTAATTATTTAGATACTACTGGGTTCGTAAAATCTTGTTGTCAGGTTAGTAATTGGTAAAGATTTCAGGGGATAAGTGGTTTAAATATCTTTGATCATCTTGATTGTAAGTGTAGTCATGTTGCTTTCGTGAGTTAATAGCCGTTTTAGTATGGATTAGAGTGTGATTGAAGTGTTTATATGGGAAATTGAAGCTATTTTTGGGTTGGTCTCGATCATTTACGGGCGGTGAAATAAATTGTTCGTTTTCCGTATAGTGTTTTAATTTGTTGACATGAATTGTATCTGTCTCACGACTTAGAGGTCGGTTGGAGCGGTTGATCCGTACGATTTGAGGGGAAATTATCTCCAGTATTTCATGAGGTCCTGAGAAGAAAGGTGCTAGTTTACCAGTGTCTGGATGGTGGTATGTTTTTGCCAAAACGAGATCGCCTACTTCAAAATCGGAAGCTCTATGTGTTTGGTCGAATCTCGCTTTGTCGCGTAAGTGTCGTTCGTGTGTCCTTTGATAGGCCAATTCTCTGGCGTCGTCGATTTTTGGGTAGTTTTGTACATGCTCGGATAGTTGTAGCGGGAAACTACCTAACACAAAGGTATGACGGTGGAAACCCGGTCACAGAATGTGGGGTATGGTTATAAGCCTGAAGGACCTGAGGTAGTAGTTTGGTCCAGGCCGTCTTAGGTTGTTGGAGGCGCAACAGTTTAAGTTTGCCAGTAATCGTGGCGTTTAGTCGTTCACTTAATCCGTTGGCCTGAGGGTTGTTGCTTGTCGTGAGAAGTTGGCCAATGTTATGTCTAATCAAAAATCTACGAAATTTCGGAGAGGTGAAGGCAGGAGCTCTATCCGTCAAAAGTCGTTTAGGAGAAACTGCATCCTTTTTAATCACTTGGGTAGGTGAGAATGCTGGTGGACCGCGATGGAAATGCCCACGCGTACCGTGTGGCAGGTCCACTACGACATGTAAGCAGGTCTGAGAATTTCCATATTTCGCGAATCCAGAAATAGTATCTAATGACACTAGTTCGTACGGCAGGACGCTGAGGGGAGTTGTCCCAATTCTCCGTAGATAGGTCCTTTTGGTGGTTTGACCCATTGGCATACTGAACAGGTTCTTACATGTGTCCTGATGTCATTTGTCATGCCGTCCCAATAGTATTGGGCTGCGATCAGTCTGGTCATCTGCGAAATGCCGGGGTGATTGAAATCGCGATGGGCTCGTTGTAGTAGGGTGCCACGGAGTGATGGTGGAACAATTATTTTAGTGACACCCCGTCGTATGATGGTCATAAGGTCCTTGTCATTGAGGATATACCTTGTGTCCCTCCGTAATTCGCCCTGATGATCTTTTATTTGACCTGTGGATAGGAATCCGCAGAAAGGGTTACGGGAGAGTAGGTTTCCGCCTCGTACTGACGGGAGATGGCTAGCCTTGAGGTATTTGACTCATAGTCGTAAGCTGAGAGTCGAAGGCTCCAACGAAAGAGGCGTCCGGTGGGGTCTTTTATGGTCTTTAGCCATTGTAAGGCGTGATGATCCGAGGATGACAAACCTTGTACCTAGGAGGTACACTCGGAATTTGTCACGCACTCTACAATGGCTAAGCACTCCAGTTCAGATATAGTGTAATTACGCTCATAGGAACGCAACGCGCGACTGTAATATTGTACAGGGTAGATGTTACCGTCAGGATGTACTTGTTTGAGTACACCTGCGATGCCCTGCGTGGACGCGTCGCAATAGACCTGGCATGGGAGCCCTTCTTGAAATAGATGTAACACAGGTTGTGTTGCGAGGTGTTGCTTCAATTTATCAAAAGCTTGTTGACAATTCGGGCTCCAAAGCCATTTGGCGTTCTTTTTAGTAATTGATTTAAGGGTGCGAAGTTAGCATATTCTGGGATGAATTTATGATACGTTGACGGCTATTAAAAATGATTGTAGGGTTTTAACGTTGATAGGAGTTATAATAGCGTTGATGATTTCGGTATTTTTAATATTAGGTGTGTAAAAGTCCCTGCGGTGATGTGGTGCCGAGAAAAATCTATTTCATTTTGATAAAAATTACATTTTTTAAGGTTAGTTGGATATTTTCCTCTAAACAGAATTTAAAGAAATGTCGAAGGTGGTAAGGTGTTGTTCTGAGGAGTCAGAAAAAATAACGAAGTCGTAATATAATGGGCTATGAAAGAGAGTGGTGTTTGTGGATCAACTGGGTAATCACACGTTCGAAAATTTGGGGTGCTGATTTGAACCAAAGGGTAAGCGTTTGAAATTATATTGCCCTTGTTGAGTCACGAAAGAGAGTAGTGGTTGACTCTCCTCCGCGATGGGGATTTGATAGTATGCATTGCTTATGTCAACGGTGCTAAATACTCTGGCTTTCGACAGGTTATCCAGTACCGTTTCTATCAATGGCAAAGGATGCAAATCCGAGGGTACTAGTTCGTTCACGCGACGGAAGTCAATGCAGAGACGCATGGTGTTATCGCGTTTGCGAACGAGTGTCACAGGAGAGGAATATGGGCTAGAGGAGGGGTGATTATGTCATGTTTTAGAAGTTGAGATATCTGGTCCTGAATTTCCTTCTGGTAGGCATAGGGAGTTCGTTTGGTCGGAGGGAAATAACCTTATCGGAAATAATTTTGAGTTTTACAGGGGTTATGTTGAGTGGTAATACATTGAATTTATTGATAGGGAAAATATCTTTAAAAGAATACAATAATTGCTGATAAGGGATAGTCAGTTCTGGGCGTTGTTCGATAAATTCTTTAATCATTAATTCTTAGAGGCGCATGGGCTGGTAGGAATGCTATTAAGGTTGTAAGGGTGAGAGGGGCATTCAGGAAGGTTGATAATATTACTAAGGGTTGTTTGTAAGTAAGGCTCACGTGGAGGTTGAAAATCGTCAACGCCTAAGTTAACGAGTGAATTATGGGTCGTTTAGGGTTAGAAGTTATTATTCGCGAGCCGTGCTTTCAAGTGGGAAGGTCACATACAAAATGGTACAAATGTTTAGGTACTGGAACACTATTTTGAAGTATCAATTGATTATGAAAACTATTGTTAATCTTAAAAATTGCATAACATGAATAGATAGGATACCATGTTCAAGGGGTGAATTTAAAATATAAAATGTTTCATTAAAATTAAAATTATTAAATTGTATTGGTAAGGTAACTAATCCGATTGGTTTGGCATGACTAGATATAGTACGGATAATAACATCATTGTTAATAGGGGTGGAACGAATGAAACTATTAACATTTTTAATATATTCAAATTGGTTTAAATAATTATGGAAACATTGGCTCCAGAGTCAATTAGGAATGGCATTTTTAAAAGAATGAATGATAGGGGTTAAAATAATTGCACTTACAGGCATATTCTGGTTTAGGTGCAGGTAGGTTCATTGAGCTTCGGAGGAGTTCTGCTGCGAAGCTGGCATTACTTGGTTTCTCCGAGCTCGTCGTTGCTGCGGTCTCGTAGACACCTGCAGGCCGAGTCGATCTTTGGTGTTGCTCGACGCTGTGGACCGCAGGTGTAAAGGTCCGAAAAGTCCGCTGGTAGGGCCTCGCTGCTGACACTGTGCGTGCCAGTGTTGTCCGCCACAGTAACGGCAAGGATATGGTGGGGTCTTTTCCACGGCGGTGGAAGGTGTTTGCTCTGGCGCGGTGATCGTTGTTGGGCAGCTTTAGTGCTGGTGTTATCCCTTCGTAGGTCAGCTGTTGGGCTAAGCACAACCATTCTTCTGGTCCCGAGGGTTGTGCCATCTTTAAAAGGTTGCCATAGTTACGTGGCACACCGTTGGATAGTGCGTGCACGATGGCACTCTTAGGGAGGTTGATCGCCAATCTATTCGGACCTTGTTCTTGTAGTAGGTCTCGATGTCGGCCATCGACGTGCATTTAAGTTCATAGAACTCTTGAAGGGTGAAGCTAGGGCGTCGGGGATAGACGGCGCAGAGTGACTCTTTGACCTCTTCATAAGTCTTATTGAGTAGCGCTAAGTCTTGTGCAATTTTGCGAGGTTCGCCTCTGAGTGATGATAGAGCCTTTCGAGCTTGGCGTGCTGGCTCTAAGTTGTGGAAGTTCGGCTGAGACTCAAGTTGTGAGAAGAAGTGTGCGGCAGTTTCATCTCCGTCGTAGGTGATTGTTTATTCAGACTCACGGTTTTAAAGTTGGTCGAGACAGAGGGTGAGAGTTCGAAGGGAAGCGGCTACAGTAGAGTCGGTCGTTGGTTCTTGTGGAACTTGGTTGTGGGTTTGTTCGATCTTGTGGTATTGCTTCTTGTTTTCTCATACTCTGGTATATGAGGGATTTGTTTCCGGTCAGATTATCCTGTCGACTTTTCAATGTGACAATAGTGGTAAATGATGTGGTGAGGTGAGAAATAATCACACGACGAGTTGTTAGAGCAATCATCCAGGCAGCCACCCGAGAGAGCGAGCGAGACGTTATCTGCTGAACGACTGTTTTCCCTGTGTACACAACTGGGGGCTAACCAGGATAGTCGCCAGGTGGTGACGCCCCCTCAGGAATGTGGCCAAAAAGTGTCTAGCTTTAGCTGCCATCTCTCTCTCGTTGGCTGTTGGTTTGTTTTATTAATCCTGGAAGAGCATATATTATGACATATATATATAATATATGTAATATGATCCTGTCGACTTTCGATGTGGCACTATAGTGATAATAATGTGGTGAGTGAGAAATAAGGAAACAACAAGTTTGGAAGATGGAACCCAGCAAACCGAGGGAGAGAGGAAGCGCTAGCGGCCTGCCACCGCGGAAATGCACGTCTTGTGTGTCCACCACCCCCGACTGAGTAAACATAGAACTGGGTTCCAAGAAAAGGCCCTGCGGTCGCCCCCTTGGAATGTGACTGCTATATCAAGTGACCGGCCTTAGCTGCGTTCTCTCTCTCTCTCTCTCTCTGGTCGACTGTAGATTTGTTTTATTAATCCTGGAAGAGATATATTATGACATATCAACATATATAGTCACGACCGTCATGGGCCGGCCGGCCGGTTCTGTCACGGATGCGCGCGCATCATCATTATGATCATTATCATTATCTAATGATAATAATAATAATTATATATATATTTATCATTATATATATAATATATAATTTATCATTAGATAAATAATAATAATAATTATTATTATTATATTATTATTATTATCCATCCATCCCTATATATAGTCACGACCGTCATGGCGGGCTGGCCGGCCGGCCGGTTCTGTCACGGATGCGCGCGCATCATCATTATGATCATTATCATTATCTAATGATAATAATATTATTATTATTATATTATTATTATTATTCTTGTCGCGTTCAGCGGCGCAGCGCCCAGGCTCTACTTTGCCCAGACG